>CANTUT010001122.1:62500-357500 GCA_947687605.1 Reutealis trisperma
TAATTAGATTGATTCATCTAGGTTGCTAGCTAATCAACTCAGTAATCAATTAAATTAATTAATTAACTCAACCCTCTTTTAATCAATCAATCAAAACATGATAAAGTGGCTAGGCTAAACTAACCTCTTTGCAAGAAGGGAGAACTGCGTGGGTTTTGATTCTTATTCAAAGGGATACATAGGCATGCTTGGTTCAGGCATCGAATCCAATTAAAATTAATCAACTATGCCCCCTATCACTTTCTTCACTTACTTTTGTGTTTGTTTCTTTGCTTTATTATTAGGATTAGTTTGGGGAATGTGTGACTTCCCTAGAACCCATAAGGGCTAGAGGAGGTATCCCCTATGTTTGGGATTTTATTTGTAATTTTAATTTTATTTTGGATTATTACTTGTATTTATTATTGGAATCATTGGTCATACATATTATAAATTGTCCATACATCTTAAATTATTCATAAAATATATTTTAAGTTACTTTTATATTACTTAGCCAAACATGTTTTGTTAAACTAAAAACCTAGTCCTCAAATCCTCTTTGGTTCCGAGGCTTGTGATCTTTTTCCTTTGGGTAATGATGATAGTCAAATGGATTTTTTCCTTATATTTTCCCAAATAAAAATAAATTAAGGTGGCGACTCTAAAACAAATTTTTCAAAGATAAGCTTGAGGGCTTCCTCGTGAGTTCTTTCCCAAATGAGTATTTCAATTTCTTTTAGTAGATCAGATCGATGCTCAGACGAGGCCTTACAATTCTATATTTCCCATAGCTTATTAAGCCTAGCTACAATATTATCCCTTCTTGTTTGTTTATTTGACTAATGAATCTCCTTTTCTTGAACTCCAAATCCATCAACCCATAATTCTCCATGAAATTCAAAAATGGAACGGCTTAGCTCCAATTAATTTGATTCCCACCCTTCTTATCCTTAGGGTTAACACCTATATTAAAGTCTCCCATAATAGCCATGGAGACCCTTCATTAAAATCTCTTCCTATTGTTTCCATATCAATTCCTTATGCTCTCTCTTTAAGCTTCCATTGCAACACGTGAGGTGCCATTTGCAATCACCACATATAATACAATCTACAAAATGTTTATTGGTTTTCACAAAACTAACATTCATTTCCTTCTTCCACCAAAGTGCCAATCCATTTGATCTCCCTTTAGGAAAGACATAACATCCTTCATCAAAACCCACCCATCTATGTTATTTTTCCATAGCATTTTCCCTGTGTTGTCTCCATCAAGAAAACTATCCTTGGGCTATATTTTTTTATGAGCTCTCTAACAACTCAAACAACTAAGGATTGCCTAAATCCATAACGAGTCTAAGCAATAAGACTCATAGCTCTTATGGTGGCTTTTGGCTAGCCACCTCACCCTCTGCAACTCTAGAAATAGCAAGTGAATCTTCTAAACCAGTGATCAAATTAGACAAATTACAAACCACACCTTTGTCTTCTTTACAATTTCCATCATTTATAGCAAATTTGGAGTCACCCCTCTTAATTCTTCTTATGACCCTTCTCTTGCTATTTGTTTTAATTTCTTCTATCTAGATCAAGTAACATGCATTCTCCTGCTAGTCACTAAGTTTCCTTAGCTAATCAAACTTTCACCAGATAGGCGTCTTTTGATATCCAAACCTAAAACTAGCCCTTTACTATAAGCTTCCACTAGATTTTGGAGTTTGTTCAAAAATCAAGCTCATATTTTGGACATTTTAGGCCTTATATAGTAGGAAATCCTTCTCCACTTATTATCTTTTCCAAACCTATGTACCTATGGTCCCCACCTTATAAGTCACTTCTTCTCTTTCTATTCTTTTGCTAATAAAAATAGTCAACATTGGGCATTTTGTCAGCTAATTTTTCGAAGCAGGAGTGTGAACTTGCTTAGGCATGACCACCCTTTTCTCCATGTCTCTTTCCACTATGAAAAGATTTCTCACTCTTTCAATTTTGCTATCTTTGATTGATAGGCTTGAGAAAGCTTCTTTAGGATTCTAATATTTGATAGCAGCAGTGCACCTTGCTCCTCTTCTCTTCTATTCATGGGCAAGTTATATGCTGATTTACCTCCATCATCATTACACCTCATCTCACTCGTATTATCTACTATTGCATTATCAAGCAATCTATTCTCACCTCCATAAGCTGTAGGAACTGTATTATCCCCTCCCTTTAACTTGCTCCTTCACAGTGAAGCATAATTAGCATTCATCCATGACCTAAAATTATGCCTCCTTTCACCCTTTAATTATAGTTTATCCATAAGTGCAGTGTCTAGGCATCCTTTTACTTCATGTCAAAGCACACCATATATAAAGCACATTAAAGGCAACCTTTCATATCTAAATAGCACCCACTTTTTTTTCCATGCCTTCTATTATTGAAACCTTCCAAGAGAGGATTTTTAACATTTACAATAATCTTCACCCTCATATAATTGATCCAACTAATCACATTATCTAAATAATAATCAATCTCTTCAACCCCAGCAAAGAGATTTTTTCTAATGTGCCTTGCATTACTTTTCATCATTTGATTAAGAGGGAGTCCATGAATTTGAACCCAAAAAGCTTTATATTCTATATCAATCTCCTCAATCTTCCTTTTAGGATCCCATTTCTTCAATTTGATTTTGAAAAGCCCATGGTTTACTCATTATAACTTATGAGAATCCAATTGCTTAGCAAGAAGTATACAAAGACAAGCAAGGAAAGGAGTTCAAGAAGTCCCTTCAAAGTTGTCCAACTATGATGAAATTACATGGAGAAGGCTAGACAAAGGGCAAGACTTGCACAAGTTTCAAACATGGCTAGGTGAAAAAATTCTATAAATGCTAAAAGTTGAAGCTATTGCGAGTGCGACACCCATCACTAGCTTAACAACAACCAAGCTCCTCTCTATTATAGCCACGATAGGTGTTGCAGGAGCGACGAGATCCTAAACATGCTGAATTGATATTTTTTGAACTTAATTTTTTTATTTTAGTTTCTTTCATTTTTTTATGCCTTAAACTTGTTATAATTCATAGTCCAATTTAGTTTATTTTAATTCTTTGATTTTAAGAGTTATTTCTAATTAAGAATCTTCAACCCTTGTCTAAGAAGATTTCCTAATCCTTAGTTGAGTCTTTATTGCTTTTTCTTATCTATGAAGGATTCTTTATTAGGAAGAATTCCTAGTTAATTTTAAAATAGTATAATAGACTTGAGTCACTATAAATACTCATGCTTTCTTTGTAATTAGACAGTTAGAGTTATTTGGCTAATAAAATTCCTTCAAGTTTTCTCTCAAGTTTAATTCTTGTTTGAATCTATTGAACTTATTAAAAGATTTCTCTTTTGTGGCATTCCAACTTATTAAAGGTTCATACCTTTATGGCATTCAAATCAAATTATACCAAGGCCCTAATCACAAGTTGGCTTTGTGTCAAAGTTTCTAGTTTCAAATCTAATTTAGCTTTCCTAAATGTTGCTTCTAAATGCATTGTTGCCAGGTCTCAAGATACATCGCTTGAGATTCGCATCAGTTTGGTATTAGAGCTTTGCTCTAAATCAAGTTTGTGTATCCTATTCGTTATTTGTGTCTCATTTTTTTTATCTTTTGTTTCATTTTCTTATTTTTGCATCTTTCTGTTTGATTCCATTTCTTTTCTTTTGTTTCCATTTTGCGTTATCTTGTCAAATTAGTTCATAACTTATCTTTTTCTTACTTAAATATTAAATTTGAAATTAAAAAAAAATTATTTCCCAACTTTAGTTTCTTGTGTTCATTTTGTTCAAAACTTACTTCCTATAGTGTCTATTTGATTCCATTGTCCTTATTTCTTTTTGTTTAGTCAAAATCAATTGTTTACATCATAAAACAAAAAAAAAAATTGAATTCTACCCTTAGAATTCTTGTAGTTGTATTCTCTTCAAATCATTTTGTTTTGAATCTTATTCTTCCTTATTTCTCTTCAGTTTACAATTATTCCTCATTTTTTTATCTTTTGTAATTTGTAATTTTTGGTGTTGAAAATAAAAACCATACAAATTGAATGAAAACAAACACGAGTGAACTTGAGAGATGAATTACTTGAGTGAAACACATGAGAGAGTAAAGAGAGGGAATTTTGCTTTACTAACCTTTGTTTTCAATATGAGTGGCACGCAAGAAAATCCACATGAAGAATTAGATCAATTCTAAGCCTTAGTTGAGATGATTCAAGCTATGGAAAGAAGAAGTAATGAAAAAATAGATAGACTAAAGGCTTTGATCACAAGGGGGTAGCTAGCTAATGCTCTTATTCCACCCATTCGACCTAGGCAATTTCAAAGAAAAGACTAAGAAGATGAAGATGATAATGAATTGCTTAGTGATAATGGCGAGGAAGAGGAAGTAAGACTAAGGGCAAGGAATGACAACAATAGAGGGATCAAATTAAAAATTCCATCATTTCATAGAAGAATGGATCTTGAGGCATATTTGGATTGGAAAAAGAAAGTGGAGCTTGTATTTGATTGTCACAATTATTCTAAAAGAATATGCAATCACATGGTGGGATGATCTCAAATAAAAAATGAGAAGAAATAGAGAAAGACCACTAGAAGAATGGCAATATTTAAAGGCAATCATGAGAATAAGGTTTGTTCCTAATCACTTCTATAGAGAACTTTACAATCTCCTTCAAAGACTTACTCAAGGGTCCAAAAGTGTGGAAGTGTATTATAAGGAGATGGAGGTTGCTATGATTCGAGCCAATATTAAGGAAGATCAAGAAGCCACCATGGCTAGATTTTTAAAGGGCTTGAATAAAGACATTGCTAATGTGGTTGAATTGGAATCATATATGGAGTTAGAGGATTTATTACATCTTGCTATAAAGGTTGAAAGGCAAATTAAAAAGAAGGGCAGCAACACTCGATTTACTTCAAGTACTTCAAATTCATTCAAAGCTAGTTAGAAAGAAAAGATCAACTTTCTAACAAGCCTAAAACTGAATCCTCTAAAGAAGCAACCAAAGAAAAAGGTAACCATAATTCTTAAACTCATCTTATAAATATTAAATGCTTTAAATGTTTAGAAATTGGTCATATTGCTTCATAATGTCCAAATAAAATAACTATAATGACGAGAGAAGATGGCAAGATTATTGAAAAGGAAGAAGATAATGATAATGATTCCATGCCATCATTGGAGGATGCTAGACATGATGAGATCATAGCAAGGCTAGTCCAAGGTGAGTTGTTCATCACAAAAAGGGTCTTAAATTCATAAGTTCAAGTAGAAGATAACCAGCAAAGGGAGAATTTATTTTATACTAGGTTCCTTGTTCAAGATAAGGTTTGTAATTTAATCATAGATGGAGGTAGTTATACTAATTTATCTAGCTGTAGCCTCATTGAAAACTTAAATTACTAACTTTGAATCATCCTAACCTATATCATTTAAAATGGTTTAATGAAAATGGTGGTCTTAAGGTTATAAAACAAGTCCTAGTTTCCTTCTCGATTGACAGGTACAAAGATGAAGTTCTTTGTGATGGAGCTCTTATGCAAGCTGGTCATATACTTTTGAGAAGGCCTTAGCAGTTTGATAAAAGGGCCATACATGATGGTTTTACAAATCAATACACTTTTGATAAGGATGGCAAACACATTACTCTTGTACCTCTTTCTCCGAAGGAAGTGATTGAAGATGAGCTAAAAAGAAGAGAGAGTGATGAATTAAAACAAAAGAATGAGTGTAAAGATTTAAAAAGAAGAAAGATAGAAAAATCAAATCAAGAAAAAAAAACAGGTTTGTGTGATTAGAAAAGAAAAGAGGGTTTTACTCACTAGCAAATGTGTGATTGAAAATGAAAAGAGGGTTTTACTCACTAGCAAACTTACTTTATCTCCCTCTAGATTTCTTATTTCTCTTTTTTAGGAATTCAAAGAAGGATTGTCATGGAATAAACATGATGGAGATTTTACATTCAATGCAATCCAAGTAACCAAAAAGGATGGAGCTGAGATAGGAATTATGTTTGTGAAGATTTGCACATATGTGTTAAAAATTCTTATCTATAGAAACTTTTATCTATGAAGGAACAGTCTACAAGCTACATTCCCAAGGTGGATATTGTGATAATTCTTTAATTTTGGTTCTAATCCTTGTCTTTGCAATGGAGATCCAAATTTGAGGTTGAATCCTTTTGATGAATGAGGGAATGATGGGAATCCAATTACCTCGCAAGAAGTATAAAAAGACAAGCAAGAAAAGGAGTTTAAGAAGTCCCTTCAAAGTTGTTCAACTAAGATGAAATTACATTAAGGGGGTTGGAGAAGGGGCGAGACTTAGAAATGCAATCTTCAAACATGGCTAAGTGAAAAAATTCTACAAATGCTGAAAGCTAAAGTTGTTGTGAGCATGGCACCCATTGCTAGTGCAACAGCAACCAAGCTACTCTTTGTCGTGGGCGTGACAGGTGTTGCGAGCGTGATGGGATCCTGAACGAGCTAAAGAGATATTTTCTAAACTTAATTATTTTTATCTTAGTTTCTTTTATTTTTTAGGCCTTAAACTTGTCATAATTCATGGTCCAATTCACTTTATTTTAATTCTTTAATTTTAGGAGTAATTTCCAATTATGAATCTTCAATCCATATCTAAGAAGATTTCCTAATCCTTAGCTGAGTCTAGTTTTATTTCTTTTTTTTTTTTTATTTAGGAAGGATTCTTGATTAGGAAGAATTCCTAATTAATTTTAGAATAGTAAAATAGACTTGAGTTACTATAAGTACTCAAACTTTCTTTGTAATTGGACAATTAGAGTTATTTGATTAATGAAATTAAAATTCTTGTTTGAATCTCTTGAACTTATCAAAAGATTTTTCTTTTGTGGCGTTTAAACTTATCAAATGCTCATACCTTTGTGGCATTCAAATCAAATTATACCAAGGTGTATAACCACAAGTTAGTTTTGTGTTATGGTTTCTAGTTTCAAATCTGGTTTGGCTTTCTTAGGAGTCATTTCCAAGCATATTGTTATTATGTCTTAAGGCAGGTCGCTTAAAGTTCACATCAATAACCCTCCTCTTATCTTTTTCATTTGCCAAATTTGAGTAAGAAAACATTCTTCAATTCATTCTCTAAATGGTAGCTGATAACTTCAAAATCTTGAGTTAGACTCCAAACTCCAAATAAAATAGTTTTAAGTAATTTTACTCTAGAAGAATTTTCTCCTAAAATTATACCAACTAAGCAATATTTGAGACTAATGATGCAGATTAAACATCATATGATAATTCCATCAAACATGATTGCCATTTGCACAATAGAATCTCATCTTCTACTAAACTTGTTTACTTTCTCCCATTTTCCATCTCTAAAGGAAAAAGAAAGCAAATAACAAAATCCCCTTCCTCCCAACAAAAAACCAAAAAAAAAAAAAAAAAAAGGAAAACTGCAAAACATAGAATAAGAACAAACAGGACTGAAGACTTATAAAAGAAAAAGAGAAAAATCTCTATGAGATATACTATTCTACTATACTCAGAGAAAATATAGAGAACAGTAACAAGCATACTTACATATAGTTAATCTTTAGTGATGGGTTTATCTGAGTCTACGAACAAATGACATTTACTTATATGCATATTAGCATATAAATTTTTTTTTAGATAAATTACTATTTAGTTCCTAGGTTTTGGAAAAAAAGTAACACTAAGATCCTTATATTTTCATATACAAACAATTGCATCCCTGCATTTTGTTTTCACCAAATATTGTGTTTTTGCCATTAAGTACATATGAAATGACTAAATACCCCTCATTTCTTATGTATAAATTAACAATATTTTACTCCTAACCAAAATTAATTTCTTAACTATAATATTTTTCTCAAATATAACTATTTTATGATATAATACTAATAATTTCTTAAATGTAATACTCTTAACAAAATAAATTAATTTCTTAAACATAGTACTCCTAATAAAAATTAACTTTTTAAATAAATTAAGGGTAAAACACTATTTAATCCTTGAAATTTATCTAAAATAATAATCTCATCCCTTTAGTTTGAAAAGTCACTATTTAGTCTCTGTGATTTTATTCTATTAAATGAAATAATCCTTCTGTTACTTTTTTATTCAAATTTTATAAAAAGTCTAAAATGCACCTCATTTGCAATTAAATTTTCCATTCTCCATATTTCCTTCAAAAGCATTTCCAAACCCTCCTCCTCAAGCTTTTTTGGAATTCTTTTGTGGCTATTTTGAGTTCTTCATATTTATTATATTTTTAAGGAAGAAAAGATTCAGAGAATATGAAATGGAAGATAGGTTAGACCAATTATTGGAAAAAATCAGAACTAAAATCAATCAAAACTAAATTTACATAGTAAACAAATTAATTGAAACTAAATTTACATATTAAATAAATTAATTTTCTAGATTTTATTACAAATTAAACAAATAAAATTTACAAATAATAAGTCAAATCAATACCTAATTCACAAACAAATCTATTTCAATGGTTGCATTGAAGATGTGAGAGAGAGACCTAGCAAATGGGTGTTTTAAGCCCAAAGAGAGGCCTAGAAAATGGGTGTTTAAAAACCATAGGAGAGACCTAAACAAAACAATGGTGCCAACAAAGGTCTGTAAGAGAGAGAGAGACCGCCACTACCACTACTCGAATCGGGAAGGATAACAAATATGGTCCATTTTGATGAGGCTATTGTCAATTAAATGCCATTGCAACTCTCTTGCATCTCTTAATCTCAACAACACTCAAAATGGGCCAACCAAGGAATTGAAAATACTCCTTTACTACAAATTAGGTTTTACTGCAAATTAGGTGCTTTCTTTGATGCACTTCAGCTTTTAAACTCCATAGTGTCTAGAAAGGTTTCTAACAAGCAATTCCTTTGTTCTTCTCTCCTGCAAACTTGTACAAAGTTGTCTCTTTTAAACATGGCCTACAAATTCATGCTCATTTAATTAAATATGGATGGACACTAATAGATTTGTTTGCAATAGCTTTCTTGCACTTTATTTCAAGTTGGGTCCTAATTTTTTGAGACAATAAGAATTAAAGAAATAAAATTTGATTTGGATATTTTATTGGTTGTTTTTTATGGATTAATAAGGGAGATGATGGTTGGTAGGAGTATTTTAATAAATATTGATGATGATGATGATGATGATAAGGGTATTTTAGTATTAATAATTATTTTCTCATTTTTTATATTATTTTTAAGTTTTTTAACAAAATTTTGATGAAATTTGAATAAAGGGCCTATTTCATTTAATGGACTAAGACCGCAGGGATTAAATAACGACTTTTCAAACTATAGTAATGAAATTATTATTTTAGCAAACTTGAGGGACTAAATAGTACTTTACCTATAAATTAATTTATTAAATATAATACTCTTAATGAAAATTAATTTCTTAAATACAATTAACAAACAAATCAAAACTATAAAAAAAAAAAAGGCAAAAAATGTAGATATGAGAGAGAAAAAAGGAGAAAAGAGAGAGATCTCATCAGTCATCCCCGATCCATCCATCTCTAGCTGATAGTGGCTTATACCGCCATCAACATTAAGTCTCCCACTGCTTGGCAATTTTGGGAGAAGCAATGGCGGCACAAAAGTCAATAGATAGAGGCGAACGCACAACAAAGGCTTCACTAGCACCACCACTTTTTTATCACAATTTTAGGAGATACTAAGCTCAATTCATAATGATTCTAATATTGTGAGGCCTCATATAAGCATTGGCCCAATATGCTAAAGGAGATTAAAATGCTCATGTGGGAAAAAACTCAAGGTGAAACTCTCGGGCTTAAATTGATTGATCCTAAAAAAAGTGTATTAGAGTCGCCACCTTAATTTTATTTTAATTGGGAAAAGATTAAGGAAAAATCTATTTTGATTCCAATTATTATCCCAAAGGAAAAGTATATTAGCTATAAAACTAAAGAGGATTCAAGGATTAGATTTTTTATTTATTTTAACAAAAATACTTTGGCATTTAACAAAACTATGACTTAAAAATAATTTCATAAATTATGTGTGTATAATTTAATTAATGCATGATCATTCATTATGTAACAATCCACACCTACCTTAGGAGTTTTCATGACCATTTACTTGAATTTAGAGCTATTAAGACAAAATGTGTGCTTTTATGGGAATTTATGTAATATGTGATTGATGAGTATGTGGAATGTTAAATTAATTTTAATATGCATAATATGAGTTATTATTGTAAAATGAATGATTTACATGAAGTGCATTAGCATAAAATAATTTATTTCGCATAAAATGAATTTTCATACAAAAAGACAATTTTTAAGCATAAAATAATTTTAAAAGTATTTTAAAATAATTTTTAAATAAATGTTGTTGGGATATCAAGTGTGAGTGAATCCCAGATTGGAAAGAGATGGACTTAGTGGGGGATTTATAAGTGGAAATGACCCATAAACCCATCGCCTTAAGGTTTTGGGTTGGAGTATGGTGTCAAGCCCATGAGTATGCTCTCACTAAAGCCCATAATGATAATCTCCCCAGTGTTTGGCTCCCCAATGTCCCAGTGTTAGGTGGTATTGGCCATAACAATGGTATCAGAGCTGATGGTTTAGCTAGGGATGAATATGGAGATGATGATGGAGGTGCTAGCTCGAAAAAAGAGTGGTATACATGATGGCTTGTAGCATGGCTCTTGGAGCAAAAATGATTGCACACTCCGAGAATTCTGCTCTAGAGGGAGAGCTAGTCCAATGTGGAAGCTCACACTTGAGGGGGAGATTGTTGGGATATCAAGTGTGAGTGAATCCCACATTAGAAAGAGATGGACTTAGTGGGGGATTTATAAATGGAAATGACCCATAAACCCATTGCCTTAAGGTTTTAGGTTGGAGTATGGTGTAATCCCATGAGTATGTCTCTCACTAAAGCCTATTAATAATCTCCCTAGTGTTTGGCTCCCCATGTCTTGATGATAGGTGGTCTTAGCCATTTTGTCAAAAAATTTTGGTCTTTTCACAACATTATGACATGAATGCATACAAGAACAAGTGTTATGTTGTGATTATGAGTGCCTTTGAGCATGCCTTTTTTGATACATGAATGCATGGTTAACTCTTTGAGGCTTAGCTCTTAAGTCTAATGTGACCTTTTAAGTCCTTTTGGGACTTAGAGGTTTAGTGTGTGTTTTAACTTCCTTGTTAATTGCCTCAATGCTAGAGGTTTAAAGAGTTGTAGCCTTTATGAGCATAGTGGGAGAGGATGTGGATGGAGATGAGCTATCAAAGCCATACCATGTCTCATAAGGGGTGGCCTTTGTGATACAATAAGAGTATCTAAGGCTTCTTTTCCTTTGTGAAATTTTGAGATTGAGTTTCTTAATTCTTCAACCTTAATTTTCAAAGCATTGTTTTCTTTATATAAAAAATTAAAAGAGGAGGTTTTAGAAGTGATTTCCTCCAATGAGCTTTTTAAACTAATATTGGAGGTTTTCAACCTTGAAACAAGTTTTTCTAATTCTTTAAAATTCTCCTCGAACTTAGAATGCTTTTCTTTAAAAAATTTCATTTTTGATTTATACTTTTTGTATTTTAAATTCATAGCTTTAATTAGCTCATCCTCATCATGCATATCATCATCAATATCATCATAAGATTGAGAGTTAGAGCTTACCTTATTTGATGATTAGAGCTTACCTCATTTGATGAGTCCTCTAAGGCCATGAAACATAAGTTTGCAACATCCTCCTCCTTTTCATCACTTGAGGAGTCATCATCCCATGTTGCTTTGAAACCCTTCTTCTTCTTCTCCTCCTTGTCCCATTTCCTTTTCTTCTTAACGTTAGACATTCCATTGTTATATGACCTTTCTTGCCACATTCATATCAACTAATGTCATTCTTCTTTTCCTTGCTTGAGTTTGATTATGATCTCCTAAAGGGCCCCTTTTCTTTCTTTCTTCTCTTGATGATGTCCTTGACCCTTTTTGAGAGCATAACAAGTTCTTCATCATCATCATCTTTACTTTCCCCTGAATCACTTGAGCTCTCACATTCTTTTTTGCTTTTGAGGGAGGATTTGAGAGCTAAGGATTTCTTTTTCTTCTTCTCTTTATTCTCTTCTTTCTCTATCATTAGAGACATTTCTTCAGTAAGGAGTTTTCCAATGAGGACATTGGTAGAAACCTTTCCAACATCCTCATTAGCTTCTTCTATGCCAGCAATTCTAGTTATATAATCTTTCTTTGGGCGAGTTTTGTTGTGGTTTATATTATTCAAGGTGTATACTTTGCCCAATTTCTTCATATTGGTGACAAGGGCTAAAAGCTTATTTGTCATATCAATGATGCTTTCATTGGGTTTCATCTTAAAGAGCTCATATTCAGTTGTGTACAACTGAATCTTTTTAGCCTTAACTTGTTTAGTTCCTTCATGGTAGTTTTATAAAGATTTCCAAATGCTAAACACACTTGAACAATGTTGAACTCTACCATATTCTTCTCTTAAGAGTGCACTAAGAAGAATTGCCATGGCTCTCTTATTTTTCCTATTAGCTTTTCTTTGTACATCCACCTAGTCTTGTCTAGGAACCAATTCTTCAACATCATCAACTACTCTTGATGAGGCTTCCATTCGTTGATTATGCAATCCCATACATCAATGAGATCACCATCAAGATATACCTCTATTCTATATTTCCAACACACATAATTGGTACCATTGAAGTGTGGCTTAAGGTGATGCATCCCTTCATTGGCCATTTTGATCTTTTCTCACACAATTAAGTTTGAAGAATGAGACCAAAGCTCTGATACCACTTGTTTGCCCTTATGCACCAAGAAAAGGGGTTGAATTGGTGGGAAATTAAAAATTAGATAGAAAGAGATATGGAATGAGAATAAACACAATCGATTTTATAGTGATTTGAGTACTAAGGAACCCTATGTCAACTCCCCAATCTCAATTAGGTATTCTACTACTAGTTGGTACTTACAAAGGAGTTTCAAGCTCACTCTAAACTTAAAAAGTGTTTTAATGGCTAACACACAACCTTTACAAGTGTTTCCCTTAAGCTCACACTTAAACCAATACAAGAGTTTTCTATTGGCTCACTCTAAACCAAATATTATGTGTTTTCAATGCTAACACTTAACCTTTTGAGCTATCAATGCTTTTACAACAACCAAATAACAATAATTAAAAGGTAAAGGCTTTGAGAATTAAAATTGCAAGAGTTTGACTTAAATGAAGGTTGTTTGATCATTATGAGGGTCTTTAGAGAGGGTATTTATAGCTTCTTCCCTCCAAATTCCCTTATAAGGAGATACCAAAAAAGATCCTCACAACAACCAAAAAATCTTGCATTAAATGCTTTGTCAAAGTCAGGTCACGGTCACTAAGCCTTTTTTGCGGTCGTGATGTAATTTTTGCGGTCAAGACCAATATTTCGCAGTCGCAATCTTCATAATTCACAATGTCTAGATAACACGTGGCATCTTTTCATTGGTTCTTCAATTATCCGTTGGAAGCTTGGATTTCTATATGAATTTCACGGTCGTGACTACCAATTCGCAGTCATGAATCAAGGGTCACACCTTTGTTCGAGATCACGACTGAGGTCATGATCCGTTCTATGTCTCAAAGCTGAAAATTAAACTATTTTGCATTCTAATAGTCTTAGTCATGATATAATGGTCGTGGTAGCGATATAATGGTTGTGGTCGCGATATAGTGATCGCGGTCGCAATTAGGCTGTGTTGGGTGCGACTTAGAAGCCAACCAATGTCTTTAGGAGATTTCAAGCATACTTGAAATTCAATCTATCAAATATGTTATAATATACAAAATAAACACTTAAAGTACACATTAGATAGCTTCAATTTGATTGACAAAATCAAAATAGAAATTGACTAAGTTTTGAAATGACTTAGGTCAACAAATGTTTGGGGCAAATTTTATAGAAAACAATAAGAAAAATATTTTATTTTTAGTTAGCTATAATCAGCCCCTAAATTAAATAAAAAGCTCAAATACCTAAAAGCCCACTACACTAAAACACTCCTAACCTAGCTCATTAAGGGTAATCTTAGAAATTGTCCAAAATCCTACATTTAAAAACTAAATTTCGGTCAGCCCTAGAATTCTAGCAGCCACACTCTGTTATTTCATTATTTTGGTAGAAAAATTCTTGCAAAATTATTCTCTCTACCGAAATTCTCAAAACACCTTCAACTTTGCGATTTCTTGACCGTATTCATAAGTTTTTCTTTTCTTTAAATTCCTTATCTGATTTCTATGAAGTAAATTATGAAAAATTATTTTGAATTGGGTATTTGCTGATTTCTATAGATTTAATTCAGTTTGGGTGAGTTTTGAAAGAAAAATTAATTTCTCTACTAAAAATCACTAACCTCTCTATGCGATTTCTCCCAAGGTGAATCCTATAACTCAAAATTGAAATTTTCAAGTATAAACTCAATAGGGGGGAGATTTCTTATTTAATGTATTCTAAACTAATTTTTAATGTGTTTAGAGGAAAAATATTGAATTAAATCATATTTCTGCATATTACTGTAATGACCGGAAAGTACCTGAAACAAGAAAACGCTTAGTTATGCATCCTAAAACCAAAAGTTAGAATTTTCATGTATATGTTGTACCTATTGCTGCTGATTCATATGAATTAATGTTCTAAAATGATTTTTATTATGTTTATATGAAAAATTTTAGTTTAAACCATATTTCTGCATGTTACTGTAATAGATGAAAAGTGCAAAAAGTAAGAAAATTCAGGTTTTCTCCTTGATGATGTGTTCAGTCTACATTGGGATTTTTATCCCAATGTCTATAATTTTTATATGATGTATTTTATTGATTGTTGACATGTATGTATGAATGATAAAGGGCTAAATTGCATATTGGTTGAAGGAATGACTCTAGACAAGGCTAGAGGCGATTTGGTATACTTAAGATATCTTAACCTTATGTTGTGATTAATATGTGAATGTGATTGGATAATGATAAGTACATGAATGCCTACATTTTATCCCCTCATTTATCATGATTTAGGTTTAAAATTGAGTTTGATTTGTTTGTTTTAGTGTTGTTCTCAGTCCTTTTTAGAAACCTTGTGCTTTAACATGCCATGAGATGATAATACAAAAGAATGATAGAGTTTAGTTAAAAGATGGAGCATTTTAAAGAGGCAGAAGCAAAGTAGAGCTCAGGTCATGCCCAAGTCCATGGGCGTGGGTGTGCCCGTGGGACAAGGAGAAAAGCTACTGCCTATTTTCATGTAATCGCCCTGTTCCTACCCTTAGAGCCATGGGCATGAGTGTGCCCATGGGATAAGAAGAAAAGTTTCTACTTGATTTTGCCAAGCCAAAAGTATTTCTGGCCACTCCTATGCCTAAGGCCACAGGCGTGGGGTTGGGCATGGCAGTGATTCTAATAGAGTACATAAAGAAATTTTTGCACAAGAATTGGGGGTTTTGAATCTGATAACTTAGAAGCGATTTCTCTAAGGAAAAATCAAGGTTCTACAGTGAAAATTAAAGGTGAAGATCAAAGTTTCAAGTTTCAGGTCAAGGATTGAAGATTCGATTTTGGATTATCATTCATCCATTATGGATTGTTTGATTTCTTTTTCTTTTATATTTTATTCTTGTCATTTTTTCATTATGAACTAAGTTTTTCATATCTAGGTATTTGATGAATCCTATATTACTTTGTATGGATTCAATGGATTTTTAATCAATCAAATCATTCATCTGGATTGATTTATCTTTATGATTTATATTTGTTATTTCCTCTTGTCAATTGCATGCTTGATAATTGGAATCAGTTTTCTTGCTAATTGTCTTAAGAAAGCTTAGTTAGAATTGATCACTCATAAAGGTTGAGAATTGCTTGGAGTGCTAGAGATAGACCTATAAGATTCTTTGGTTTATGGTTCCTTAGTTTTAATGCTATTGCTATTTAATTATAAATTGAGAAGAGATTCCTTTTATAATACTTAGTAATTAGGGATTGAATTGCTTGAGAGAGGTTTCAATCTAACTTAGTGGAATGCCAATTCAATTCGATGTTTGATTTAGTTGAGTTCTATTCATGAAATACATATGGGGTCTAGGAGGATTCAAATACCTATGTAGCTTCTACCATTAATTCTTCTCTTGCAATTCTTTTATATTATCTTAATTAAAGTTTTTAATCTAGTTTAGTTATTTTAATTCAAACATTACTCAAACTTTTGATTAACTAGACAACAGTTAATGTTTAAGCTAGTATTTGTCCTTGTCCCCAATGGAACAATAACTCTACTCATCATTATATTACTTGTGCGATCTGTACACTTGCAGAATATGCATTAAGTTTTTGGCACCGTTGCTTAGGACAACAGTTCTCAATGCCACCAATAAAATTGAGATTGTTGATTTAGTTTTTGTTTTTGTGTTTTTAAACATTTGTTCTAGTTTGTCTACTGTCATTTTAGGTACTCTTCTATTTGCATGACTAGAGCGAGTTCTTCCAGAATACTTACCTTTGACCTAGAGCTAGAAAAAACACTAAGGAATCAGAAAAAAAAAAAAAAAAGAAACAAGAAATAGCTTTGGTGGAGGAGGCAGAGAATTCTGAAGCATCTACTGAAGTAAGTGAAGAGGAAATAGAGATAATGGAGGACAATAAACCAAGAACAATGCTGGACTTTGGTCGGCCTACTCTTCAAGGGACCGAGTCAAGCATTAAGAGACCAGCAGTGATGAACAATAACTTCAAAATCAAGTCAAATTTCATACAAATGATATGGCAACACTACCAGTTTGATGGATTCCCTAATGAGGATCCTAACAATCACTTGGAGAATTTTTTAGAGATTTGTGAAACTTTTAAGATCAATGGAGCATCATATGACATCATATGGTTACGATTGTTCCCTTTCTCTCTTGCAGAGCGGCCTAAAAATGGCTTAAGTCTTTTCCACCTAGTCACTTCACTACTTGGGACCAGTTAGCTAATAAGTTCTTAGAGAGTACTTCCCATCCTTAAAAATAGCAAAGTTCAGAAATGACATCTCATCATTCCTACAACAAGATGGCGAGACACTATATGATGGTTGGGAATGATATAAGGATTTATTGAGGAAATGTCCACATCATAGGCTTCCACTATGGCTGCAAATTCAAACATTTTACAATGATTTGAATTACATAAGCAAGCAAGCCATAAATGTTGCAGCTGGTGGTTCTTTTAATAGCAAGACTCTTGAACAAGCAAAGGATTTGATTGAAGCCATGGCTTTAAATAATTATCAATGGCAAGTCCCAAGGGAACAAGGAAGATTAAGAATAGGTGGTTCACATAAGCTGGACCCTATTATAGCTTCGACAGCACAATTGGAGGCGATGAATAAGAAAATTGATTCATTAGAGTTTAGGTGATGTCATATGATTGGTGTGGGGTGACGATCAAAGTCATAATTGCCAAACTGGCAACAATTTTGCCAAGATGAAGCAAGTTGAGTATATGGGAAATTCACCTCAAAGAAAGCAAAATAACCCTTACAGCAACACATATAATTTGGGGTGGAGAGATTATCCAAATTTCTCATGGGGCAACCAAAATGCCACAAGACCTCCACCAAGATTTCAGCAACAAAATGTGGGATTCCAAGCTCCTTAGCCTCAATGAGCTACTTCTAGAAAAAGCAACTTAGAGGATACAATGGAAAATTTTGTGGCTACCTCTGAAACAAGATTTCAAGTAATAGAAACTGCCCTTAGGAATCAACAAGTTTCCATCCATAATCTTGAGAATCAAGTGGGGCAAATGGCCAAACTCTTTAGTGAGAGACCTTTAGGTAGTTTGCCTAGCAACACTGAGGCAAATCCAAAAGAGCAACTTAAAGGCATCACTCTAGGGAGTGGCAAGCAAGTTAAGGGGGCTATTGAGAAAAACTAAGAAGAAGTGGTTAAGAGAGAGGCACAAGATGCCAATGCTAAGGAAGCTAAGAAGGAAGTTGCATCAGAGAGAAGGCAATAGTAGAGAAAGAGAAAGAAAAAGCAACTCAAAAGCCTACCCCGACGACCAAGGAGCATCGACCATGAGTGCCATACTTTGCATGTTTGCACAAGGACAAAATCGATGCCCAGTTTGGTAAGTTTATTAAACTTTTTAAGCAACTTCATATTAATATTCCATTTGTCGAAGCTTTATCATAAATGCCTAAATATGCCAAGTTTTTTAAAGATCTCCTTTCTAACAAAAGGAAGCTTGAAGAAGTGTCTTTGGTGCATTTGTCAGAAGAGAGTTTGGTAATTTTGCAAAGAAGATTACCTAATAAATTAAAAGATCCTAGTAGTTTTAATATTCCATGTTTCATAGGTAACTTTGAGATAGAAAGTGCTTTAGCTGACTAAGGGGCTAACATAAGTGTTATGCCCTACAAGGTATTTAAGGAATTGTATATTGGAGAACCCAAACCAACACTCATGACAATTCAATTGGCCAATAAGTCAATAGTTTACCCTCATGGTATCATAGAGGATGTGTTGGTAAAAGTCGGGGATTTTATTTTCCCCAATGATTTTGTTATCATCAACATAGATAAAGATGTGGATGTTTTGCTTATCCTTGGTAGGCCATTTTTAAATATAGTGTACATCCTTATCAATGTCTATAATGGCACATTGACTTTGAGAGTAAGGAGGGAAAAAGTTGTCTTTCATATTGCTAATGCTATAAAGCACCCACTTGCACTTGATGAAGCGGATTCATGCAATAATGTTGTTAAGCATGAAACCATAAATTTTGCTACTAACATTGTTTCCAAGGATCCCTTTGAGTTGTGTTTGGTGTAAGAAAATGTTGAGGATCAAGAAGTAATTGAGTAGCTGGCTTATTTGGAGGCAAGTGAGCTAAGCAAGAGTAGGGCATATGAGACCACTAAAATGCCCAAGGAAGAAAAGATGAAGCCCTCCATAGTGGACCCACTAGTTTTGAAACTTAAGCCTTCCCAGAGCACCTTAAGTATAGATATTTAGCAGAGGGGAGACAGTTGCCAATTATTTTGAATGCTCGTCTGTCCTTTGAGTAGAAGGCTAAACTCATTAAGTTGTTCAAAAAGCACAAAAAGGTGATAGCTTGGAAGATAACGAACATCAAGGGTATTAGTCCATCCTATTACACTTATAAGATCTTGATGGAGGATGAGTTTAAGCCAATGGTGCAACTACAAAGGAGGCTAAACCTGAAGATGAAAAAGGTGGTGAAAGCTGAAGTAATTAAGCTACTTGATACAGGGATCATTTACCTTATTTCAAACAACTCTTGAGTGAGCTCGGTTCAAGTAGTACTGAAGAAAGAAGGGATGACAGTGGTACCTAATGAGAAAAATGAACTCATCCCTACAAGAGCAATCACAGGATGGAGGATTTGCATTGACTACCGAAAGCTAAACGATGCAATCAGAAAGGACCATTTTCCACTGCCCTTCATCTACCAAATGTTGGAGAGCTTGTCTGGGCATAAGCACTACTATTTTTTGCATGGTTTGTCGAGCTACTTTCAGATTCCTATTGCCCCGAAAGACCAGGAGAAGACAACCTTCACTTGTCCTTATGGAACATTCACATACCGGAGAATGTCATTCGGGTTATGTAATGTGCCAGCGACTTTCAACGGTGCATGATGGCAATCTTCAATGAGTTGATTAAGGACATAATGGAAGTATACATGGATGATTTTTCTGTTCATGGTGACTTATTTGATGGTTGTTTAGAGAATCTTAAGAGAGTGTTAGTGAGATGTGAGGAAACGAATCTAGTGCTCAACTGGGAGAAATTTCATTTCATGGTTCAAGAAGGAATTGTGTTGGGTCACAAGATAAGGGAATTGAGGTCGACCGAGCTAAGATAGAGACTATTGAGAAACTAGCACCTCCCACATCTGTTAAGGCAATTAGAAACTTTTTGGGACATGCAGGCTTCTATAGGAGATTCATAAAAGATTTCTCCAAGATTGCTCATCCTTTGACAAGGCTTCTTAAAAAGGATGTGGAATTCATGTTTGATGAGGATTGTCTTAAGTCCTTTAACACTCTTAAGGATTGGAAAGAATTAATTCATATCAAACATTGAAACCAAAGAAAGAATTAAAGAAGTAAGAAATCCCAAACAATTCATGAATAAAGTGTAGAGAAATCCTGCTCTTTGATCCGCAATCTTCAATGTCTTCTTTCCCGTACTATCCTCTCTTTAATCCCTAGGCAACCCCCCTCAAAATGCTATCAGATCTGGTTTTATATTTTTAAAAATTCTAATGCACACCACTGAACCCACAGCTAGGGTTCTAGCCGTGGAACGAAAGAATAAAAAAAATGTAACTTCCCACGGGTGAGACCTTAGCCGTGGGTTCACCCATGGGAGGCTACTAGATAATTTGCCACTTTGCTCTTATCACATGGCTAGAATCCCAGCTGTAGCTCAACCCATAGCAGCCCATATTCTTTCAAAAATTAGCATTCTTGCTTGGATCTTCACCATTTTGGCTTGGATCTTCACCATTCTGGGTCATATTCGGATCATGGCATCATTTGACACTGGATTTAACTAAAAGAACTATGAAAGCACCAAAATAAATAGGTTAAACTCAATTGGAAGCATAAAATACATTAAGAATAAGGGCTAAAATATAGTGTTTTCAACAGTTATCAAATTCCCCCACACTTGAGTTTTTGCTTGTCCTCATACAAACTAAATTACAATAATAGTTTAGAAAATGGACAACCCCTTTAAAGCCAAAAGAAAACACAAAGATTGACAATACTCAAATCAGTAAGGCTCAAATCTCATAATCAAAAACTAATTCTCAAATGTAGTAGTCAAATTAAAGGATCTACAAATCAAAGAACGTCAAACTCAAAGATAAAACTCACAATCCTGAAGTTTAAATTCTAGAGTTAAAAGATTAACCATACAATCCCAAAGAAACAAAAGCCAAACAAAAGTAAGAAATGAAGGATTTTCTCTTAGGCACTTAACTACTCTCTTGATTTTTCTATTAACTTTAACATTCAAATGTAACTTTATTGAGCTCTTTTTTTTTTTTTTTTTTTTTTTTTGCAAAGAGCCTGACTTGTTTGAATTATCATATTAGCCTTTTAACGTAAAGGTAAATATTTGTGATGCTAACCCCTGGTTACTCAACTAGAATCACGAATCCAAATGGCTACTAGCACTATTCATAATTCTGACTCCTTAGGTTAGAAGGGTCAAAATTAGCGGAATAGGGAAAAATTTTCAAAGCTCCATATGCGAAATTTTTTTTTTATCATTTTTTTATTAGGAAAAATAGTTAAGGAACCTAAGATATTAAGTGTATCTTACTAATCTTAACTCAAGTCACAAAGAAATCAACATATGCTCAAAAATATAACTAAGGTTTCAAACTCCAATAATGCAGATTTCACCAATTTAATTCCCTAATTACGACTACCACACTTAATTCTTAGCAAATGATCAATTCAACCAAGCCAAACATCAATGAGAGATTGTTATATATAAAGAAAAATAATCATCGATTATGAGCTAAAAAGGGAATCACTCAAATTTATACCATTATTACAATTTATCTCACTTGAGACAAAACAGGGCAGAAAGAATAAATAAATAAACAAATAAATATCCCTCCCGCACATTTAAATAACACATTGTCCCCAATGTGTTTGAAAATGAAGATAAAGAAAAACATATAAGGGGAAGAAGAAAGATATAGAGAAACTACCCTATTATCGAATTCCCATGTCAATCTGTTCCATAGTCAATGCCATGTCATTATCTATTTTACAAACCCAAATTAGGCTAAGAAAGAAAAAGAAAAAGAAAACATAAAAAGAGAAATAAAATAAAAAATAAGCCTAAATAGTATAAGTACAATAATCCAAAGCGTAAAATATAAAAAAGAATAAAAGAAAAAGAAAAAAAATGGAAGTATCAATCATCCATAGTGTCATCGGAGTCGTCACTCCCCTCGCCATCATCTAACACGACCTGAACCGGAGGCTATCTTTGCTGTGGCTGCAGTGCAAGGGTAGGAGGCACATATCCTTAATTTCCCCAATAATCTAACATACACTGTTGAAGCCATGCTCAGTGCTATGCCTCGAACTCAAGTGTTTCCTGTTGGTATTACAACATAGTCAGGATCTGATGCTGGTTGGTGAGGAGTCTATTATGCTGGACCTGAAGACCTATCATAGTCCTCTCTAACCAGCGTATCTGCCTCTCAAATTCAGTGGGCTTCCTATCATCCACATCATCCACTCCCATATATGACATCCAATCTCGAAATGGGATTGGGTCGAAGAAAAGAGGTATGGCTAATGAAAAAAAAGGCCTTGCAGCAACAAAAGTACAAGCAGCAACAGAAGTAGCAAGAGGCTGAGTAGTGGGGTCAGTAGCAAGAATTGAAGCTAGCTCAGGAGCTACTAGATCTAGTGGAGGGGTAAAGACTAGCATGAAGCTCTTCATCTTTTCCATCCACAGCAATGTGGCATAACCGATTAACTTAGGCATGCCATCTAGTGTCATTGGAGGCAAGCCGTCAAAAACACCCCAGCTCCTAGTGAGCTTGGTGATATACATCCCTTCAAACAATGCTCTAGACTTGCCCTTCTTACACTAATCATCAAAGAAAAGCATGAGAGAATAAGCCACATTACACCTCTTATCCTCATGCATGCACATCAAATAAAATAACTCTTATCTGGTCACAGCCCCTCCATTGTCCCGTCTGCCGGAAGTGGTCTTCATCAGAAGAAAATGAAGAATTTGTAGACTGAAGGAAGTAAACTGGGATGCCTTAGAGACTGAGGCATCAAATCTCTTACCCACCGAAGCAAATTTTTCCCACACCTAATTAGGGACATTGTCATCCGAAAAGCCAATAGGTGTCTCATGATAGACATTAGTATGCAGCTCCTCCTCCGTATATAAACTTATCGCCACTGTTAAATCATTGATGCTCATCTTAAACTGCTTGGTGCCTAACCTGAACCGCAGCATCTTCTTTTGGACTGATACCACCTTCAAATCAACTTGAAGGGAACAATAAAACTCCAGCGTCAATTTTCTATAAGCCGGCTTAGCAATTGCAAAAAATCCCTTCCAGCTTGGTTGTGATGTCCATCCCTAAAGATCCTTGTCTATGGTGATCTGTTGCATAAAGCCTCAGTCGATCTGTCGTGTAGGCTCAAAGTCTTTGTTGGCCAATTGCTCAAAGTGAGCATGAGACTCCAGGTCAGCAAACTGGACACACACATGGTTTAGAATGAAAGAAACTGTGGGGGCTGCTGCTGGTGGGGGGTTACGAGTACTGCCTTCCCTTCTAGCCCGTTTGGTTGGCAATTTGGTTTCCTTAGTTGATGATTTCTTAGGCCCCATAGCTACAAAACAACACAATCTAACCCAAATAAAAAGAACAATAGGGAAAATTTATCGTTAGAATTTTGGCATTATGACGCTGTAAACGTCTCATTCCTAAGAAAAAAATAATAAGCACAAACCCAAACAGTATGCTCAAACCAATTTCCAACATTCATTGCCCAAATTCAAATAAATGACACTTCAAATAATTCAACAAAAACAAACCCAAACAACTCAAGCAATAGATAGTCACTATTGTATGATTGGCCATCCAAAAACAACCCAAAACACCCTTATTGCCCAAATTCATTGGTTTCTCTCCCTAGAAATTAGATGCAATGTATTTTTGCTCAACCTAAATCCTTAAAATCAAAAATTCTACCCTCAATCATGTGAATCTCTATAAAGCACAAGAGAAAGCAGATTGAGAACAAGAAAATGAGCAAAAATCAAAGAAAAAGTAAAGATTCATACATGTGGTGAAGAATCCAAAGAGAGAGAGAGTGCGTGTGTTGGAGCTTACTTGAAAATTGCTTCCTTGAGTGCGAAAATTTGCTTGGAAGGGGTGGTGTGTGTGATTTGAGTGTGGAAGAGGTGAGGGAAGAGGAGGGGAAAGAAAGAAAATTGAAAATGTGCAATGTGTAGAGTGCTGCATTTTTTTTTCTTTTATTTACCGTGCCCACAGGTGACCCCACGATTGGGATTCCACTCGTGGCCATAATGCTGCCTCTTTAGGTGCATCACATGGCCTAGGCTTCAGCTGTGATCTCAGCCGTGTGATGCTTCTGCCAAACTAAAATAGAATTTTTGTTATCATGTGGGTGGAGACTCAGCTGTGGTCCCAGCCGTGTGATGCTTCTAACAAAAAAAATTTAATTTTCCTTATCACACGGCTAATGGTACGGTTGAGGTTTCAGCCGTGTGATGCTACTGCCAAAAAATTTGTAGTTATCCTTATCACACGGCTGAAGGCACGACTGGGGTTCCAGCCATGTCACCCTTCTTTTTACAAAAAGAAACAAAACAAAACAGAAAAATAAAGCTCAGTTAAAATAGTAGGTTACCTCCCACCTAGCGCTTCTTTAACGTCATCTTAGCTGGATGTTTAGGGTGATTGCTCACCCCACCTCAAAAAGTTTAATTTTTCTAGCGTGATTTTGAAATTTACCCTTTTTAGGTTGAAGTTTCTCACCTAACTCACATGCAAAGAATTTCTCAATCCCGACAAGTCCACAACATTTAGGTTTTAGCTTCTAAAGAAACTTCAGAACTTTAGAGTTCAATAGCCAAACCTGAACATTTGCTAGAGGCTTCCGTTTTCTTTTGATTTGCTTACTTAGTCTAAACTTAAACGTCTTCATTTCTCTTCCCACAAATGCCTCCTCTATTTTCTTGGCTTCAACATGAACCAAAGGCCCATCAATAGTAGGAACTTTGTCCTTCTCAATTTCCTACAAAACATCACACTCCAAATATTTCTTTTGAAGAACATCATTCATATAAACATTATCGAGTGTGAGTGTGTGATGAGATATCTTAGGAATTTGGAAGACAACCTATTCCTCACCCATTCGAAGTGTCAACCTACCATCATTGACATCAATGATGGCCCTAGCTATGGTTAGGAAAGGTCTACCTAAAATGAGTGAGTTCTCAGAATTGTCATCTATATCCAACACTATAAAATCCACAGGAAAAATAAAATGGCTGACCTTGACCAACACATCCTCAATGATACCCTTAGGGTGTATAACGGACTTTTTCGCCAAGTGAATACTCATATGTGTTGGTTTTGGCTCTCCCAAACCCAATTTCTTGAAAACCTTATAGGGCATAATGCTGACACTAGCCCTAAGGTTTGCTAAAGCTCTATCAATTTGTAAACTACCTAACAAGCAAGGGATAGTAAAACTCCCTGGGTCTTTGAGTTTTTTTGGTAGTTTTCAAATAATCATTGAGCTCTCCTCCGATAATTAGACCATGGATACTTCCTCCAGCTTTCTCTTTTTGGTCAATAATTCTTTCAAAAATTTTGCATACTTTGGCATCTGCAAAAGAGCATCTACCAAAGGAATATTGATATGTAATTACTTCAAGAGTTCTAAGAACTTACCATATTGAGCATCCGTTTGATTTTGTCTTAACCTCACTGGATAAGGAAGGCGAGGTTTGTACTCTGGAACCATAAGTGTAGGCTTGACTGCTTCTTCTTCTTTACTTTTCTTTCCATTTGCCTCATCATCCTCAACTTGTACCATCACTTTCTGCTTCTCAACATCTTCTAAACTCTTGCCACTTCTCAAGGTGATTGCCTTAAGCTACTCCCTTGGATTTGCCTTAGTATTGCTAGGCAAACTTCCCTGGGGTCTATCAATCTGTCCCATCTGATTCTCCAAGTTATGAATTGAGGCTTGCTGGTTTTGGAGTGCTGTCTCAGTATCCTTATGTCTCTGCTCATTAGAATTAATAAATTTCTCTGTCATCTCTTATAAAGAAGTCTTCTTAGGTGGAGCTTGCTGATATTGAGGCTTTTGCTGAAATCCAAGCGGAGGTCTTGGGTTAGACTGATTACCCCATAAGAAATTAGGGTGATTCCTCCACTCTGGATTATACGTGTTGCTGTAGGGGTTGTTCTACTATCTCAGAGCATTTCCCATATAATCTACCTACTCCAGCTTAGCAAAATTATTGCCACTTTGGTAATCTTGACTTTGGTGTCCTCTCCTGCACCAATCACAACACATAACTTTAGTTTGTCTTCCAGATGAAGATGCAGTTAAGGAATCCATTTTTCTGTTCATGGCTTCAAGCTGAGCAGCCAATGTGACAATTGGGTCCCCTAATGTGAACCACCCCCTCCAATCTTTCTCTGATCTCTAGGGACTTGCCATTGATAGTTTGTGAGAGCCATGTCTTCAATCAAGTTCCTTGCCTCTTCAGGTGTCTTGTTGTTGATGGAACCATCAGCTGCCACATTGATAGACTGCTTACTTGTATAGTTCAAACCATTGTAAAAGGTTTGAATCTGGTGCCATAGTGGAAGGCCATGATGTGGACACCTCCTTAACAAGTCTTTAAATCTTTCCCATGCATCATAAAGAGTCTCACCATCTAGCTAAAGAAAGGAAGAGATGTCATTCCTCAACTTAACAGTCTTGGATGGAGGGAAGTATTTCTCTAAGAATTTCTCTGCCAATTGGGTCCATGTAGTAAAAGTGCCGACTGAAAAAGACTTGAGCCATTTCTTTGGTTTGTCCCGGAGTGAAAAAGGAAACAAACACAACCTAATCACATCATCTTAACACTATTGATCTTAAATGTGTCATAAATCTCTAAAAAATTCTCAAGATGAGCGTTAGGATCTTTATCTGGGAAGCCATCAAATTGGCAAGTCTGCTGCGCCATCTGTATCACATTTGGCTTAATTTCAAAATTGTTTGCAATGACTGTCAACCTTCGTATACTTGAGTCGGCCCCATTAAGAGTGGGCCTGGCATATTCTTGCATGGTTCTTGGCTGGTTTTTTGCCATTATTTCAACCTCTTCTTCTAAATCAATGTCTTCCAGGTCTACTACCTCTCCTACCAAAGCTAGTTCCCGTTCCTCCTTTCGCTTTTGTCTCAATATTCTCTCTAGCTCTGGATCAAATTTAAATAGATTAGAGGAACTAGCTCTGGTCATAAACAGAAAAGGGTACCTGAAAAGAGAATTTCACAAAGAAAAATAAAACAAAAATTAAATAACAAATAAAAATAAAAACTAAATCACTAGCTTTAACTCTATTGCTAATATTACTCTAAAAGTCCCCGGCAACGACGCCAAAAACTTAATGTATATTCTGTAAGTGTACAGATTGCACAAGTAATACAATAGTGAGTGAGTTATCGTTCTACTAGAGACTTTAGGTAAGTACTAGCTCAAATGTCTACTAATCTCTAGTTAATCAAACTAGTGTTGATAAGAGTGATTATAATTATATTCAAACTAAACTAAAATCTAATTTAAGTAAAATAAGAAGAAGGAAAAAGGAGATGAAATCAGGGATAAAGGCCCATTCAAGTATTGAATCCCCCTAGCCCCTAATTGTATATCATGAACTACACATCAATCAAATTTATTCCACAAGTTGAATTGGTGTTTCACTGAATTAGATAAAAATCTCTCTCGAGTAATTAAATCCCTATTTCCCAAGAGGAACGCAAGGAATCTCTTCTCAAGCAAACTCAACTAGTTCATGCATTAGATTTGGGAAACTATCTACCAAAGAAGTCTTGTAAGCCTATCTCTAATGCCCCAATCAACCCTCAATCTCTATGAGTGATCAATTCATATAAAGCTATCTCTAGTCAATTTTATGAAAACAATCCCCAATTAACAAGCATGCAATTATCAATTGGTATTTAAGCAATAATAATCATAAAGATAAAACAACTCAAGGAATGATTAATTGAATAAAAAGTAATTCAATTTATACAAAAGGTTCTAGGGTTCATCAATAACCAAATTAAAAGAATTAGTTCATATCAAACATTGAAACCAAAGAAAGAATTAAAGAAGTAAGAAATCCCAAACAATTCATGAATAAAGTGTAGAGAAATCCTATTCTTTGATCTGTGATCTTTAATGTCTTCTTTCCCTTACTATCCTCTCTTTGATCCCTAAGCCAACCCCCTCAAAATGCTATCAGATTTGGTTTTATATTTTTGAAAATTCTAATGCACACCACTGAACCCATGGCTGGGGTTCCAGCCGTGGCAACAAAAGAATCAAAAAAATGTAACTTCCCATAGGTGAGACCTCAGCCGTGGGTTCACTCATGGGAGGCTACTAGATAATTTGCCACTTTGCTCTTATCACACGGCTAGAATCCCAGCCATGGCTCAACCCATGGTAGCCCATATTCTTCCAAAAATCAGCATTCTAGCTTGGATCTTCACCATTCTAGGTCATATTTGGATCATGGCATCATTTGACACTAGATTTAACTAAAAGAACTGTGAAAGCACTAAAATAAACAGGTTAAACTCAATTGGAAGCATAAAATACATTAAGAACAAGGGCTAAAATATAGTGTTTTCAACACTTATCAATGTCTGATGCTAGTGATTTCGCAGTTAGGGCGGTTTTGGGTCAAAGAAGGGAGAAGAACTTTTAACTAGTATACAATGCTACTAAAACTTTGAATGAGGCCCAAGCAAACTACACAACCATAGAGAAGGAGTTATTGGCTGTTGTGTTCTCTTTTGATAAGTTTTGATCATACCTGATCTTGTCAAAAGTGATAGTGTAAACAGATCATTTAGTTTTGAAGTACTTATTTTCTAAAACTAATACGAAACCAAGGTTGATCAATGGGTTCTATACTGTAAGAGTTCGACTTGGAGATTTAAGATAAAAAGGGAGCTGAAAACCTCACAGCAGATCATGTTTCTCGCCTAGAGAACCCCAATTTGGAAGAACTTGCAGAAGGCAAAATTTCATATACCTTCCCTGACGAGCAGCTATACGCCATGGTAGGTATGGTAAGTGATTCTAACTTTGAACTACCTTGGTTTGTTTATTTTACAAACTATTTGGCTGCTAGGGAACTCCTAAAAGAGTTTCTTATCAAGAAAAGAAGAAATTCTTTTCCGATTTGAAATACTACTTTTGGGAGGATCCCAATTTGTTTAAGTTGTGTAAGGACCATATGATCCAGCATTGTATGGTATGGCCTAAAACAGTGAGTATTCTTCGTCACTGCCACACTGGACCAGTTGGGGGTCATATGGCAACCAAAAGAACTACTTAAAAAGTTTTAGAATCAAGTTTCTATTGGCCCACTTTGTTTAAAGATAGTTATAAGTTTATGCAATGTTGTGATAGTTGCCAAAGAATTGGAAATATCTTGTCTCTTGATGATATGCCCCAAAATGGAATTTTAGTTTATGAGTTTTTTTATGTTTGGGGCATTGACTTTATAGGACCATTTCCTAATTCTTTTAGTAAAAAGTATGTGCTTGTAGCTATTGATTATGTTTCAAAATGGCCTAACACATAAGCCTTAGCCAAAAGTGATGCTAGGATAGTAGTAAAGTTTTCAAAGAAGTTGTTTACTCAATTTGGTTCACCCAAGGCTATTATCAGTATAAGGGTACCCACTTCTGTAATGCTCAACTTGAGAAATTTTTCAAGACGCTAGGTGTTACACACAAGTTGGCTACTCCCTACCACCCTCAAACTAGTGGTCAAGTCCAGAACACAAATAGGGAGCTCAAGAGAATTCTTGAGAAGACTGTAGAGTGATCAAGAAGGGATTGGTTTGAAAATTTAGGTAATGCTCTATGGGCTTTTAGGACGGTATTCAAAACTCCCTTAGATACTATGTCGTACAGGCTAATGTATGGCAAGGCTTGCCATTTACCTGTTGAGATTGAACACAATGCTTATTGGGCTATAAAATAGGTTAACCTTGATCTAACTAATGTAGGTGAGAAAAGAAGATTGCAGGTCAATGAGCTAGATGAATGGAGATTACAAGCCTATGACAATGCAAAAAAGTATAAGGAGAAGACCAAGAGATGGCATAACGCTCGGATTAAGCAAAGGAAAGAGTTTTAAGCAGGAGATCAGGTATTACTCTACAATTCTAGGCTTTGACTCTTTCTAGGTAAGTTAAAATCTCTTTGGTCAGGTCCTTTTACAGTTAAAGAAGTCTTTCTTTATGGAATAGTTAAGTTAACTCACCTTGAGAATGGTGATTTTAAGGTGAATGGTCAAAGGCTTAAACTATACTTGGGGGGAGAATTGAATCAAGTGACAGAGATTAAGTATCTCCAGGATTCTAGGTGAGTAATCACCCTGAATTTCCAACTAAGACGACTTTAAAGAAGCGCTAGGTGGGAGGCAACCCACCATTCTTTGAATTCTAACATGTTTTTCTTTTATTCTATTTGTGTTTATTTGTTTAAGGATAATGCACCTTTAGTTTGGTGATTTTGTACAAGGAAAAAGGTTGAAAATATGCCTAGGTATGGATGATTAGGAGTATGCCAGGCCCTAGACCATGCCTGTGACTATGGGCATGTGTAAAAACCCACACCTACCCTAGAAATTTTCGTGATAATTTGCTTGATTTAAAACTATTAAGGTTAAGTGTGTGCATTTGTGAGAATTAGTATTCTATGTGTTGATGAGCATGTGGCATATTAAATTAATTTTAATATGTATAATATGAGTTATTATTGTAAAATAAATTATTTACATGAAATGCATTTGCATAAAATAAATTATTTTAAATAAAATGAATTTTCATGCATAAAGGCAATTTTTAAGCATAAAACAACTTTATGAGTATTTTAAAATAATTTTTAAATAAATGTTTGGAGGGAGATTTTAATGAAAATAATAAGAAAAATATTTTTATTTTTATTAGTTTTAATGAGCCCTAAATTTAAATAAAAAAACCCAAATACCCAAAAGCCTACTACACTAAACCCTCCTAACCTAGTTCATTAAGGGTATTAGAGGAAATTTGCCAAAACTCTACATATATAATGTAAAATTTGGCCAATCCTAATGTTCCAGCAGCGATCACTCCAATTTTCTACATCTTGGCAAAAAAATTCTCTCAAAATATTTCTCTCTACCGAAATTAAGAAAACACCTTTCAGTTTCGCGATTTCTTAACCGTAATCGTAAGTTTTTCTTCTCTTTCAATTCCTAAACTGATTTCTATGAAATAAATTATGAGAAAATTATTTTGAACTGGGTGTTTACTAATTTTTGCATATTAAATTCTATTTGGGTGAGTTTTTAGGAGAGAAAATTTATTTTCTACCGAAAACACAAATCTTTCTGCGAAATTTCTCTAAAAGTGAATCCTATAACTTAAAATCACAATTTTTATGCATAAACGTCACTAAAAGAGGGGGAGGTGTGGGGAGGGATTTGTACATGATTGGTTTCTAAACTGATTTTTGATTTTTTTTTATGAAAAATATTGGATTACATTATATTTTTGTATATTTCTATAATGACCAGAAAGTTTTAGAAAATAAAGGAATTCAAGGATTTTGTGCTAGAACTTAGAAGTTAAAAATTCTATTATTAATTTAACATGTGGCTGCCAATTTGTGTGAGAATAAATTCTAATATGATATTTGTTTTGTTTAGATGATAAATAATGATTTAAATCATGTGTTTGCATATTGCTGTAATGAACGACAAGCGCGGAAAGTGCAAAAACTCATGATTTTCACCTACTAGTCGTACTTTGGCTTCTATGATCCAACAAATATCTTCAGGAAGATTCAGATGTCTAAATGCCTTCATTCTTTCCAGTCTACATTTGTCAATTTTTCTAAGTACATCTTGAGGAAGAGTTGGAAACCTATTTCTGAGTGTAGCAAGAGATGCTTCCATATCTAGCTGAAAAGTTTATATTCTATACTTACAAAACAAAGAACAAATTTTAAATATAAACAAAAATTAGTTACACAAAGAGAAAAGAAAAAAAATGACATAAATGAATTGAATTGATCCTAATAAATAAGATCACTCAAAAGTGCTTCTTCCACTATTGTTAGTTCTAGCTCCAAAAATGGTTTCAATCTTTGTCCATTGACTTTAAATACATCACCATTTTTTGGATTTTCAATTTCAACTGCTCCATATGGAAATGAAGTGCAAACTAAAAATGGGCCTGACCATCGAGAACGCAACTTTCTAGGAAATAGATGCTAACGAGAATTGTATAAAAGGACTTTTTAACTAAGAGTAAAAGATTTTCTCAAAATATTTTTATCATGGGAAATTTTCATTTTGTCCTTATACCATTTTGCACAATCATAAGCATCAGTTCTAATTTCCTCTTACTCATTCAATTGAAGCATTCGTTGAGCACCAGCTTTATCTAAAGAAAAATTTAACTGTTTGATTGCCTAATATGCTTTATGTTCCAATTCTATTGGTAAGTGACATGATTTTCCATAAACAAGTCTAAAAGGGGACATTCCAATAGGGGTTTTAAATGTTGTATGATAAGCCCACAATGCATCATGTAATTTCAAATACCAATCTTTTCTAGTGGGGTTAACCATTTTCTCAAGAATGCGTTTGATTTCCCTATTTGAAATTTCAACTTGACCACTTGTTTGTGGGTGATAAGGAGTAGCTACTTTATGAGCAATCCATATTTCTTCATCAAATGCTCAAAATGCCTATTACAAAAGTGCTTTCCTCCATCACTAATGATTGCTCATGATGTACCAAATCTAGAAAAAATGTGTTCTTTCAAAAATTTCACCACAACCCTATGATCATTTGTTCTACATGCACTTGCTTCTACCCATTTGGATACATAATCAACAACAATAATGATGTACAAATTACCAAAGGAATTAGGAAGAGGTCCCATAAAATCATTACCCTCAAACATCAAATAATTCAACCACAAGAATTGGATTTAAAGGCATCATATTTCTATGGGAAATACTTCCTAATTTTTGGCATCGATCACAAGATTTACAATACACATGAGTGTCTCTAAACAATGTAGGCCAATAAAATCCACATTGCAAAATTTTTGCAGCAGTTTTCTTTGCACTAAAGTGGCCTCCACAAGCATGGTCATGAGAAAAGGAGGTAATATTTTTTTGTTCACTTTCAAGCATACATCTCCTAATCACTTGATCAGGAAAATATTTAAATAAGTATGGATCATCCCAAAAAAATTTATTTACCTCAACTAAAAATTTTGTTTTTTCTTAGTTACTCCAATGGCTTGGCATATGACCAATTACAATATAATTTACAATATCAGCAAACCAAGGTAACTGTGATATGGACATGATTTGTTCATTAGGAAAAGTCTCTTTGATGGGACAATCCTTATCAACAGATTCCACTATTAGTCTAGACAAATGATCAGCCACAATATTTTTAAAACCTTTCTTATCATGAATTTCAAGGTCAAACTCTTGTATTAACAAAATCCATCGAATCAAGCGAGGCTTAGCATCTTTTTTTGACAAAAGGTATTTCAATACAGCATGATCAGTATAGATAAAGACTTTGGATCTAACAAGATAAGATCTAAATTTGTCCAAGGCAAACACTACAGCAAGCAACTCTTTCTCAATGGTTGAATAATTAAGTTATGCATCAATAAGAGTTTTACTTGCATAATAGATTACGACAGGTAGCTTATTGACTCATTAGCCTAAAATAGCACCAAGGGCATAATCAGAGGCATCACACATTATCTCAAAGGGAATACTCCAATTAGGTGGTCTAATAATGGGTGCAGATGTCAACAAGATTTTAAGCTTTTCAAAGGCTTGAAGGCATTCATTATCAAAGATAAAAGGTGTATCTTTTGCAAGTAAGTTACACAAGGGCCGAGAGATTTTACTAAAATCTTTGATGAATCTACGGTAGAAACCAACATGACCTAAAAAGGATCGAATTTCTTTTACAATGCGAGGTGGAGGAAGGCTAGAGACTAAGTCTATCTTTGCTTTATCTACCTTAATTCCTTGTTGTGACACTACATGACCCAGAACAATTCCCTTTTTAACCATCAAATGGCATTTTCCCCAATTTAACACAAGATTTTTCTCTTTACATCTAATCAAAACCAAGGTCAAGTGATGCAAACATTCATCAAAGCTAGAACCAAAGACAGAAAAATCATCCATGAATATCTCAAGAAAATGCTCAACCATATCAGAAAAAATACTTATCATGCATCGCTGAAATGTAGCAAGTGCATTGCATAACCTAAAGGGCATATGTCGATAGGCAAAGATTCGAAAAGGACAAGTGAAAGTGGTTTTCTCTTGATCCTCAGGTGCAATTGGGATTTGATTATATCCAGAGTAACCATCAAGAAAACAATAGTATGCATGACCAGATAATCTCTCAAGCATTTGATCAATAAAAGGAAGTGGGAAATGATCTTTCCTTGTGACAGCATTCAACTTCCTATAATCAATACAAACATGCCATCCAGTTTGGATTCGAGTGGGAATTAGTTCATTTTCTTCATTTTTCACTACTGTTATGCCAAATTTCTTTAGAACTACCTGCACAAGACTCACCCATGAACTATTAGAAATAGGGTAAATGACACCTACATCTAAAAGTTTTATCACCTCAACTCTAACAACTTCTTTCATATTGGGATTTAGTCATCTTTGGAATTCACAGCTAGGTTTAACATTGTCTTCTAAATGAATTCTATACATGCAAATTGAAAGACTAATACCCTTAATGTCTAAAATTGTCCACCCTATTGCTTCTTTATGATCTTTCAAAACATTAATCATCTTGTTTTCTTGTTCAACCTCTAAATCAGATGTTATGATAATAGGCAAAGTTTCTGATGATCCTAAAAATGAATATTTCAATGACTTAGGCAGTGGTTTCAAGTCTAACTTTTGTGATTTAGAAATTGACTTTTTAGATTATGTGAGAAATAGAGGTTCAATTTTGGCTTTCCATTTGTTTGTATCCATTAGTGGAATAGATTCTAATAAAGAATTCACCTCACTAATTGAATTTTCAACATCTAAGTCCATGCCAAATTGAGTTAAACATTTCTCAAATGGATCATTTTTATTCATTTCCAAAAAATAATCATTGATTACACTTTCAATCATGTTAACTTCATACAAATCATCATTGTCAATTGGTTGACGAGCAACATTAAACACATTAAGTTAAATAGTCATAATACCAAATGATAATTTCAAAACACCACTTCGACAATTGATGATTGCATTGGATGTGGCCAAAATTGGTCTTCTTAAGATGATAGGAATTTGATCCTTTGTGTTTTCAATAGGTTGAGTATCAAGAACAATGAAATTCACTGGAAAGTAAAACTTATCAACTTTAACCAAAACATCTTCTATGAAACCTCTATGAATTTTGACAGACGTATTAGCTAAATGGAGTATCACAGTTGTGGGTTTCAATTCTCCCAACCCAAGTTGCTGATAAACAAAATATGGCAACAGATTCACACTTGCTCCTAAATCAAGTAAAGCTTGGTTGATTTCATAATTACCAATGGTACAAGAAATTTTCGAACAATGAGGATACTTATACTTAATAGGAGTTTTATGTTGGAGTATGGAACTCACATTTCAGTCAAGAATGCCTTTTTAGGAACATTTGTTTTCCTTTTTATCATACAAAGATCTTTCAAAAATATAGCATAAGCAGGTACTTGTTTAATAGCATCAAGAAGAGAGATGTTAATGCTAACTTGCTTAAACACCTCTATAATGTCACTATATTGGGTAGCTTTCTCTTTTGAAATAAGTCTTTGTGGGTAAGGAGCTTTTAGAACATAAGGCAATAATTGATAGTCTTTTTCAACTGAGTCTTTGGATGATAAAATTTCAAGATGACTCTTTTGACTCTCTTTTTGAGGTTCAGGTGTATAATCAGGTTTGACTATGCATTTTCCAAACATAAGAGTAGTTATGGATTTAACTTCTTCATTAGAACTTGATGAACCTACGTCATATTGACCTTTTGGATTTGGAACAGGTTAACTAGGAAATTTTTCTTTTTCCCTTTCAGCTACAGCAGTTGCAAGTTGGCCCAATTGTGTTTCAAGTTTTTGAATTGATTGAGAATTTGATTGCAAAACTTGTTAGGTTGATTGCATGAACTGTTGCAGAGAATTGGAAAGCATTTTGAGGATATGGTGGATTTGAATGACCAATGTGCTAATTGGACGTATTATATTAATAACTTTGATTCATTGGAGGCTGGTTTTGTCTCCATGAAAAATTGGGATGATTTCGCCAATTTGGATTATATATGTGGGCATATAGGCTATCAAATAATTTTCCATAAGAATGGAGTGCATTTGCTTGTTCAGAGAATGCTTCCTGATAATTTGGCATTGAAGAACAAAATTGAGCAGTATGAGATGTACTAGAACATAAGGCACGCAACTCACTCCTAGTGTTTGTTTGAGAATTCATAGATTGACTTAACATTAAGGCTTCCACTTTCCTAGACAAACTAGCTAGAGTAATTTTCAAATCACTTTCATCTCTCTCTCTCTTATCTCATAAATGCCTCCTCTCTTGGTTACATGAGTGGATTTGGCTCTCGGATCTAAACAATTCCATTGTTGAGAATTTACAGTTAATGTTTCAAGTGAATCCCAAGCTTGACTACTTTGCAAATGCAAGAATTTTCCACAATGCATGGATTGAATCATTTGACGATTTAATGGAATTAAACCATCATAAAAATATTTTACCAATCTCCAAATTTCAAAACCATGATGGGGACACTTTAAGATCAAATCATTAAACCTTTCCCAACACTCATAAAATTCTTCTCCCTCTTTTTGGTAGAATTCAGAAATTTCTCTCCCAAGACTATTAGTTTTGGACATGGAAAAAAATTTTGACAAAAATTTATTAACTAGTTGATCCCAACTAGTAATTGTTCTTGCTTGAAGGGAATTTAACCAAGCTTTTGCTTTATCTTTTAGTAAAAATGGAAATAGCCTCAGCCTCACTGAATCATTAGAAAATTTTGGAAGCGAAATGTGAAACAAATATCCAAGAATTCTTTAACATGCATGTATGGATCTTCTCTCTCTAAACCATAAAAAGATGGTAACAATCTCTAAACTATAAAAAGATGGTAACAACTGAATTATGGCTGGTTTAAGCTCAAAATGAGTTGCATTAGTTTCAAGTAAAACTATGTAAGAGGGAGAATTGACAGTGACAGGAGAAAAACATTCCATAAGAGTTTTTTCTCTTTCAACATGGACATCATTATCTCTTGGATTTTCCATATTTTTATGATTTATTTCACCTCCAAACATTTTTATTGATAATTCAACTTTAATGTCACTTAAAGATAATTCTTTTTTAATCAAACGACACTTTGAATCACGTTCCCAAGCTAGCATAAACTAATAAAATTAAATTAACTTATTTCAATATCAACTATAAAATGAAATAAATAAAAATAAAACTAAAAATATTAATAATGAGAATACAACAAAAATAAAATAAAATAAAATATCTCTTTCAAAGTGTGTAAAAATGAAAAATATGCAACTAATAAAGCTCCCAGGAAAAATTGGGGGGCCACAATGGACCACTTAAGTCCCAGTTTCCTTAGGCAAATGAATAATTAGCCTTTTTGATAGAGCTTATTAAATTATGCATTTAATCACACTTATAAACCAAAAGAGAAAGAAAAATAAAATAGACAATGCAAATCAACTACAAAAAAAAAAATTCAAATGATTCAACATAAAAAAAATATATATTTAACTCTATTTTTTTTTTTTTTGTTTTTAAACAATAATGATCCTATAAATAAAAAAAAATAATTAAAAAAATATAAATATATATAAACATGGAACTTTATGATCAAAAGCTAAAATAATAATAATAATATTGAAAATAAAAAAATTGCAAAAAAATAAATTAATTATCTATAATAACTAACTAACCATGCAAGAAAAATACGAAACCATGCAAAATACATAAATAGTAACCAAGTTATTACAACAACCTAATTGAAATTTTCTGCACTATTCCAATTCAACTTAACTTAACTCAATACTATTGAAATTGAATTTTTTTTTTCAAATATGAAAAAACTAACAAGAAAATTTTTACAACAAAAACTAATATTATTTTATGACTAAACAGGTAAAAAAAAAAAAGGAATAATAAAATAAAATAAAAATTCACAATAAGTAAGATTTAACTAGTAGAAAAATTAAACAAATCTTGATCTAATGAGCTTTCTTCTTTCTTTTAGATATCTCCCCGACAGCAGCGCCAAAAACTTGTTGTGAAATTTTATTTATACTCATAGGTGGACAAATCACTAATTCTATAGATAAGTGGTAACGAGATCGTTCCCATAGAAAGAGCTATGAAAATAATTATAGAAAAACTTAATTAAACCATATTAATTTAATTCTAACCTAGTTCCAAATAATTTTTTTTAGATAATGATAAAGAGATGTAAAGTAGAAATGTCAAAATAATATAATTAAAGGTAATTGAACTTGTGAAATAAAATTCAGATAAAATATTACCAAGGTTTCAGAATTCACCAATGTTTAATTAATAATTTTTATAATGTATTGATTCTAATTTTCAGAAGATAGTTTAGAAATCAATCTTTTTTATCTTCTATTAATTTTATCACTAAGCTCAATTTTATTAAATTCTCAAATAGATTTTGCTTCACTTCAAAAGTGTAATTTCTAAGCATTATATGTATACAATTTAATGGAAAACACATAATCAAAGAAAATTACTTTTCTTTCAATAAAAATTAAGTATAGATAATTTTCCTAACAATCAAAAATACATGATAGAATTGATGAAAGGATATTATCAAATGAAACCAAAATCATAAACATTAAATTGCAAAATATTTAGAATCAATACATAATAGAAATTAATAATCTAACATGGTTTCATCATCTACCTTAGTAAAATTAAAACTTAGAAAGACATAATTAAAACAACAAAATAAACAAAAGAATCCATTTTAGCAATTTGGATCCTTAATCTTGAAATCTCAGCTTCTTCCTTATTTTCTCAATTCTTTCCCTCACAAGCTCTTATTTTGCTAAGCCATTTCCCTTCTGTTTATAAGCATGAATGGCTAGATGGCAAATTGATGAAAAAATCAATTTTCAAATGATTTTTGAATCATCAAATATATGACTTTGATCTTTGAATTCTTGGTTTTCCTTAGTTGAATTGTATAAGAATGGTTGGTGATGACTTGAATTTTTGCAAATTTTCTTCTTTAGCATCAAATTTATGACTTTGATCTTTGAATCCTTTGTTTTCCTTAGTTGGCTTGCATAAGGTTGGTTGGTGAGCTCTTTAATCTCCATTGCACACTTGAAGATGGTGTCATTTTTCAAAAGAAAAGAAAATTGCTTGGTTGATTTTATTGAAAAATTATTTCTTTCACAAAATTATTTATTATTATTATTATTATTATTATTATTATTATTATTCATGCAAGTAAAAAACTATAATTTTACTCAATTTTCAAGCTTTCACCATTTTATTTCCTATTTCATAAAAATATCATTAAATAAAAATATTTATTTAATAAATGAACAACAAAAAATAAATTTAAGGGCTATTAATATGTATTAAATTATGCTCATCAATAAGGGAGAAGTTGATTTATTTTAGTTGGATTCATTGCTTGAACTCAAACATGCCTGCGTATCCCTTTGAATGGAAATTAGAACCCATATAGTTCTTCTTTTCTATGAAGGAATTTATTCAGTCTAACATTTTATCATGTTTCGATTGATTGATTGATTTTAATTATTTATCAAGTTGAATTAATCATCTTAGATTTTTAGTTAACAGCCTAGGTGAATCAATTGAGAGAGTTGAGAGTGGAGGAGAAAAGAATTAGGCATGGAGTCCAAAGATAGAAGAGAATCTCAAGAAGGGAAAAAAAAGATGAAATAAATAAAGGAGAAAGGAAAAAAGACTTACCTTGAGATAGATGAGCCTTGTTTCAGTCAGTAGTGGACTTGCCTTGGATGGCAGGTAGCAACTTGTCTCAGATAGTGGAAAACTTATCTTGATTGAAATTGAAGGAAGCTACCTTGAACAATAGTGAAAAGTCTAAAACTTATTGCTTTGAAGACTAAAGAGCAAAAGCAAAGTGAAAATAAAAATAAAATAGAAGAAAAACTTTAAACTAGGGAGCTCATTCCTTTTCGAATAAGCTAAAAATATTGCTTACTTTAGAACGGGGTTGATTAGCAAGGTCCTATATTTAGGGAAAAGATGCAGAAAGAGTTCAAGAACTTTTGATGTGGGATCCAGCAAAAAAATTTGAAGAAAAATTGAAAAAAAAAAAGAAAAAAGGTCACCATTGCCACACATCATCCTTGCAGCAACCGCGTGTCAGCTTCTCTTTTTTTCTTTTTAAGGGTTGGGGGTGTAAAATCAAGAGTTCACAGGTGCCATTAGATTAATCTTCCTTTAAGCTTCATTTCTATATCAATTACATTATTGATCCATCACTAGAAATGTAGATCAAAAAATGACCCACTAAAAAATTATGATTTTGACCAATCGAAAAAGGATGATTTTAAAGTAGAGAGAGAAAATGGTACTTTGGATAGTAAAACTAATTTTTTATTTTAATTATTTTTTAAAAGAAAAATGAAAAAATTAGATGGAAGGACCTAAAGGTCTGACGGAATGTAAATGCAAGGATGTATTCATTAGTTTCTCAAAATATAGAGACATTAGTGTTATTTTTGCCAAAATTAGGGACTAAATAATAATTTATCTAAAATTTTTAAAGCTTTTTTAATAATAAAAATACACACATAAGGACAGGAAAGGAACAAAAAAAAATCCTAAACATTTCAAATAGTAATTTACCCAAAATTTTTAAAGCTAAAGTTTCAAATTTGTAACGTCGATTTAAATCCTAAACATTTTACACTATTTATATAAATGTCAAGTTACCTCTCGTAAGAAACCACATTTAACACTATTTAGATAAAATTACCTCTCATGAGAAATCTCAAATTCAATCTAAAAGCTTAAGTTATTGGGTTGTAATACTCAAATATTATATTAAGTATTTACACAATTTGTTATATTTCTATGTAAGATCTTTTTTTAAATCTAACACTTCTCTTAATAGGTGTTACGCTTTTAACTAGCATATGAACAAGCAAATAAATTCTTAATAGAATAGATTCAAATTCGCATATGTGTCAAACCCTATTAACACATAGCTGTAAGTATTAGGGCTGAGCACAATTAGATCCAATATGAAAATTTGAAAATCTTCAAGATTGGACTGAATTTCAAGGATTTTGATTTATAGAGAACCAAAATCATAACCAAAAGAAAAAATCTTTGTATCGCATTGTCCTGAAATTTTGGAAAAATACAGTTCAATTGGATATTTCAGTTCCAGTCAAATCCAATTCAATAAAGATTTAGAGATATAATGTTCAAAGTTTCACAAAAAATTTTCTTCTCTTTTAATTTTTTTGTTTTCAGTAATAATAATAATAATAATAATAATAATAATAATAATAATAATAATAATAATTTCTGGGTAGTTAGCAAAAGAATAATTTGAAATTGATGAAAATCTACAAGTAAGAAATGGATGAAAATATATAAATAAGAATTAATTAGAAATTTAGAAACTAAAAAATAAAAAATTTACAAAAACAAATTTTATAAAATCCATAAATCTAGCTTTGCATATCCGACTCAACCTATGATTTACCAAGAAACCACCAACATTCAAAAACCATCAAAAGGAAAAGAAGAATTGAAAAGAAGAAAAAGGAATATAGAAACCAAAAGAAATTAAACATGAAAAACAAAAATAGAAAGAAGGAAATAGAAACGTAGCTTTGAATTTGACTCTCCACCATGTGAAGCCGCGCAAGTTCCAGCTACGCTACTTAGGTTAGCAACTTCAGCAATCATCCTTACAAGCTTTTCACTAGTGTCTATGCCACACCCAGCGATCCTCGCAAGCCCCTTGGCAATCGTCTAGAATGCAACATCATCACCTATAGCCCAGCAAGCCTTGCTAGTGCATGTTGCAACACAACAACAAAATGATGAGTCTATCAATCATTAAGGATGTTTAAATAGTTAGGTCAAAAAGATGACTCTATCAATTATTAAGCAAAATGATGTATTATTATTATTATTATCATCATCATCATCATCATTAATCCACATGGACAAGTCTTAAGAGAAAAAAATTAATACTTAAAATTAATATTATAATTATTACTAATATATAAATCAATTTAATATCATATTTTTATTTTATTTTATAAATTAAATTTTAAATTTCATATGCCATGTAATAAGTCAGTATTAGTTAAAAATATATGATTAGATATTTTAAATTAAACTATACTTTCATTAATATTTAAAATTAATACTACTTTACTAAATTTTATATATATATATATATATATATATATATATATATATATATATAATGGACTTTATATATAAGTATGCAATTGTAACAGTAGTTATAATCCTTCAAAACAATAATAATAGTTATAAGGGTGGCTTTTGTAATGAAATAAATTTCATTACAAAAAATTTTATCACAATATTATATATTCCTTATAGTGTTAATAATTTTTAACAATATTATAGATAAAAGATATGGATATATATTTAAAGTATATTTAGTTCTTATAAGATAATTTTAATATTTTTTTGTACAATTGATTAATCATTATTTAGTTTTATTTTTTAACTAGAGTTAATAAACTAGTATTGGTTAAATCAAATTCAAAATTTTAACATTATATGTAATATTTTTTAATAATGTTATAGATAAAAGATATAAATATATATTTAAAGTAAATCAACTTCTAAAGTAATTATGAATATGAATTCTAGGAAATCATGCATTACATTGGTTATCTATCATAATATATGTGGTTTGATAATCGCATTAGATTCATGCATTATGTGGCAGTAAAGTTATTATTTTATCTATATAAATTAAAAAATTTAATACTATTTATTAATGTCTTATAAATAAAATGAATTTATGAAATTATTCTAGCGTGTATGCATGTTTTTATTTCATTGCGTGCTTTTATATACTAATACATCATAATTTCTTATTATCACCTGTTAATTGATCATAACATATTACAAACTCAATTAAACCTTAATTCCAAAATTAATTAGCATCTATTATATGGATTCTTTGTCTCCACACTTAACGATTTTAGGCAATGTCTTCTAATAATTAATCATGATATATATACAAGTTTTTTTTAAAACATATATGAATGAATTTAAAATATTTTATTATAGTATGTGGTTATATCTTAGTATTATTAAAAGTTAATCCATATTATATTACTAATTTTTTATCAATATAAATTTAACGAACCTAATATTTAATTAAATTGTGTATATATATATATGAATAGTTATATTCAATTAAAGTATATACATTTATAATTATATATTTATAATTCATCAATTTTTTTTGTGATATAATTTGATTATTGGTATAATATTATGTAAAATCTCATAATTTTTGTGTTATTTATATATTATTCAGTTAGCATTACTTATATATTATAAATAAAAAGAAATTGATTATTTGAATTTAATTCAATTCAGGATAATTCAGTTCAATTCGGTCTGACTATAGATATACATTAATATCCAAAACTATTCCAAAATATTTCACTCGGTTTAATTCTGTTCGGAGAAAGTCAAAAGTCAATGATTTGGTCTTGTTCTTAATATTTTCGATCCAATTATTCAATTCAATTTAAAACTTTTAATATACGTACTCAACCTTAACAGATATGATGGAATACGAAATAGCACATAAAGATTGAAGTGCTGAGTTGGTTGTGATACCATATGAAAAATCTCGAATTTAATATTAAAACCTAAGCTATTAGATATAGTCTAAATATTATATTAAGTCTCAATACAATTTATTGTAAATCAATGTCAAATCTTTCTTCAACTCTAATACATATTTTGCAACTCTTTGAGATTATAAAAATGGCAACGACATTTTTTTCAATATACACTATATTAAATTAAAATATGATTGATAAATTATTATAAAGACATGCATTATTATCCATGTTATACTACTGGACATAGTGCTTGTAAGCAAATGTGATAAATTGATTGAATTGAATAGACTCATTTAGGGTTGGAATTATTTATTTTTAATTATTTTAACAGGTTCAAATTTTTCATCAGGTTAAGCTGCAAAAGAAATCTCATATCAAATTATGAGTTTTAGATGGTAGCACGTTAGGTTATTTATGATATTGCATTTTTAGAAAAGTTTAATTTGAATTTTGTAAAAATAATTTATAATATTTTATTAATTTGTTTTGGATTGGTGAAAATGTGTGCACGAATCCATGAGGTAACTTATTAATCCACAAAATTCATTTTGAATGTGACTCATTTTGGATTTAAATAATTACCCTTAATTATATAACTCATTTGAATTTAGACACTCCTTCCGTCTTAAATATATAGGCTCACTTTTGTTTTTTTAGGTATCCTAAAATATAGGCATATTTCTTTTTTTTTTAAACATATTTACTCTTTTAAATTCTTAATTTACCCTTATTTAATGCTACCATATAGATCTTTTCAATTTACTATGTGAGTATTAATTAAATTAATTGAAGGGCATTTTTGAAAAGTTAATATGAAATTTATTATTTAAACTACATTAACTAACTTTTATTAATATATGTGAAAATAGAAATAGGCTTATATATTTGGGGTGGACGAAGTAATTTTTTTCAATTCGATAATCAAATGCAAATGGATTTCAATTGTGTTTGGTAAAAATTAAGTGTTAAATTTTAAGCGATAAATATAATAAATACTGAAATTTTTAAGCGCTGAATATAATCAATATATTTGATAATTGTTATTATTTAAAATTATTAAATTTTTTATTGAACATAATTAATCTTGTGATATTGATATTTAAGTTTTAATCATTACACACAATTTTAAAATTAAAGAAAAAATCATAAATGAAAAATTTAGAAGAAATAATCATATTACAACAATATTTCTCATAAGTTTTTAAAAAATAAACATTATAAAACTTCAAATGAGTATTAAAAAATGATAAATGATAAATTTAATTTGTCAATAAAAAATTTAAAAATATATTAAGGGTATAAACTCAATAGTTGAGCATGTTTAATAAAAAATTTAAGTTAAATATTTTAGTTCACCATTTTAAATGATTTCTTACTTAATTAAAATTTTTAAGTTTGGATCATTTTATGTTATTAAGCCAATCTTAAAATTAATAAATCCTGAAAATATTAAATTAAATAATAAGTTGGGTTATGAGACATCCCTAAATCTAATTGGATTTGTGAACCACCACGTCATAGTTAGAGTTTTCTTTAAGGGGAAAAAATAAAGAAAGATAAGTAGGGGGAAAAAAAAAAGAAAGAAAAACAAATACAGCCAAAAGTTAGAAATAGTGTTATTTTTTAATTAATATAAATTGATCTATTTCAATATTTCCATTAAAAAAATTAATTAAATAACTTAATTGAAAAATAAATAAAATTTAAATGTTAAAATAAAAAATTACCTCTTATTCTCTTAAAATGCCAAAAAAATTAAAATAATTAGGATCACATTTCGCTCTATAATCTTAATTATTTAACTTCTCATTTTATCATTTTTTAAAACTAAACTTGTTTTGTGCAGATTTTCTGGTTTTCGAAAAATTGTGATAACTAATGAAGCATATTAATTGAGATTGGATTTATTCACGAGTCAGAACCATAAATCTCAATTTATAACAGAAATTAAAGAGCTAACGCATTCAACTTTTAGAATTTGCCATTTTCTAAGCTGTATCCGGCCTCCAACATATCTAGATGAGGCATGAATTGGCTATTAAATTGCTAGCAAAATCATGCACAAGAGCCAAAAATGATGGATTGGATTGAGGAGATCGGTATTGGAAGAGGCTGAGAAAAAGTAGGTACCTAAATTCAAGGGAGTTCCACAGAATTGCCTAGAAAAGAGACCTTATTTACAAATACAAACTCACTTTACTTTTTGACTTTTATACGTTCCCATCTTTTTTTCTTATTTTTATACTTTCCTTTTTAAACAAACAAAAAACTCTAGATCTAATAACAAAAATGGAGCTCTTGAAGATTAAAATAAAAAAAGTTTTGGGTGAAACTTTTGACAGCAAACTAAAACCAAAAAAGCTAAAGAATATAAAGAGATCTACAAATTTTGAAGAAATATTCAGTTGGATTGAAGAAAAATCCGGATCTTCCATTGTTTTACATTAATATCTAGTGTGATTGATGGAATTATAGGAAAGAGTGAATGAGTTCTATCAACGAAAAATCGAGTTTGTGTCAGAGAGCTAGAATAAGTCAACAGCTAAAGAAAGAGACAGAAAGTGGTAGAGATTAGGTCATCATTTTCAATCTCGCCCTCCTTAGATTGAAAAACTCTCGCCTATTTTTGTGTTTGTTTCCATACCAAACACATAAAAAATATACATATAATGCTTCATTCGTGATTTAGTGAGCAATTAATTAACAAAAAGGACAAATAAGGTAGTGTGTGAGACAGAGAGAAGGCAAAGGCAAGTCTCTGCCACTTACTGTTTTACTTGACTTAAATATGTATCTATTAGTGTTAGTGTGTAAATAGTAGTAATGTCAGACAAAAGATAATGAATTGTCAAATCAACAAAAGTAATAAAAGATAATAAATTGTCAAATCAACAAAAGTAATCTTTCACTTAATCAATAATAAAGAAGATATTATATCCAAAATTAAAATTATATATTCTCGTGATTATGTAATAATATGAATAATCAAACAAAACAAAGATAGTAGCTGCTCACGAGGTCAAAGAATTTATTTATTTTTCTTTTATTTGACATAAAAAATATACATATAATGCATCCTTGTGATTTATAATTAAAAAAAATTAAGTATAAAATACTTATCTTTTAACTATAAATAAACCTATGATCCACCAAAAACAATCAGAATTTTAGCAATATTAAAGATAAAATATGCAAAAACAAACAATCAACCTATAATCAACCTGAAATTAACCTATTATCAACTAACAATCAACTTATAATCAACGACGAATCAACCTCTGATTAATAAAAAATATAACCTAATAAATATAAAGTACTAGTGCTGTAAAATCCACATCAATTGAGTAATATAAAGAATATGTAACATATGTAACTAGGGTTATACCCAATAGACACATATCCAAATAGATATTTTTCAAAGTTTTAATCTTTAATATGTGGTGATTAATTAGATAAATAATAACATATGTCATTATAGTTATGTCACCAATTAACACATGTTCAAATGGATGTCACCAATTGACACATGCTCAAATGAGTATTTTTCAAAACTTAAATCTTTGATATGTGATCATTAATTATATAACTTTTAATTAACATAATTTCCAATCATTCTAATGTACTAATCAACATGTGTAACTAGAGTTATATCCAATTGACACATGTTTAAATGGATATTTTCAAAACTTGAATCTTAGACATATGGTGATTAATTAAATAGTTTTAAATTAACATAATTTTCAATTATTCTAATGTGAAAATAAAAATAAAATAAAATAAAATAGACCAAACATATACTCAAAATAAAAGAAAATTATTTGCATTTATTATGTGGAATAAAAAATTATGATATAAAAAAAAATAAATGGAATTCAGAATTCACAATAAATAGTATATAACGAGTATATTTTAAGTATATAATGAGTATATTTTAAGTATATCTTAAATATATACCACAACTATATGCTTTCATCTTCTTTAAAAGATTTGACAACCTTAACTTTTTTCTTCTTTGAAAAAGCATAATCAACATTATTTTTTTTTCTTTTTTATAGTGAGAATCATCATCAAAATTAAGATTAAAGTATAAACAAATTTAATAAAACAATATTTAAATTACAAAGTTTATTCCTATAATTTATTGGCTCTTTTGATTTGATATATATTTTCAAAAATTTTTGGATATCGAATATTACATGAATATAAATATATAAAAGGAATATATCAATTATATATTAGATAAAAAAGAATCATACTAAAAAAAATAATAAACAATTATCAGGATTCACAGTACATAGTATATGATGAGTATATTTTAGGTATATTTCTAGTTTATTTCAAGTATATAATAAGTGTATTTTAGGTATATCTTAAATATTTACAAAAAATAGATGCTTTCCTATTTTTTGGAGACTTAACACTTTTAATCTTTTTCTTTGATAATGTTATTCTTTCTCAAATTTGCCTAATTAGATTTTAGAAATCTTTTACTATATTATCTTAAAAAATTAATTTCTTATTTTATTGTGCAAATATGTGATTATTAAATTATTAATTAATAGCATAAATACTAAAAGATTTGAATTACTAAACTAATTATTTCCTTAGTATACAAATGACATAAAAAAAAAATGAAGAGATGACCATGTCTAATATTCAATATTTTAAAATTTTATCTAATAATTAAGACAAAAATATCTTAATTAGAAAGACTAAAAAAGAATGGAATAAAATCAAACTCAACCCATTTATTGTTTATTGTTAACTTTAAATTTCCATACTAACCAAAAATTTAGAATTCTTATCAACTTCGTTTGATTCTCTCTATTTCATTTAGATTTAGTTATTAATAAATTATTTATATTAAATAGGATGAGACTGCCTTCAACATTTTTTAATGGTATTAATAACTTTGTCTTTTTTGAGTTAATGACAAATAATACTTTTTAAGTTCAGTTATTAATAAATTATATAACTGAAGTTGGAACTTACAAAATTATGAAGTTAATTAACTAATTAATTATCATTGCTGAAAGAGAAGTTTCATAAATAATTGTTGTGAGTCGAACGCATAAAAATGTAATAAAAATAACGTTATCAACTTTTGTAAACTTTAACAAAAAAGAAAAGTATAAAAATATAAGGAGTGTAAAAATAAAAAAGTACATAAAGAAAAAAAATAATGATTCAAAAAGGAGGGTAAAAATATAAATAAAATATTAAAATAGGTAGGTAGTGTAATTTCCTCTAAATTCAATGCTTGATTGCCATTTGCTTAAGTCGGTAATTACCATTCTACAACCAAATTCCTTTTCCAGCTATTTCTAGTTTTCATAGCTTTGCAAAGCCGCAAACGACTTTTGGGCCGAATGCAAGTTGGGCCAACCCTTGTGGTTTTTTTTTTTTTTCCCATCATACAACTTGGCCCTCATTTAATTTGCCATTAGCAGTCAATGTAACCAGTATTTTAAAAACCAATCAAGTGATAAAACCGGTTGGATCATCAATTTCTGATTCGATAAGTCTAATCAGTTCAACTACTAGTTCAACCATTTTAATATAAAATGCTTATATTTGTATTTTTTTAATGTTTTTATTTGATTAATACAATATATTAAATTATAACCATACAAGAAAACACATTTAAGAAAAAATAAATGCAATTAATAAAATATTATATTTAAATACATCAAAAAAACAAATACAATAAAAGTTTAATTTTTTTTAATCATTTTCAAAATTGGATCAGTTCATTTGATTCGGCTAGTTCACCAGTTTTTTTTTTTTTTATTTGGCCGGTCAATCTACTTAACCTGAATTATGATTATTTAGAAGTAATTAGACCGGACTAACCTCTTGTTTTCAATTCAATTGGTTAAATTGGCCGATTCAGTCCGATTTTAAAATAATGAATATAACATTCAATATTTGTTTTCCAAAGGCAGCTTAAGCAAAGCCACAAATTTTTTTTTCACTAATTATATATATTTTTTATAGAATTAATTAAATAGGTTTTTTGGGGCGTCAAATTTAATATTAGTCTCCTATTTTATTAGATTTTAAATATTTGACTTTCTTTTTAAAAAATTTTAAACTAAACAGCTAATATTTTATCGGCCAGCTTAAAGCCTTATTATCTAAGAAAAATGAATTAATTGCTTTTTAAACTTGAATATAAAACATTAATTAGTGATTTTGCATTTTAAAAAGTAGGAAAAGTAAATTTTAAATAATTTAAAAAATTATATTTATATTATTGAAAGGTCTCCAATTGATTTTTGCCTAGAGCCACACATATCTTAAGCCGACCTTCCTAATTTTAGTTGATTTTTTTTTAATTTAGTTTTGAAGTAACTCAAATACAAGATTTCTCAATTTTAAAAACGACTTTAATATTATTTATTTGAGTTAAAAAATTTCATAAAAAAAAATTAAAATTTAATATAATATTTGAGTCCACCACCTAATATATCAAACTTTTGAATTGAATTCAAAATTTGTCACACTATTAAACTAAAACTTGATCCATTATAATTCAATGTTGTTAATGTTGCCACTATATATAAAGGTTAGGATACAACCTCCATTATACCAATTGCAGTCTATCAATTATAATTACATTAGAAAAAAAAATACTTATTTTTTTTAAAAAAAAAAAAAAGTAAAGCAATCTTCTGGTTTGTATTATTTTTTTTTTTATCGTAAAAAATTCATGAAAGGACAAATTCTCTAAGATTTAAGTCATTTTTCAAGCATTTAGTCAAATTTAATTATGACATTGATTTATGGTTTGTTCTCAATCAATTGTTATTGCTGTGATTTCTTAAAATGAATTTTTTAAGCAAATTTAAAATGTTTTGGACATATAAACTCTTATTTTTTATAACATTTAAAAATAATTATATATATTATTATATTAAGCAAATTTAAACATGTACCTTATATTGGATTAATAAAGAAAAATACTTCTTTTTTGAATAAAAATAGAGAAAAATAATTAAAAAAAAAAAAAAGAGAGTTTCAAACAATTTCATTATGATATCAACAACATCGATTAAAAAATAATAATAATTTCAACCACTAAAGCAGACAAACATGAATATGACTATCAGACCATCGATAACAGTTCATTTATATTTGATTTCTAACTGAAAACTTATCTGCCTTGTTTTATTTGTGATTGAACTCCAACACGTAGAAACCTTCCAAAGAATAATAACAACCCAATCATTAGGGGAATTGAATTTCAAATCAATTCTATTTATTTTATAAAACTTATCCACTTCACATTTTTATTTGGGCCCTATTATTATTTTTTTCTTTTTTATCAAATTATTATTGTGCGGTATAGTGATGGCGATGAGACCATGGTAGATATAATTATTGATATTTTAATAGTTCAAATGATGATGTTCCTAATTGCTTGAAAATGAGGTTTCATTTTTATCTTTGTACACACGTTATTCTTTAACATAATTATATTAATATATACTTTTCTTTATTTATTCCATGAATTTTTTACTTTTTTAAAAAAATTATTTTTTTTCTTTTCATATCTTTCTCTCAATTTAAATAATCTACCTCTATCCTCAATGCCATGAACATCCCCCTTAAAAAAAATAAATGACTTTTTTTTTCCTCTTGCAATCCCAAATTTCTAATATAATAATAAGTAATTCATAACTTAATGAAAAAAAATAAAAAATGCATAAAATTTTAGATTTTTTAATGTATTATTAAAGCCTTTATAGAATTATGTTGATTGTCTCATCACTATGTGGGACTGAAATTCTTCATCAATTAGACTTCTGAGAGTTATATAAGTGAAGACGTAATATAATACATGATACATTATTAGTTTGGGGAAACAAAAAAAAAGATGCTAATATTATATGAATGTGGAAAAGCAAGAATAATGGATCAGATAGAAAGTGGAAGTGACCTTGACCGAAGAAAAATCAAGAGAAAAATGGTTCTGAGTAAGCCCAAATATTCTCCTATGAAAAGTGAAGCACATTAAAGAGAAGTGTTTTATTAATTTTTTAAAATAAAATATATACATACAAGTTAGGGATAGAATATATTTTTTTATAAAATTACGGCGATTCTATAATCTATACATCATTTTCACGAGCGATATGAAATTTTAAAAAATATTAAAAGAAATTATTTTTTATTGTATTTTATTTATTTTGTACTCGTATTTTTTTTTCTTTTATTTGCAAATAACTTTTCACTTAGGAGAAATTATTTTCTTTTTCTACAGCTACCTTTTGGCTGTTATCAAAAAATTTACGAGTCGATTTTTCATTAAGAGCATATCTAACAATACTATAGTTGTTCCTTTATTCTTTTTCCTTGCTTTCATTTTCTAAGTTTGTTTCCAAGTCATTTTTGGAGACCAGCAGGCGTTGATGGGGACTTGTCCTGTCCTTGTCTAAGTTCAAGTCTAAATCCAAAAGTTCTAGATAACAAAAATATATCCCTACAAAATCATGTGTTATATATATATATATATATATATATATATATACCAGCTCACCGTAATGCGCTTATTCGAAGGGTTATTAATAATAAGCTAACGTCCCCTCCACTAGCTGGATTTATCTAATAATAATATAATTATAAAATAGAAAACGCCAAATTAATCACCACATTTTCTAAGATCGGTTAGGCTCATTATCAGCCCAACCTGCCGTTCACGCTCACCTTTAAGACGGTGACTTCTATTAATTAGTCAATTGTATATTTTTAAAATTATACTTGTTCTCATGTCCAAACGCTCTCTTCTTCTTTATTCCAATTGCAGAATTGCGCATGTCTGCAGGGACAAAGTCAACAGTCTAGAGATCATTTTATTGGGGTCCGAAAAATTAAATTTTTTTTGGAATAAATTTAAAGTATAACAGTAACCTTGATAAAAGGAGTGTGCGACAATAATACAAAGAAAAAAAGAAAAGATTTGAGTTGTATAGTTGTGTTTGGAGTATAATAAAATTTTAAATTAAATTTAATTAAGAGAAATTATAAGATTACACTAAGTTCTTTAATTTAAATAAAGCACATCTATTAAATTTGTCACATAGATTGAGGGTATATAAATTAATAAAATTTTTTAGTATTTAATTAATTATATAATTCTTTTTTTTTTTTTTTGGGCTGGTCCCCCTTAACTTAGTCTATGCATGTTTGGAATTTTTTTTTTTAATGTATGAGGAAAGAGAATTTTAAGGATAACAATGCTGTTAAAAATCTTAAAAATTAATTTTATTTTACAATTAATTCTTAAAATTTAATTATTTTATAAGTAAGACATAATACCTTAAAATTTACTATCCTTAGTTCTATATGTTAATTTGATGGTACATCTTACCGCTAATGCTATATTTCTCTAACCAATACTTTATTTATTTATTTATTTATTTAATGTTTTGTAAATACTTTATTTTGTTACTGAATTTGACAGTTTGGCGCCTAATAATGACAGCCAATATGATTATTCAATCAAATGATGTTAAGAAGTGTTTCAAGAGCAGTAACAGGTTTAAAACAATGGGTTTTTAGTGTTTTTAAGGTAGAGGAGTGATAAGGATATATATATATATATATATATATATATATATATATATATATATATATATATATATATATATACCATCTTTATTACATTTTCTTTATCTTTTTCATATTATTAAGATATATGGTACTAATAAAAATTAAATAAATTAAAAAAATTTTAATTTATTATTATTATATTAGTCAACTTTTAGGTTAATTTTATTTTTATACTTAATTTTTTCATTCTTGATTATTTATTAATGTTTTACACTCTTATGTATATTTTTTTCAAAAAAAAATATTTGTTTTCATTATATACATAATATAAGATAAAAATTTACATAATATAAGATAAAAATTTTAAATTCTTAAATTCACAATATCTATTTTACATTAGTCTCAACTATTATTAAATTCAGTTATAGAATTAATTTTTCTATATGTAAAAGCTTTCAAAAAATTATAGTGAAAAATTAAGACATGTAGCATTAATTTTTTCATTCTTGCTTATTCTTTTAACATCATAATTTTTTTTTTCATTTGTTAATGTTTTACATTCTTACGTATATTTTTTTTTCAAAAGAAAAATTTGTCTTCATTTTGATACATAATATAATAAGATAAAATTTTAAATTCTTAAATTCACAATGTCTATTTTACATTAATCTCAATTATTATTGAATTCAGTTATATAATTAATTTTTCTATATATACAAGCTTTGAAAAATAATAGTAAAAAATTCCAAATAAATCTTAATCACATGTAAATATATAAATCAGAAAAAATTGTTATGAATATAATAGAGAAGAATAATAACAAAGAATATAAAGGAGAAAATAGTTTTTTTAGTTATCCCATTCAATAGTATTAAGCCATTTATAGAGAATACAGAAGGGAAATAAATAGGAAGCTTTTCTAATAAGGAAAATACAAGAAATAGGAAGTTTTTCTAATAAGGAAAATACAACAAATACTAATATGGAAACTAGAGTATTCACGTATATGGAAAGACATCAATCAAATCCTATAATATATCATAACACTCCCCCTTGATATCTTTTACAAAAAATATGCATCGTTAAAACCTTTACTAAGAAAAAACCCTGTGGGAAAAAAATCTTAGTGAAGGAAAAAGAGTACATTATTCTTGTAGAGATTTGCGCCATAACACTGCCTCGTTAAAAATCTTGCTAGGAAAACCCAATGGGACAAAACCTAAGCTAAGGGAAAAAGAATACAGTGTATTAAAATCTCCCCCTCATGAAGATATGATTTTGTCAAAGATCTCTTAGTCGGCGCATACCAATTTTGTTAACCAACTTCTCAAAAATGGTTGTAGGGAGTGCTTTAGTAAACAAGTCTGCCAGATTATCAATTGATCGAATTTGATGAACATCCAAAACTCCTTGCTTCTGAAGCTCATGTGTGAAAAAGAACTTTGGTGAAATATGCTTGGTTCCATCTCCTTTGATATATCCTCCTTTGAGTTGTGCTATGCAAGCAACATTATCTTCATATAATACTGTTGGACTTCCTTTGTCAAGTTTAAGATCACATGTTTCCTTGATATGATGGACCATAGATCTCAACCATACACATTCTCTACTAGCCTAATGTATTGCCAATATTTCAGAATGATTTGATGATGTGGCAGTTAAAGTTTGTTTAGTAGAGCACCAAGAAATGGCAGTGCCACCATATGTAAACAAGTAACCTGTTTGTGATCTAGCTTTATGTGGATCAGATAAATATCCAGCATTAGCATATCCAATTAATTCTGACTTCGAGTCACGTGGATAAAATAAGCCCATATCTGATGTTCCACGTAAATAACGGAATACTTGTTTCACACCATTCCAATGTCTTCGAGTGGGTGAAGAACTATATCTTGCTAGCAAACTTACAGAGAATGCTATATCAGGTCTTGTATAATTAGCAAGATACATTAGTGCACCAATTGCACTAAGATATGGTACTTCTGGACCAAGTATTTCTTCACTATCTTCTCGAGGATGAAACGGATCCTTTTTCACATCAAGGGATCGAACCATCATAGGAGAACTCATTGGATGGGATTTATCCATATTGAAACATTTTAATATCTTTTCGATATAAGTTGACTGATGAATGAAAATCCCTTTAGATAAATTTTCAATTTGCAAGCCGAGACAGAATTTTGTTTGTCCCAAATCTTTCATTTCAAATTCATTTTTCAAATAATTTACTGTCTCAGTCATCTCTTCAGGAGTCCCAATGATGTTTAAATCATCAACATACACAGCAATTATAGCAAAACCAGATTTTGTTTTCTTGATAAAGACACATGGACAAATTGTATTATTAGTGTAGCTTTCTTTCAAAAGATATTCACTAAGGCGGTTATACCACATTCGTCCAGATTGTTTTAATCCATACAAGGACCTTTGTAGCTTAATTGAATACATTTCTCGTGGTTTTGAGCTACATGCTTCAGGCATTTTCAGTCCTTCAGGGACTTTCATATAAATGTCATTATCAAGTGATCCATACAAATAAGTTGTAACGACATCCATTAGTCGCATATGGAGTCCTTCTATACTTGCTAGGCTAATTAAGAATCTTAATGTAATTGCATCCATAACTGGAGAATAAGTCTCCTCATAATCAATGCCAGGTCTTTGTGAAAAACCTTGTGCCACAAGTCGAGCTTTATATCTCACAATTTCATTTTTCTCATTTCGCTTATGCACAAAAACCCATTTATAGCCTACTGGCTTAATATTTTTAGGCGTTAAAACAATGGGCCCGGAGACATGGCGTTTTTCTAATGAACTTAATTCTGCCTGGATTGCATCTTTCCAATTTGGCCAATCATCTCTATGTCGACATTCATTTACGGACTTTGGTTCAATGTCCTCATTTTCTTTTGCAATATCAACTGCAATTGCATATGCAAATACACTATCGATAATGATTTCATTTTGGTCCCATCTTTTTCCTGAATTGACATAGTTGATTGAGATCTCTTCATTTGATCATTTTCAGGTACCTGAACCACTTCTGGGGTTATTTGTTCATCTATGTCAATTTCAGTTAGAGGCTCTTCAGGAGCATTAACATTTTTGGGATTTTGTTCCCTTTTCTTTCTTGGATTTTTATCCTTGGAACCAAGTGGCCTTCCACGCTTTTGGCGTGTCATGGACTCATTTGCTACATTATTAACATGTTGTCCTACTGGGACATTAATTCTTATTGGAGCATTTTCAGCTGGAATGTGAGATTTAGTAACTCTTTTTGGATCACATAATGCATCTGGTAATTAGTTTGCTATACTTTGTAAGTGGATGATCCTTTGAACTTCTAGTTCACATTCTTGTGTATAAGGATCAAGATGATTTAATGAGGGCTCATTCCAAACAATTTGTTTCTCTAATTGCTTAATTTCTCCCCCTAATTTGGGAAACAAAGCTTCATTAAAATGACAATCATTAAATCTCGCAGTAAATACATCCCCAGTTAATGGTTCAAGATATTTGATAATAGAGGGGGATTCATATCCAATGTATATACCCAATCTCCTTTGTGGTCCCATTTTTGTGCGATGTGGGTGGTTAATTGGGACATAAACAACACACCCAAAATTCTCAAATGGGATATATTTGGCTCTTGGCCAGTCACCAACTGTAATGGTGAAAATGTATGATAATTAGTTGGCCTGATGCGTACAAGAGTTGCTGCATGTAAAATTGCATGTCCCCAAATAGAAATTGGGAGGTTTGTTTTCATAAGTATTGGTCTAGCTATCAATTGAAGACGTTTAATAAAAGACTCTGCTAGACCATTTTGAGTGTGAACATGAGCTACAGGATGTTCAACAGTTATTCCAATTAACATGCAATAATCATTAAAAGCCTTAGATGTGAATTCACCAGCATTATCAAGACGAATTGTCTTAATAGCATAATCTGGAAATTGTGCTCTTAATCGAATTATTTGAGCAAGTAATCTAGCAAATACTAAATTTCGAGTTGATAATAAGCATACATGTGACCATCTTGTTGATGCATCTATCAACACCATAAAATACTTGAATGGTCCACATGGTGGATGAATTGGTCCACAAATATCACCTTGTATGCGTTCCAGAAATTTAGGTGATTCATGTTCAATTTTGCTTGGTGAAGTTCTAATAATCAACTTTCCTTGAGAGCAAGCCGAACATGAAAATTCATTACATTGAAGAATCTTCTGGTTCTTCAATGGATGACCATTTGAACTCTCAATAATTTTACAAATCATTGTTGATCCGGGATGACCTAATCGATCATGCCAAACAATAAAAGAATTAGGGTCAGTAAACTTCTGGTTTACTACCATATTTGTTTCACTTGTACACACATATGTGTAATATAATCCAGAGGATAAAGCAGGTAATTTTTCTAATATGCATTTCTTACCCATTATAATGGTTGTAATATAGAGATACTCAATGTTTCCAACATTAATGGTCTCAATATGATATCCATTTCGGCGGATATCTCTAAAACTTAATAAATTTCTGTGAGATTTTGGAGAGAATAATGCATTTTGAATAAAGAAATAAGTTCCTCCAGGTAGTAATATATTAGCTCTTCCGAAGCCTTCAATAATTCTTTTACTACCAGATATTGTATTAACGTAAGAATCTCCCTTTGTTAGATGAGAAAAATACTTCTTATCTTTTAAAATGGTGTGCGTGGTTGCACTGTCAGCAAGACATAAGTTTGCATCATTTATTCTTGATCCTACCAATACTTGAACAGGATCCATAATATCTTCACCAAAACAAAATGTACTTATAAGAAACATAATAACTCAATAATTATTAATTAAAACTCAATCCAAAAGTACTTAAAAAAAATAAATTATTCATAAACACTTTAAACTAGTGTTTAAATCCCAAAATACAAACCAAAAAAAAAACTAAAAGAGAAACATATCAATTTAGGCATTCGCATTGCCATCACCAATCAAATGATCAATCTTTCCTTCAGGATGCTCAAAGAAATCTGTCACATCTAAATGTGTAACATCAATAGGATCATCACCAAGGACATTATTGTTTTCTGCTAAATTTACTTCAATATTTTTGCCTTTCTTCAAGGACTCTTGATAAAGATCGACAAGATGTTTTTGTGTGCGACAAGTACGAGACCAATGCCCTTTCGCACCACATCGATAGCAATGATTTCTTGAATTATTCTTTGATCCATTATTCTCTTTCCACTTCTGGTGGGAAGGTGCATTATTATTTTTAGCACCACGATTTCCATTGTTATGATTTCTGCCATAACCTCTGCCACGTCCTCGACCATGATTGTTCCTCCTTCCTCTTCCTCGTCCTTGTCCAATCTTATTGTGTGTTGTCTCATTCACTTCAGGGAATGGAGCAGAACCAGTTGGACGAGTTTCATGATTTTTCAGTAAGAGTTCATTATTTTGCTCAGCAACAAGAAGACATTCAATTAATTTAGAATATTTTTTAAAACCTTTTTCTCGATATTGCTGCTGCAGGAGCATATTCGAGGCATGGAATGTAGTAAATGTCTTCTCTAACATATCATGGTCAGTAATGTTTTCTCCACATAATTTTAGTTTGGAGGTAATTCTATGAATAGCAGAATTATATTCACTTACAGTTTTAAAGTCTTGAAATCGTAAGTGTATCCACTCATAACGAGCCTTTGGAAGTATGACAGACTTATGATGATTAAATCTTTCTTTCAAGTTGTTCCAAAGGACTAATGGATCTTTAACAGTCAAATACTCAAGTTTCAATTCTTCATCGAGATGGTGACGAAGGAAAATCATCGCCTTGACGCGATCCTGTTAAGATTCCTGATTTCCATTTTTTATCGTATTGCCAAGGCCCTTAGCATCCAAATGTATCTCAGCATCCAGTATCCATGATAAGTAATTCTTGCCCGAAAGATCGAGGGTCATGAATTCGAGTTTTGTCATGTTCAACATTGTCTATACAAAAAGGAATAATGTGCATTAGTATCATAATAAAATTAGTCTTTTAAAGACTTAATAGACAATGCAATTAGTTCTTCAGAAACATAAAATATCAATTATTCAATGAATTGGAATACTAGGTTCATGGATATTTAGTTCTTCAAGAACTTATGGCCAAAAATTCTTTTTGAAATTTATTCCTTACTTATTTGTTTAATTAGTTCTTCAGGAACTATAAATAATACTAGTTTCTTCAGGAACTAGAATTTGATATACAGTGTTAGTTCTTCAAGAACTAGAATTTAAAATATAGTGTTAGTTCTTCAGGAACTATAATATACTTAATGAAAATTAAATAACATCAAATAATAATAAAAAAATTCATAAAAATGATGGTCATGTATATAAAACAAACAAAACAAAAAAAAATGATTATGTAAATGATTTTATATAGTTAATTGTTAATATATTTAAACGATTTTGTTTAGCCACCATGATTATGTAATCGATTTTATATAGTTAAAAAAAAAACGATTTTACAATTGTTTCATATAAAAAAAATGATTTACATCTAAAAAAAATGATTTTGTAGTAATGATCTAAAAAAAATATATACATATACATATATATATATATATATATATATATATATATATATATATATATATATATATATATATATATATATATATATATATATATATACAACATCCCAAACATATATGTGTATTAAGCCATGGGCATATGTCTTTTTGAGAACATATATGATTCACATGTTATTCGAGATGAGGAAAGAAAAGAAAAAAAAATACCTTGGGTAAAAAAAATGGTAGAACAAATTCGTGCTGATAACGTGTTATGAATATAATGGAGAAGAATAAGAACAAAGAATATAAAGGAGAGAATAGTTTTTCTAGTTATCCCATTCAATAGTATTAAGCCCTTTATATAGAGTACAGAAGGGAAATAAATAGGAAGCTTTTCTAATAAGGAAAATACAAGAAATAGGAAGTTTTTTCAATAAGGAAAATACAACCAATACTGATATGGAAACTAGAGTATTCACGTATATAGAAAGACATCAATCAAATCCTATAATATATCATAACAAAAATAAATTAATAAAAAAATTTTAGGGCCCTATTACTACGCTACTGTTTAAACTAATAAATAAATAACAACTTTTGCTTTTTCTTAATTGCATATATTCTTCTTAAAAGAAAAAATAATTCAAAAATAATGCAGACTTGCAAATGGATATATGCATTTGATTTTTGTGAATATATATATATATATATATATATATATATATATATATATATATATATATATATATATATATATATATATATATATATATATATATAGACTTTAGTTGTTTACATGCAAGAAATGCTTAATTAATCACAATAAATTATTATATATATATATATATATATATATATATATATATATATATAGACTTTAGTTGTTTACATGCAAGAAATGCTTAATTACTCACAATAAATTATTATATTTTAGCAAGCTTTAATTTAATTGCTTTTTTGAAATTTTTTTATTAATTTATTTTTTGTGATTTATATATTTATATATGATTAATACTTATTTTAAATTTACTATTATTTTTTGAAAGCTTTTACATGTAGAAAAATTATCTCTATAACTAAATCCAGTAATAGTTGAGACTAATGTAAAATAGATATTGTGAATATAAGAATTTAAATTTTTATCTTATTATATTATGTATCAAAATAAAGATAATTATTTCTTTTGAAAAAAAAATATACATAAGAGTGAAAAATGTTGCCAAATAAAAAAAATTGATGTTAAAAGAACAAACAAGAATGAAAAATTAAGTATAAAAGTAAAACTAATCTAAAAGTTGACTAATATAATAATAATACTATTGAAGCTTTTTTAATCCATTTAATTTTTATTAGTATCACATATCTTAATAATAGAAAGAAGGTAAAGAAATGTAATAAAAAGATAGGGAGAAAGTGAAGAGAATGGAATAAAGAGAAAGTCCTCAACACTCCTCTTTTAAGATAAAATAGAAGGTTTGTACGGGAGTGCATGGTAAGTTGGATATATACCTAGAGGAAATTAATGGGGCCCCATATAATAGAGGATCTAGAAAAATTTTACATATACACATGACTTATATAACATAAACAAGTAAATGAATTACATTTTATACGGGTATATTTATAATTCAATGTAGCAAAGGGGACTAATCCAATATGGGAAGCACAAAATAACACTATAATATATGAATAATATAATTATTCAATGAGAGCAATTGCCATATTATATTATACATACATCTGCCAGTTGCCTCATATTTGAAGCCAAAGTCGTATGATTTTGTTCCTGAGGTTTGTGGCATCAAGAGGGCCACACCACATGCCTAGACCTGAGAATATATTATGTATCAAAATAAAGATAAATATTTCTTTAAAAAATATATATATATACATAAGAGTGAAAAAATGTTGACAAATAAAAAAATATAATGTTAAAAGAATAAGTAAGAATGAAAAAGTTAAGTATAAAAGTAAAACAAATGTAAAAGTTAACTAATATAACAATAATGTTATTGAAACTTTTTTAATCCATTTAATTTTTATTAGTACCACATATCTTAATAATAGAGAGAATGTAAAGAGAATGCAATAAAGAGATAGGGAGAAGGTAAAGAAAATGCAATAAAGAGAAAACTCTCAGCACTCCTCTTTTAAGATAAAATAGAAGGTCTATATGAGAGTGTATGGTAAATTGGACACATACCTAGATTAGATTAATGGGGCCCCATATAATAGCTGATCTAGAAAAATTTTACATATACACATGACTTATATAACATAAACAAGTAAATGAATCATATATTATACGGGTATATTTATAATTCTATGTAGCAAAGGGGACCAATCCAATATGGCAAGCACAAAATAACACTATAATATATGAATAATATAATTATCCAATGAGAGCAATTGCCTTATTATATTGTACATACATCCGCTAGTGGCCTCATATTTGAAGCCAAAGTCGTATGGTTTTATTCCTAAGGTTTGTGGCATCAAGAAGGCCACACCACATGCCTAGACCTAATCATATGTTAAACGTCATGTCTGGCATGTTGATTAAGAAGATGGGAATGGATGATTTTTCTTCTAAGTCTAACTCGATTCAAATCTAAAAAGCCCAATTATTTTTTAATTGAACATAGAGTTTACTCTATAAAATTTGACTCGATCCAAAAATATATATATTAAAAAAGGGTTTTTTTACAAATATGCCTAAAAAAAAATACTGCCAAAAATACCTCCAGAAATTGCATATTTAGTTGCTTTTTATTACGAAAATATGCCTGTTGACTTTTATATCATATATGTGATGGTGAGTTTTCTTGGAATTGGAACACCACTGCAGCCACCTATTACTTCATTATCATATATGTGGTGGGGCCATTTTCTATGTCTTTTTCATCTTCTTCTTCTGGTTTCATAATATGGTTAACTAATTAATAGTTAATTAATGTTAAATGTTAATGGTTCAACCATCTAATTTCTTTTTTTTTTTTTAAAATCTCAACAATTCTAAATTTTTTTCTTAATGTTGTTATAAAATTAATTATATTATATTTTTATGTTATGAAATAAGCTCTTAATAATCATATATATTATAATAAATGAAAACTATTTTTTTTCAACAATAAGATTGGATGATAAAATCCTACAATATATTTACTTTATTCTAAACAAGGTAAAATTTTTTTTCTTGAGAAAATTTCAAAAATAACTAAAAACAAACAAAAAATCATATTTGGATTATATTTTTAATTTATATTTTATATAGTATTAATTTCTTATAATTTTAACCCATACAATATAATTCATCTTTTAGAAAAACCTATACAATATAATTTTTTATAATTTTAATAGTGCCTTCCTTAATTAAGTACTAGTTATTAAAATAAAATTTGATTCTTTAGAGAAAGTAGAGTATCATGCATATTATATATAGTATACTCCATGTCCTCTCTAGAAGAAATTAAATCCACTTCAGGGCCAATGGATGAATCTTTGCACACATCACTAATAACCCTTCCATGGATTTCACAGTCCAAGCTTTCACACTAGAGACAAAAAAAAAAAAAAAAAAAAAGAGTGCATTTCGCAGTCAGTCAGAGAGGTGATGTTGGGATTGTTGATAGAGGTTAAAAAGGCATTTTTAGAATTTTTTATTTAATTGATTGATTTTTATTATTTTCTATAATGTTGAGCTAAGTAAGTTCACAACTTGGTCAATCTCTATTTTGATCTTGTTAATTAAATTAAAACAATCTAATATTTGCAATTATTGTTTATTTTATAGGAAATACACTTAGAAAAAGTTAAATGTTCAAGAAATCAAAAATTTCCTAAGTGTAGAAAACGGACATATAAATCACGCCCACAACCAATATATCACACGCCATCAAGATTTCATGACCGCGACTATAATATCGTGACTGAGATTAAATTAAGGCAAAGAAGGATAAAAGGACATAAGCATTCATGACCGCAATATTGGATGTGAAACAAGATTCGCGACTATGATCAAAATGTCGCAATCACGAGATTTGCATACGATAGGGAACATCTCTAAGGGATAGTCAAGCATTCAAAAATTAGATGCCACATGTAACTAGCCATTGGAGATATGAATATCGCAACTGCGATTTTGCCTCTAACAAATAATTTTTTGCAAGCTACTTTGAAATTGGGTTTTTGTCCTTTGTACTCATTTGTAATGGCTTTTTGGATGGTGTAAGCTATGAATACCCCATCCAAAGGCCTTAGAGAGAAGAGAATAGTTTATCAACTGTCTAAACTCTTGCAATTTTATTTATCAAGCATAAAACCTTTGTAATACACATTTTGTGTTAGTTGGTTGAATATTAGCCATTGAAACACTTGTATAGGTTGTGGAGTGAGCCATAAAAAACTCTTGTTTAGTTTTGAGTGTAAGCTTTTATAAAACACTTAGTTGGGTTTTAGAGTTAGTCTTTAGAAAACTCTTATTTAGGTTCAAGAGTGAGCCTTGGGAAAAACTCTTATAAGGTTTGGTATGAGCATAAATACTAAGTTAGGAGTAAACTTAATAAAACTCCATAGATAGTCGAAATACCCAATTGTGGATTAGGGAGTGGATGTAGGATTGGTTATAATCCAAACCATTATAAATTACTTGTGTCCATCTTTCTTTCCCTATCTTTTTCCATCAAAATTTTAATTTCCTACTAATTCAATCCCCCCTTCTTGGTACACAAGGGCAAACAAGTGATATCAGAGCGAGGTCTCACATTCTCAAGCTTCAACTTATAAGGATCAAAATGGCTAATGAAGGGTTACATCATTTCTAGCCATTCTTTAACGGTACCGATTATGCAAATTTGAAATTTAGGATGGAGGTTGGTGTGCCTAAACACATATTAACAATCTGCAATTGCACAGGTCATTATCAAGTAATAAAGTAGTGAGTATGAGTATCGTCTCTATAAGGATAATATATAAGTACTAGCGCAAACTTCGACTATTGTCTAGTTGATCAAAATGAAGATTGATTGAACTAAGCTAAATTAACTAAGCTAACCTAAGAAAGTAAGTAAATAATATTGATGGAAAATCCCCCTAGTTTCTCATGCATATCAAACAATGGATTGAGTTGGACTCTCACTAAATTAGATAAAAACCTTTCTCAAGCGATTAAATCCCTAACTTCCTAAGTATTATAGGGAATTCTCTTCTCAACCTCTAATCAAATAGGAGCAGTATTAAGTTCAAGAGATTAACATCTAAAGAAGTCTTATAGGTCTATCTCTAGCACCCCAATTAACTCTCTATTCCCATGAGTGATCTATCTATACCAGGGTATCTCTACTCATCTAATATATAAATAATATCCAATTAACAAGCTAGCAATTGCTAATTGGAATAATAAGATTTATCATGAAAATAAAACAGCCAAAGATGAATTGATTAAAGTTTAAATCCTTCAATCTAAACAATCAAAACTAGGGTTCATCACAAATAGAATTAGTTCATATTAAAATTGAAGAACAAAGATGCAGAAAATAAAAGAAGAAGAAATCTCAAACAGATCTTGAAGATGTTCTTCGAAATCTTCTCTTCAATCTTTCACATCCACTTGGATCTTGGTCTTTGATTTGATTAAGCCCTCAATATCTCTAGCCTTCAAGCCTTTTCCATGACTCTAAGACTTAGCCAATCCTCTTAAATCTCTATTTTTGCTCTGTGGCGGCTCCCCCTTAAAATATTATCTGGTCTGATTTATATTGCTGGAATTTAACCTCACACCACTGGAGCCACGGCTGGGATTTCAGTGGTGCCAATGATGCTAGGGGCCCACAGGTGAAATCTCAATGGTGCCTCCGCCTGTGGGAGACTACTGGATGTATTTCTAATTTGCTCTTATCACATGGGTGGAATCCCAGTTGGGATTTTAGTGGTGTCTGCCCATCTTTTTTCAAAAGTCAGCATTTTGACTTGGATCTTTCACTATTTGGAGTCATATTTGGTTCATGGCATCATTTGGCATCGGGTTAACTAAAAGAACTCTGGAAAAGCACTAAACAAATAAATTAAACTCAATTTAAGGATAAAATATATTAAAAATAAGGGGTAAAGTGTAGTTAATTAAGTACTTATCAGAGGTATATCTTGATTGTGATCTCATAAACATATAAGATTGGTGCTTAATGAGTGGAAACCTCTATCAAAGATGGTTGATGGTGTGGAAGAGCTAATTCCAAGAGAAGAATGGGTAGAGGCTCAAAGAAAAGAGAATGGCAAAAACAAAAGAGCAATGACTATTCTTCTTACCTTATCAAAGGAAGACTGTGGAAAAATTCAACATTGCACAAGTGCTTATGGCATTTGGAAAACTCCTAAAAATTATCATGAAGAGACTAAGCAACTCAAGTCCAAAAATATTCAATTGCTTACAAATGAGTATGAGCTCTTAAAGATGAAGCCCAATGAAAGCATCACCAAAATGACAAATGGACTTCTTGCCATAGTCAACAATCTAAAAAAACTTGGAAAAGTTTACTCTTTGGTAGATATCAATCACAAGATCCTCAAAATTCTTCCAAAGAAACATTATGAAGTTAGAGTGGCTGGTATTTAAAAGGCCAATGAAGACCTTGGCGAGATCTCCACCAATGTTCTCATTGGTAAACTTTTCACCCACAAGATGACCATTGAGAAGGAAGAGGCTCAAGTGGAGAAGAAGAAGGCACTAGCTCTCAAGTCTTCAAAAGATCATAGTAAGAGTCATTCAAGTGACTCCTCAAATGATAATGAAGATAAGGAGCTAATAAAAATCTTTAAAAGAATGAAAAAGATCATCAAATGCAAGAAGAAGAAGAAGAATAAAGTAATTTACTTTGGATGTGGAAAGCAAGGCCATTTAAAACTCAATTGTCCTAAGAATAAGAAAAAGAAGAAATGGGACAAGGAGAAGAAAAAAGGACTAAAGGCTACTTAGGATGATAGCTTTTCAAAGGAAGGGGAGAATGAGGATGTAGCCAACCTATGCTTCATGGCCTTTGAGGAACCTACAAATAAGGTATATCCTACTTTCCGCTCTAATTGTGATAATGATGATGATATTGTTTACTTCACATCTCATTCTTATGATGATGATTACGATAATTTACATGATATGGATGATAAGGATGAACTTATGAAAGCTATAGCCTTGAAATACCAAAAATATCTTTCTAAAATGAAATTTTATAAAGAAAAATGTTTATAACTTAAAAGGAATTTCAAAGAATTGGAAAAACTTATTTTAAGCTTGAAAATATCCAATGTTAGTTTCAAAGACTCATTGGAAGAGATTTCCACAAAAACCTCCTCATTTGAAGCTTTGAATAAAAAAATGATTCTTTAAAATTAGAGTTTGAAGAATTAAGAGCCCTAATTTCTAAATTTCATAAGGGAAGGAAGCTTTGGTTACACTCATTGTATCTCAAAGACCATCCTTTGTAAGGCATGGCCTTGGCTTTAATGGTTCATCAACTTCTACAACCTCTCCTCCATCATTTGTCAAAGTTTCTACTCTCAAACATCAAGTTTTAAGAAAGTCCACAAGGAGGCTAGACCACACACTAAACCCCCTATTCTTAAAAGGATTAAAAAGGGTGCACCATACTCAAGAGCTAACCATGCATTCATATATCAAAAGAGGCATGCTCAAAAGTGCCCACTATCACAACATAACACTTGCTTTTGTATGCATTCTTGTGATAAAGTTATGAAGAAACCAAAATTTCATAACAAAATGGCTATGCCTAAAAAGACTTTTAAGTCAAAGCTTAAGTGACATTATTGTATGAAAAATATTCATATTAATGTGTTTTGTTATATAAGAAAGGCTCAATTAAAGCTCAAGGATCCTGCCTTTGCTAAACCCCAATGACCCAAATATACTTGGGTAACAAAGTAAAGATGAATTGCTTTTCTTGTAAGTGTGTCAAATCCACTAAGAATGATGAGTCAAGTGGATGCTCAAGACACATAAGTAGGAATGAAAGTCCAAGGAAAGTCTTGATGGGGTACCATTTTTGCAAACAATGCCAAAGATAAGGCAATTGGTATTAGCAATATTGGTAAAAATGTTTGATCCCCAATTAAAAATATTCTTTAATTAAATGTCAATATGATTGAAACTATTGATGGATCTTAAACTATTGATGATTCTTTAAAAATATCCTTGTACATCTGAAGCATCTCTAGAATGACATACTCACCGTATAAATATAACAAATTGTCAGACTCCAATGGTTTCCCCTTAGGCAACCAATAAGCCCTTGGATAATTAACATACCCCAATTTCCTCACCATTTTCATAATTCTCATTACACTTAGTCTATTAATGTCTACTATTGTAAACTTATCTATTTCAGCATTAATATAATTAAATATAGGTTCCCTGATAAATCTACCTCCATGAATTATTTTAACAGTTACACTAATATCATTTGCCATCTTGTAAATTGCAAACATCTCAAAACAATAAAAAAAAATTATTGTTAGATAAGAATAAGTTAACTACCTTTTCAATGCACAATAGGGTTTCAACTACTTATATTGACCACATTGTTAAAGCACAATTAAAAAGAGGGGGACAACATTTAAGCACATACAGTGTGATAACCTATGTCCCTTAAACACCAGTAATACCCATTATATAATGACATAATAATGCTTTACCAAAAGAGCACAAATTAAACAAACTATTCCTTCATCTTTTCCTAATAAACAATTCAACAATACACAAAATTTACCTAAACCAAATTTCCAACTTCAAAAACCCAATACTAGAAAACACTTTCCTTAGATTCTTCAAATTTCTCTCTCTAGATCATGGTTCATCTCACTCTCTCTATCTTTGGTTCCTTAAGCTAGTGGATTAGTTATAGATTCTAGCATTTAATCAATTTAGGTATAGTTATATAGGAAATTAAGGGGAAACGATAGTCGATTTTCATGCCAATTAATGTTAGGGTTGATTGTGTTCGTAATATTCTATTATTATTAAGAGAAAATGAAAGCTAATCTATCATAAAATATTCATTTTTAATTAAACTCAATTGCTTTCGGCCCCCTGTGTGTTGCACGTGTCTGTCTTAGTTCAAGAAAGAGGCAAAATGACTGCAAATGGGAAGCACATGTGTTTCTATTGGCCAAAAAGTATATAGTGGCTTAGTTGAGCTTTTTTAAAAGCCTCAGGGGGTGAATTGAGTTTTTCCTCTTTATTTATATGTAAGCCATTAAAAACTAGCTTACAGAAACATCCATTTCCATAGGATTAAGAGGTTTTTAGTCACTTTTTTCTTTTATTTATTTTTTTTTCACAGTGTAGTGTTACGACCCGCGTGAACTTGGTTGGCTAAATTACGAGCAATAGCCCTATGGCAATCTACCTTGGCCAACGGATGGGCTGGTAGTATGAAAAATTGGACAACTTTCCTAGAATTGGCAGAGACCCTTGACACTAGGTATGCTAGCATGCCAACTAATAGGCCAACTAGCGCCAATGATAGCCAGTAGGCCTACCAGTAAGCTGATGGGCAAGCAGTAGTGCGAGTGCAAGCAAGCCTGTGAGAGAAGGTTCTAGAATTGCCTGGAGATCTCACCTATTTAATCTTTGTTGGCAACTAGAATGTGCTAAAACGGGCCCAATAGGCACTAGAATAAGCCAATGTGTGTTGGTATGCGCTAGACAATGCCAGCATACCTTGGAACTTCTAGAACGTGCTACCAAGATGTACAGCCAACCTTGGCATAACTAGAAGGCTAAGAAAAATCTAGAGACTTCCATAGGTTTATGGAAAGCTTAGAGGCCAACCAAGGAAGCTTCCTAGCACCTTCCTACTATATAAAATATTCTAGATACTAAATAATAGCGACACATTGGGGGGAGCCAACAAGTATAAATAACCATCCCCCTCATTTGTAAACTTTTACATTGGATGCCTTGTATACTCAAATCTCTTATAAACACACACTTTGTGTGTAATATACTTATTCATTTTAACCTCCTTTTGTTCCTTTGTTTCTAGCACGACTCTTTAAGGCTTACTTAGCATCTTTAAACATGTGGAGAGCTAAGTGTTGCGTGGGTTAGTCGACAAAAAGAGCTAACTCCGTGACAGGTGGTATCAAAACAACAATTCCGAGACCTAGGTACACTTGTATCCCTTTCCATTGATAGAGCAAATGGCAACCGACGAAGCAATTATTAGTGTTGAAGTACCACAAGAGCAACCATGCGGACGCAGGGAGCAAACAAGCCATGCTAAAGGTGGCAAGTCCAAGCAACAAGCTACTGGCGACTGATTAGAACCATGTCTTGCGGACCTAGAGCAACGCAAGATCAATGTGGAAACCTCTGTTGGGAATCTTACAGAATAGTTGGATAATTTAATATAGGAGAATGCTAAGATTACAAGGGCTGCCAAGGTCATGATTGAAGAACTTAGCAGCGGACTTAGGGGAGAACTACGCTTTCTCACTCAAAGCCTTACTGACTTACGTAGATTCATGGAAGGTAAGCTCAGCAGGTTTCGATCGGAAATGGATGAGATTCATTCGGAGTAGGACTTCTTTCATAGAACAAGTAGCCTCGCTTCGACTAGCACCACAAGTGGAGGAAACACTCACTCAAGGTGCCTAAGCCTGCCATGTACAATGGCACACGTAGTGCTACTATGGTGGAGAACTTCCTCTTTGGCCTTGAGCAATACTTTGAGGCCACAAGAGAGACGAATGACTTCACCAAAATAAACAATGCTCCTACATTCCTTTGAGATTCTGCCTAACTATGGTGGCAAAGGAAACATACCAAAAGAGAGAAAGGCCTATGCGCTTTGAACACTTAAGCAATTCAAGGCTGAGCTGCACCAGCACTTCCTGCCACATAATACGGATAGCGAAGCCTGAGGGAAACTTCGTAGGCGAAGGCAAACTAGTAATATTGTCAAATATATTAAAGAATTCACCACCCTTATGTTAGAAGTAGAAGGGTTGTTTGACAAAGACTCCCTCTTCTTCTTCAAAGATAGGTTAAAGGATTGGGCTAAGGTGGAGCTTAAAAGGCACAATGTCCAATCATTAGACGATGCCATTACTGTCGCTGAGTCCCTCATTGATTACTCATCCCAATCCAAGGCTAAAAAGGGAACTTCTAGTAAAAGTGGGGGTGAAAAGTAAAGGCAGCGAAAGGACTAAGGCCACAAAGATGGAGGACATGAGAAATCCATTAGTGGTGGTTCCAAGCTCGACAAATATAAGAGCGGTAAGGACAATACTTCTAAACCCCCTAAACCTTGCTTTATTTGCGATAGCCCTCATTGGGTCAGAGATTGTCCCAATAAGAAGACAATCAATGCCATTGTTGCAGAACTCCAATGAGATAAAACCCAAGAGGAATCCTAAGCTACTATGGGATCCCTTCAAGCAATTCCAAGGAAAAGGGGTTGATGTTTACCAAAGCTTCTATGGATGGCAAATAAATTTGCGCCTTGCTTGATATTGGCACTACACACAATTTCATTGATCCTAAAGAGGCCAAATGGTTGGGCCTCAAGGTGACAAAGGGGAGTGGCACCATTAAAGCTATCAACTTTAAGGCCAAACTAGTCGTGGGCATAGCGAAATCGGTGACAGTCCGGATTGGTGATTGGCAAGGTATAATAGATTTTTCCATTACTCTAATGGATGATTTCAATATTGTTCTTGGTCTAGCCTTCTTCCATAAGGCCCACGCCTTCCCCATCCCTACTTTAAGCTCTCTCATAATCCTATATGATAATTATAAGATTCATGTCATCCCAATTAAATGTGTTAAGAAATCAAAGACAAAATTGATTTATGCAATGGAATTTAAATGGGCTTTTAAGAAAGAAGAGAGCTATGTTGCTACCATAAGAGAACTTAATGATGGGGAAAACATTGTGACACCTAAAGAGCCCTTACCAGCTGCTATGCAAGCAGTGTTGGATGAATATAAGGTTATAATGCCTGCGGAGTTGCCTAAAAAGCTTCCTCCTTGACACGAGGTGGATCATCAAATCGAGTTGGAAAATGGTGTTAAGCCCCCTACCATGGTGCCTTATCACATGGCACCACCCGAACTTGCAGAGTTGAGGAAACAACTCTAAGATCTCTTGAATTTGGGCTATATTCAACCCTCCAAAGCCCTTTATGCTGTGCCAGTCCTCTTTCAAAAGAAAAAGGATGGGTCCTTTCATATGTGTATCGACTATCAAGCACTGAATAAGATCACTATCAAGAATAAGTACCTAATACCCTTGATAGTTGATCTCTTCAATCAATTAGGGAAGACAAAGTACTTTTCCAAGCTGGATTTGCGATCTGGTTATTACCAAGTTCACATTGCTAATGGAGATGAGCTGAAAATGACATGTGTGACACGTTATGGAGCTTTTAAATTTCTTATCATGCCTTTTGGTCTCACAAACGCTCCTGCCACTTTTGCACCTTGAAGAACAAACTGTTTCACCCCTTCCTTGACAAATTCATGGTGGTATATAGCACTACGCTCAAGGAGTATATGCAACATCTTAAACAAGTCTTCTAAGTCCTCTACGACAATGAACTATATGTTAAGTTGGAAAAATGTTCATTTGCTCAATAGGAGGTGGACTTTCTTAGTCATAAGATTAAGGATGGCAAGTTAATGATGGATCCAATGAAAGTACGGGCTATCTAAGAGTGGTAGCCTCCCGCTAAAGTGCCAGAATTGAGATCCTTCCTTAGGCTGGTGAACTATTATTATTAGTTTATTAAAGGGTATTCAGCTATAACAGCCCCATTGACAAACTTGCTTAAGAAGGATCGCACTTGGTGTTGGTCATAAGCATGCCAAGATGCCTTTGAGGAATTAAAAGAGGTAATTTCTCAAGAACCCATCATGGTACTACCTGATCATTCCAAACCCTTTAAGGTACACACTGATGCCTCTGATTTTGCTATTAGTGGTGTGCTTATGCAAGATGGTCATCTAATTACTTACGAAAGTCACAAGCTCAATGATACTGAGTGGCAATACATGGTCTAAGAGAAAGAGATAACTGCCATAATTCATTGCCTACATACTTGAAGGCATTATTTGCTTGGTAGCAAGTTCATTATCAAGATTGATAATGTTGCTAGAAGCTACTTTCAAACTCAAAAGAAGCTTACACCCAAACAGGCTCGGTGGTAAGATTACCTTACCGAATTTGACTATATGTTGGAATATAAGCCAAGCAAGGCAAATGTAGTCGCCGATGCTCTTAGTCGAAAAGCGAAACTTTCTGCCATTAGCATAAGTACTCCCCAAAGTGACTTTCTTGATTGTATCAAAGAAGACCTATAGCATGATTCAATGGCCAAGGATTTAATGAAGTTGGCTAGCAAAGGAAAGGCTCGATGATTTTGGATGGATAATGACATCCTTCGCAAGGTTAGAAATAGGTTATTCGTGCCAAAGTGGGGGAACCTGCAAAGAGAAATTCTCAAGGAATGTCATGACTCCTTGTGGGCTAAACATCTAGGTATGGCATGAACCTTGGCCCTTGTTCAAAACAATTATTATTAGCCACATATGCAAGACAGTGTGGAGGCCTATATGCGAACATGTCTTGTATGCCAATAAGAGAAAGTTGAGCAACAACATCCGAAGGGATTACTAGAGCCCTTACCCGTGGCTAAAAGACCTTGGGAAAGTGTCTCAATAGACTTCATTATTTCGTTGCCCAAGTTTGAAGGTTGCAAAACCATTATGTTGGTAGTAGATCGATTTAGCAAGTACGCCACCTTCATTGCTGCTCATACCAATCGTAAAGTGGATGAAGCAGCTTGCTTATTCTTTAAACATGTGGTGAAGCTATGGGGCATCCCTAGAAGTATAGTAAGCAATAGAGATCCCCATTTCACAGGCAAATTTTGGTGCGAGCTGTTCAAGCTATTGGGAACAGATCTAAATTTTTTCTACAAGCTTCCATCCCCAAAGCGATGGCCAGACTGAGCATATTAATGCTTTGTTAGAGATGTACCTAAGACATTATGTAAGCACCCATCAACAAGATTAGGCGAAGTTGCTTGACATAGCCTAATTCTCTTATAATCTCCAACAAAGCAAATCAACGGGCAAAAGCGCCTTCAAAATTGTGACGAGCCAATAACCTTTGACTCTTAATGCCATTGCCTCTACTTATGGAGGAATAAATCCATTGGCTTACAATTTTGAGAGGTCTTGACATGAGGAGGCAGATGTTACGTGAGCATACCTTGACAAAGCTGCTCATAAGATGAAAGTATTCTGAAGGTGACTTGGTGATGATCAAGCTCTTGCTTAACTGTCACATCCCAACCTTAGAGATATGACGGTCCTAGAACATGGGGAGATATAAGGTCACTCACGCCCGTAGAACCCACTTACATATAAACAAATCATGCCTAGGATCTTACCAAATCTCTTAAAATAACTCGTTTAAACATTTAGATGAATACCTTAAATTGCGGAAGTCTAAAATAAATCATTACATATAAAATCTATAAGGAAAATAATATATATCAATAAGTATCAATCAACATTCCTGGAGCATCTAATGATAAGACTTCATAAAATAGTATTATTGATAACTTGGTCAAGGAATTCCCCAAGCAAAGTAGAATGCTTGAGCCATCACCTTGCCTCCTCACATTTGCTCACCTAGAACCACACAAGGAAAAAGGGGGTGAGATAGATGATCTCAATGAGTAAACGATAAGGCACATACATATCACATATTCCTTTGGAAAGGAAACACATAACTTATACACATAGTTCATGATTTATAATTCATGAATCAGGTTGCAATTTAGCAAGGGTTCAATTTGGCAAATTTGCAGAAATTACACTTATCACTTATGAAGAGTGAAGGCTGTTGCTTTATCACTCGAACACTTAAAGGAGAGGTGGCCTTATACTAAATTCCAACTCCTATCACTTAAAAGGCATGAAGCTAATCAGGCTTCACGGCTAGAACCTCCCCTTTCTAGCTGAGGTGGATACACTACCCCTATCTATCGGGTTAAGACCATGTGCATAGGTTCTGATGATTACCCGCATCGGCACGAGGATTCTGCATAAAGGGTAAAAGATACCATAGCTAGAGCTAATGGTAATCACAATTAACAATATCACATAAGGCAACAATAACATGTATTCCAATAACAATAGTGGTTTAGCTTTCAAACAAAAGATATAATGATAGTGTAGTTCCAAAAAGAATATAAGTTAGGGTGTTAATCACAAGAAATTCTCATTGGATAAACAAAATAGTTTTAGACCAAATGTCCCTTGGCAACCCAAGCTTGTCAAAGAATTCATATAATAATATTTTAGAATAGAAAGAACTTGGGTTTCGAAGATCACAAGGGCTTACATAATAATATATCACATTCTTATAACACAACATAATGTTGTTCACACTTATAACATGAACATGGCATTTACTCACCTTAGGGTTCCTTTGCTCCTAGTATACGTAGTCCATTTGCACTTTTAAGCTCCTCAAAATCTAACACAATATTTGATTTAATACTTAGTATTTATTTACTCATGATGCTCCTATCCCATAACTACCCTATGCACATATAGCATACACATAGGTGTACTCGTCACTTGCACATAACACGTTGACTTTGAAAGTCTTGCATACTTAGGCCTTATAGGCTCTCTTGATATCACATTGCAATCACATTAATACCTTTTTAAGGTCATTACAATATTATTACCTCAATATCATTTCACTTTAACAATCATCTTAATACACTTTACACTCCCATACATGTCAACTTAACCATTAACCTTTCAAGTGTCATGCTTAACTCTTATGATCCTTTTTATTCAATTGTCACTTCATCAACTCAAAACTATGTATTTATTATCAAGTCATCATAACATCTAGTTCCATATTTCCCAATCATATTTGTATTCTAATCATAATATAAGGTTAAGATACCTTAAGTATACCTTAAGTACACCATAATACATTTAAGCTTATCTAGGATCATACCTTCCATTAACATGCAATTTTATCATTTATTATACATACATACATGTCAATAATCATGACAACACATCACATAAAAATTATAAACATTGGGACAAAAAGATTCATGTAGGCCAAATGCATCACCAAGTAAAAAACTAAATCCTTCTTCTTTTTGCACTTTTCGTCTATTTCAGAAATATGTAAAAACATGGTTTGAGCTAAGATTTTTCATGTAAACACAACAAAAGTCATTTTAGAATTTAAATCCATGTGAATTGGCCACACTTGGTGTTGTTTATACATAAAAATTCAACTTTTGAATTATAGAGCACAAAACCATGAGTTTTCTTGTTTTTAGTATTTTCTGGTCATTTTATAAATACATAAACAGGTTGTTTAAACTATTATTTTTCATTCAATCATAGCAAATATCAGTTTAGAACACATTCATACATGATTCGGCAGCCATAGATAGGATTTATACAAAAAAAAATTCCAAATTTAAAGGCTTAGGTGAAAAATCATGAGTTTTCGCGCTTTCCGCGCTTTTCGTTCATTTCAGCGATAAACAGACACATGATTCAAATCATTATTTTTCATCTAAACAAAACAAATATCATATTAGACACTTTCTCATACAAATCAGCAGCCATATGTCCATTCGATAATAGAATTTTCTAACTTCCAAGTTCTAACACAAAAACCTTGAACTCCTTTGTTTTTCGAAACTTTTCAGTCATCACAGAAATATGCAAAAATATTATTTAATCCAATATTTTCCATAAAAACAAATCAAAAATCAGTTTAGAACACAACAATATACAAATTGCACCCCCCCCCCCCCTCCCTTTGTGATGTTTATGCATAAAAATTGTGATTTTAAGTTATAGAATTCACCTTTGGAGAAATCTCGCGGAAAGAATCGTGTTTTCGGTAGAAAATAGATTTTCTCTCCCAAAAACTCACCCAAATGGAATTAAATATGTAAAAATTAGTAATCAACCAGTTCAAAATAATTTTCCCATAATTTATTTCATAGAAATCAGTTTAGAAATCGAAAGAGAAGAAAAACTTATGGTTACGGTCAAGAAATCGCGGAACGGAAATGTGTTCTTTTAATTTCGGTAGAGAGAAATATTTTGAGAGGATTTTTTTGCCAGGATACAGAAAAAATATGAGGATGGCTGCTGGAACTCTATTATGGCCGAAATTTAGATTATATATTAGGGTTTGGGTGAAATTTCCACTAATACCTTTAATGAACTAGGTTAGAAGGATTTTGGTGTAGTGGGCTTTTGGGTATTTAGGCTTTTATTTAAATTTTTGGGCTAAATAAAATTAAAATAAAAAGAATATTTTTCTTATTATTTCTATAGCATTTCCCCCAAAAATGTTTATTTTAAAATATTTTAAAAATACTCATAAAATTATTTTATGCTTAAAAATTGTCTTATGCATGAAAATTCATTTTATTTAAAATAAAATCTTTTATGCAAATGCACTTCATGTAAATCATTTATTTCACAATAGCAACTCATATTATGCATATTAAAATTAATTTAATATGCTACATACTCATCAATCACTTAGATCACTAATTTTTATAAAAGCGCACACTTAACCTTAATAGTTCTAAATCAAGCAATTTATCACTAAAATTCCTAGGGTGGGTGTGGGTTGTTACACTAACCAGTTCAAGTCGCTATGCAAAGTTCATAAAAGGTTGGTGAGAAGGCATGAAGGCCCATTTCCCATAATGAAACGTGTTGGAAAGGCAGCTTATCAAGTAAAACTCCCTCCAAAGCTCAAGATTCACCCTATCTTTCATGTGAGTATGTTAAAGCCATACCATGAAGCCAAGGAAGACCTAAGCAGAGGAGAGTCCAAGTGCACCTCAACAGCAGTAGTAACAAAATTTGACAAGAAAGTGGAAAGCATCCTTATGGATCATGTGATAAGAAAAAGGGGAGTTCCTAACTACACTGAATACTTGGTAAAATGGAAAGCTCTACTTGAAAGCGAGGTTAGTTGGGAATGAGAAGACCTCCTTTGGCAATTTGTTGACAAGATAAAATAATACAAAGAAGAAGGTGCAACGAGGACGTCGCAAACTTGAGTGAGGGAGGATGTTACGACTCACACGGACTTAATTAGCCAAATTACAAGCAATAGGCCTATGGCAATCTGCCTTGGCCAACGGATGGGCTAGTAACATGAAAAATTGGCCAACTTACCTAGAATTGGCAAAGATCCTTAATGCTAGGCATGCCAGCATGCCAACCAGCAGGCTAATGGGCGAGCAACAGTGCCAGCACAAGCAAGCCTATGCGAGAAGGTTCTAGAATTGCCTAGAGATTGCACCTATTTAACCTCTGTTGGCAACCAAAATGTGCTAGAACTAGGCCGATAAGCACTGGAACATGCCAATGTGCGTTGGAATGTGTCGGTATGCGCTAGACAATGCCAGCATGCGATGGAACCATCTAGAATGTGCTAGCAAGATGGGTAGCCAACCTTGGCATGACTAAAAGGCCAAGAAAAATCTAAAGACTTCCATAGGTTTAAGGCGAGCTTGGAGGCCAACTAAGGAAGCTTCCTAACACCTTCCTAATATATAGAATATTCTAGATACTAAATAATAGCCACACATTTGGGGGAGCTAACAAGTATAAGTAGCCATCCCCCTCATTTGTAAACTTTTACATTGGATGTCTTGTATACTCAAAGCTCTTGTACACACACACTTTAAGTGCAATATACTTATTTATTTGAACCTCCTTTTGTTCTTTTATTTCTAGCACGACTCTTTAAGGCTTACTTAGCATCTTTGAATGTGTGGAGAGCTAAGTGCTACACGGGTTAGTTGACGAGAAGAGCTAACTCCATGATAGTAGGCTTTTAATCACTTTAAAAACCTATAATCAATTACACATGTTCATAAATTAAGTCTAAGTTTAGAAATTGTCAATCTTTCATTAGCCTAATTTGTTCAATCTATACGATACATTATTATTTAGTTCCTGAGATTTAATCTAATTAATTAATTCATCTATGCTTTTTGATAAACAAACTAATTAGTTTCTCAGTTTTGGTTCTGTAAGATTATTGAGTCATTCCATCTAATTTTTATACTTTTTTTTGTTAAATTTATCAAAAATAAATAAAATACCTTTGTATATATAATAAATATAATCTTATTTTTATTTTTTAAAAATAAAAAATAAAAAATTCAAATTAATAAAATTAAATAATAGTTATATGATTATATAATAATCATTTAATCGTATAATAATTATTTAATTTTATTAATATAAATATTTTTTATTTGTTTGTTTTGTTCATTAATAAAATGTTAATTTAATAGATAATTAAGGAAGAATTGGAGGAAGGATTAGACCATGATTATGAAGGTAAGGTAAACTTTGAGGGTATTGGTTGATCAACTAAAAGACGAGATGGAGAACCTTACTTTTTGGGAGGGGAAAATTCCACCAATATCCAAGCCACTTGAAGAAATATTGAAGCCCAAGGGTCACCATGAAGACCAACATGATTATTTGAAATGTGAGATTCAAGATCTCATGGACTATGGAGAGGCTCCTAATTTGGGTTTGAATCAATCTAGGTCAAAGGATGAGGACTGTGTGGGAAGGAATGAGATTCAATTGTCACTTTAAGAATTCATGAACTTGTCATTTGTTTCTTTCTTTTGGTTATGTTCTCATTTGATGTACCTTGACTCGTCTTTTCTTTGAATGATCTTTTTAATAATACCATTCACAATATTAATCATTTTACAAGAATATTTCATATATATTGTTTTTCGTATAACTTTATTCATTTAACATTGATGCAATTCAAGTTGCACTTAAAGTGAGATTTCACATCTAATGGTGAGAGAGAGATAATGAAAGGGAAATAAATAAATAAATAAAAGATAAACTTATGAAGGCTCACTTAAGTTGAACTATGTTAACTACAAAAATAGTCATTAATCCTATAGTCCTAAGCAAAAGAGCAAGCCTTCACTCTATCATGCCTTTGGAAATTAAGGGGCAAGTGACAAGATTAGGTTTAACCTATGTTTAAAAATCCCAAGTGTCTTATTAAAGAAGAATTAGAATTCTAGAATTCTACCAAGTTTATCATTCAAGTTAGGTACATACCTTTTAGAGGCCTAAAATAGGATAAAGAACTCTATAAAGAGTCAAAGGAAGGGTGAACTGAATAGGAAGTATAAGTATAGTTTTTCACTCAACAAAGATTACTAACAATTTTCTCTTGACTAAACATATTTTCAAATGACATTCTCATTTAAGTTATGAAAGGGGTAGGATCCTAAATATATCTCAAAGCATAAGCTAGAACCCATCCTTGAAGAAAAATAAGATTTTTTTTTTTGCTAGATAACCTTGAAATCTTCCCTATGTAAAATTTAGGGAAATGTTAAAAGAAAATATTTGATTCGAGAACTCAAAAGGACCAATCAATAACAAATATGATGTTGTTAGTAATCATTTTGGGTATTGAACTACTTCAAGAAATTTGGCCTTAATATGCTTGGACACCTCTTCTTTAATCAATAATGACAGTAAACTGCAAGTGCACGAGTTATAGTAGTCACTAGTTTTAAAGAGTAACACTACAAGATTCTTCAAAAATAGTGATGCTAAAATAGTGTCAGTAAATAGGATTTTTGTGTCGTTAAGTCCATATAGAGATGCAATAGAGACGCTACAAATGTGTCTGTAAAATGCTTGTCACTAAGCATAGTTAGCAACGACACATCCCTACATAATGATGGAGTACATATCGTCGCTACTTAGCAATATGCTATTAGCTTCACTATATGTTCATATTTCATCACTACATGAGCGAGTGAAACAAAGGAGACCGCGATGAAAACGGCGATGTAGGAACGCTGACCAAGCGTCATAAACAAGTGATGGTTCATATGCATCTCCGGGGCATCACTAAAATAAAAAATTAAAATATAATTACAATTAGCTATATTTTTAATTAATTTTGTTTTTTTAAATTAATTAGAAAATTTTATTGCATATGAATTTGGACCATTGTATGTGGAATAGTTTAGATCCAATTTAGAAGTATCCTTTTCAATTAATTTCTACTTCTAGAATGGATCCAATCAATTACTAATCCATCTACAACAGGGTCTTCCTAGTTTTTAAGTACAATTATTTTTATATCCAATTATTTAAATGTTTGAAATTATATTGAAATTAAACGTATTTTCTGTACTGAAATACACAAAGTCTTCAAAGGTAGAAATTAAAATTTAACATGTGTAACATCTTAATAGAATAAAGAATATCATTGTGTCTACTTTCCTTTTAGATTGGATGATTTTATATATGTTTAATTTCAATTTCTAATTATGGAGATTTTGTAGTATACAAGTACAAAGGATATATTCAATTTCAATTTAATTTCTAATGTAATTTTTACTAACTTAAAATTAGACATGTTCTAATACTTAAATATTAGATAATTTTTCATTATAGGTGAAAAACAAAAATAGGACAAGAGTAATACCAAACATCTTAAATATTTGAATTTAGGAGCTCAATCAAGATTATTAGTATTTTTAAATGCAATGAAATGCTTAATTTCAAAAACTAAAAATTTTAATTTTTTATCATTGACCATTTTTAATTTTTTTTCATTAGGTTTTTACCATTGCCTTTTTACTTGATAATTTTTTAAATTTAAGCCACACAGATTAAATGATTTGTACTTTCACTTAGTAATCTTTTTAAAATTAGAATTTTTTAGGAATTCAATGAATTTTTTATTATTATTGATTTTTATCTTTTATTTTTTTTATTTCTCAATCAGTCATTTAATTTAGAAACCTTTTATTATAACTAGTCAAAATTTAATTACAAAATATTCTATAAGATTTTTAATAAAATAGTTTAATTATTTTTATTATTATTACATATTTTTATTACCTAATATATATATGACTAAATTCCCTAAAACACTACTTCTTTTACTATCTAATTGGTCTAAAAATACAAATAAAAATGTATTTTTCAATATTAATTTTTCAATTAACTCTATTTTCAATTAATTTATCAATTAACCTAAAGATAGACATTAATTTTACAATTAACTATATCTATTTTTTAATTAATTAATTAAAATATAGTACTTTACATAACTTTATCTATTTTTAATTAATTAATTAAAAAACAGTATTTCAATTTTTTTTCTACAAAAATATAACCACAGATCTATAAAATAATCAAACAGAAATTTAATAAAATTAACAAAATAATGAATTATCAAATATAAAAAAATAACAAAACTAACAAATATAACAAAAAATTTACAAAAAGTAATATTATAATAAAACTTAAATAACAAATATTACAAATAATCACACAAAAAATAATACAAATACATATAATAATATAATAAAAATATTACAAATTAATTAATCTATATAACAAAAAAATATAACCAAGCAAATGAAATAAAAAATTGCATATTTGATGACTTCGGCTCCGACGACTCCCCAACAATAGTCCAATTTGAGATTTAAAAAGGCATTCCAATTTGAGATTTACAAAAGGCATAATAAAAAAAAAAAAATAAAATTAAAATAAAATTAAAAATGAAAAACATAAATGAAAGTTATAGAAAAGAAATTAATTACATATCTATATTGCTATTTTTTTTTCTTCTCTCTCTCTCTCTCTCTCTCTCAAACGGCATAAAATGAAGAAAGGGGGTCGGTTATTTTCAATATATAATAAGCACACGTGGAGAAAATACAACAATACCCTTGATTTTTAGAGTTTTCCTTTAGCAACAAAATAGTAATGCAAAATAGCATCGTTACCATTATTGAAACAACAACTATTTTGTCATATAATTAATTGCATATTAGCAATGTATCCTACAGTGTTGCTATTGACAATGTGCATCGCCATAGATGTCAGTGCATTGCTAAATTTCTTGCTACTTTAGCGGTAAATTGTATTAAAATTTCTGCTTAAATTAGCAATAATTAAATTAGGCATTGCTAAATAGCGACATAATTTGCATCGCTATAGCGAAGTTAATTTTACCATCGAATGATGTCCGCCAAATATAGAGACACCATCTTGCATCGTTGAAGTAAGTGTTGATAAAGGTATTCCTATAGTGTAAGGTTTATTGATCCATGAGGATTGAAGATTCATTTACTAAGATTGTAAGTAGCCTTTGATTATTAGGATGGTAAAAAAATTGATTTTAAAACTAATTAAAACTAACTAAACTAAACTATAAAAAATAAAAAATAAAAAAAATAAAAGCAAAAGAGTAGCTTGGATTTTAATCCTCTTGACCAAACATACATATTAAGCAATCTCACAAACAAGACATTTATTAATTTTATACACCACTGCCTTTTTTCTAGCATCACATGATGCCTTATCTCTACACCTTCATTGGCACTATCCTAGCTAATATGTAAATAAAATCTCTTTTATTTGACCATTAGACTAAGGATGCATTAAACTCCATAAAAAAAAAGTCCTAACTAGAGTTTTTTAGGCTTTAGCTACCAAGGAAGTCCCACCAACAAATTTCTTCACCTTAGTCAGTTCATAATGTAAGATCCATGGTCAATGGTTTGAAATATTTTCTCAAGGGCTTTAAACAAATAATTAAAATCATACAAAAGGTGATCAAATTCTCAAAGCATTAAGCACAAATGTAAGTACTTGATATAAAGATAATTAAAATCAAGTCTAGCAAAGATAAAATTAAATAAAACATAGTTTTGATACAATATCTATAAAAATCTAACTACAAACTATACTAAAATATAATTACAAATAAAAATAATAAAAGAAAGACAAGACCCATGGAGAAATCCTTTAGATCCGAGTAATTTCATACTTGGATTGGCTTTTTTGCTTCTTTGCCCTAAACTCTTCCTGACATCGAGATGCTAAAAGGCTCCATTGTGATTGCTAAGAAAAGATAAATAACATGAAAAAGAAAAAGAAAAAGAAAACCTAAGAAGAATTCTAAGGGTAGAAGTTGTAGTCTTACTTCCCCTTTAGAGCTTCTTAATGGCTAGGTTCAAAAAAGGAAAACCACAAGCCTTAGAGGCTATGACTTTAAAGGAAAACCAAAACCAATGAAATAAAGAAGATAAGGATCTATTTATAGAGAATAGGGTGGAAATGTGTTTACCCTAGAAGTGGAGGACTACTACATTAATTGCTAAGGTTGGCACATAAGTGTTCAGTGATGGTGTAGGTGTTGGAAGGATGTACCAAAGACCCACAGCCAATTAACACTATATCTGAATTTCTATCCATTATATCAAATTATTAAATATTTCATTGCAACTAATATAGTAATAATAAGTAACACAAAGATTTTTTTCAGGGTCGTGGGAAGGTATCAACGAGTATTAGATGTTGTGCATTGAATACCTCTCATGTCCATTGTAAAGTCTTCTATGATTGTTGAAGATAAGAGTCGAGTAAGCTCCCATGGTTATTGGAATTTGGCTCTTCTTCACCCATGACATTAGAGGATGCCAACAACTACCAATTTCTCTTCTCCTACTCCATCAACTGAATGCAAGGTTACCAATGGCTAAAAATTTTGTTCATGCTTTAATAGGTGTTAGTGAAGACTCTACAACTTTCTTATATTTATAAATAAATACAAGAAAGAAGAAAAGATTCTTCTTTTCTTCACTCTTATATTTATTTACAAGAATACAATACTATATAACTACTAAGAAATAAGAATAATATTTGTTGGCCCTTATGCACCAAAAAGGGGATCAAATTGGTGGATAATTAAAAATTTTAAGTAAAGAGATAAGGATAGAGAGATTGCGCACATAAATTTATAGTGGTTCAGTATTAACTAACCCTACATCTACTCCCTAACCTTAATTAAGTATTTCCACTATAACTATAGACTTACAATGGAATTTCCAAGTTCACTCCCAACTTACCAAGTGCTTCATGTCTTACACTCAAAGTATGAAATTGAATTTACAAGGCTTCAAGAAATAAATTTGCAAGATTTTGGCTATTTTGATGGTTGTTGAACACTTATGAAATCCTTTGCTGAGGGTATTTATAGCTTTCACCCACCAAAGAGCTGTTACAAATGAATCCAAGCCAAATATTCCATAACAGCTTAAAAATTTGCATTTAATGTTGTGTAAGAGTTGATTTGCGATTACTAAATCTTGATTGTTGTTGCGATCTTTTTTAGAAGTATAATTGAAGAGTTGCAATTATAGTCTTCAAATGTCTCAAATAGCTAACACATGGTATATTTCCATTGGCTACTTAACTATTTATTGGAACAGTTCCTTGAGATACAATTTTACGATTTGAAAATCATTGATCGCGGTGGCAATCTTTTTATCGCATCTAGGATTATAGTTGTGACATTGACCACAAGCCTTACTCTGTCTCTTGGCTCTTTCTCTTAAATTAATTGTGGTCGTGAAATGATTATTGCGGGCGATATTTTGTTTTAGGCACTATTTACAAGTCTGTTTCACAACTAAGAGACTTTCAAGTTTCTAGATTTTTTAACCTTTTCTTAGCATCTTGCATGTAAAATAAACACTCAATGCAAATATTAGAACACTTTAATTTGATTATCAAGATTGAAATGGAGATTGGCTAAATTACAAATCAACTTAGGTCAACAATATTAAACTAAACAAAGGAAGAATAACTAAAAATAACTTATATATTATTTGTTCATCAATCAAGTAGGCCAATTCTGGTCTAAGTATTCTCAACTTATGCTTGACTGGCTTCATGTTTGAATGAGTTGGAATGATGTGCTCCACAATATCTCGATCAATCCTTAGCATATCTTCATAAGTCCATGAAAAAGCTTTCTTGCAATTGAGCATTATTTCTTCGAATCTTTTTCTTTCCTTAGTTTTATCATTCTTACTAATTAACAATTCTTTTGGTTCATCTTTACTGCCAATGTTAAAAAGATCAATTTGCATAGAATTTATATCAAATAAACTCATGTAATGATCTATCTTATCCATATAACCATTAGGTAATAAGTCAAATAAATAAGCAAAATCATAGTTTATTGCATTAAACTTAGTAATCAAAACATCATTGTTCTTATATAGACCAGCAATAGCAAAATCTTCTTTTAAAAAAGACATCTTTAAGACTATCAGTTACAAAAGAAATAGTCTTTTAAATTCTAAATCTTTGACTCTAGCTTTTTCTTGATCTCTTTTTATCCAACTTCTCTTTTACCTTCAATTTTGACCCAAATTTTGATCTAGTCTTTGCAGTAGCTTATGTCTTCATACCCAAGTATCAAGAGAACATTTCCCATCCAACTTTCAATTCACCTTGAAACATAAAGGTTCAGGTTGACAAGCATAATAAATAGTATAATCTTTTTTTGGCAAACCACTCACTCAACTCCATTCCTTTCTGTTTGAATTCCTAATCTTTATCTTCATTGCATCCTACGCCATTTCAATATTTGACCTTTGAAATCAGGAAACTTGGACACTCCCACTTCATTCTTTATAAGTCAATTAATAGGTAAATGCTTCATTTTCCTCATTATTTAGGCTACAATCCAATCTATTTCTTCAGTCAGCACAGTAATCTGAATATCCAATGAAAGGAATGGCTTTGCTTTGTTCAACAAAAGCAATAACTATAGCGTGTGGTTCGGCATAAATAGTGATTACTTCTCCTTCATAACGAAATTTGATCTTTCGATGCAAAATAGAGGTACACCTCCTAACGAATAAAACTAAGGCCTTCCAAGGAGCAAAGTAAAGGTAGCAAGGATATCTAGAATCACAAATTCAACCAAAGTTTTAATTGGACTAGTTTTAACCATAGTGGTGAAAGTTCCAAGAGCACCTTTTTTTACATCATCATAAGCCTTGATTACTACTTCAAAAAGAGGTAAGTCTTACTAAGAAAGACTAAGCTTTTGTAAAATGATAAAAGGATAAACATTGAAGGTTGAACCATTATTAACCATAACACAATTAATGCTTTTTCCTTTCACTTTAGAAGGATGTATGAAACTTTGATATGATCATTTCCTTCTAAAGGCAAATCATGGACAGAAAAGCAATCATCCCTTTGTTATAGATTTGATAAAAGCAATCATTTATTCAAGAGGCGCACTTATTGAAATGCTCAAACTTGTGAATGCCTCAGTTATTGCTTCTCTATGCTTCTAAGATGAGGCTAATAGATCCCAAATTCTTGCACTAACCAGGGTCATTTTAAGTTGCTTTAGGATGAGACGCTCTTCATCTTTAACTTCATTTTCTTTCTTTTTTCATTTTTCTCTCTTATCCTCACTATCCAAGTAATTTTTCTCACTCTTAAGTTGATTTAGTTCCTTAACTTTAGTTATTTCTTATTCTTTTCTTCCTCACTCATTTCCTAAAAGTCTCCATTTTGATTAACATCTAAATCACCCTATATATTAGAAAAGCTATCAGATTTCAAATTACCATATGTATCAAAAGAGCTATCAGATTCATTAAATTTGTTGCCATAATCATATCCACCCTACCACCTCTTAATGTTTTTTCCTCAACTCATTTTCTTTTCTTTCCCTCTCTTTCTTTTCTTCATCCTTCTCTTCTAAGTTAGTAAAAAGAATGTTAGTGATATGCCCCAAACCAATAATATAAATGTTGTCATTATTATTTTTTTTATTATTAATAAATAGGTAATTCATTATCATGTTATTTAATGTAATTAATATTCTATAAATTGATAATAAATTCCATGACTAGTTTGATTCCATCTAAGGTCATCAAATGTGTGACTTAATAGTAAAACTCTAAAGTAAATGGGATATTATTCTAAATTGTCCCTAATCACTCATTATTGGTGGAATAATAATGAATTAAGAATAGCATGTAGTTTGACTAATGATCATGTTTTACTGGTCATGTATATAAGATACAAAGTCATCTCATAGGTACATATCAGAGAATAATGTACTAGATCGACGCACTGTGAGAATACTACATGGTTAATGTCATATGTAATTCTCATTATAGTACTATTATTTAGTCCTTTAACCTAAAGTTGCCATAGATTCCTACATGCGAAATTCCATATTTTGACACTATCCAACATCATTTATAATAAGATGGTAATATAAACTATTGCTGGATATAGAATAAATCATGTAGTGAAATGTGAGTGATTGAGAAAGAATCTATCCCTCTCATTTTGAAAGAGATATATCTTAGCCCCTCAATAATTGAGACTAAGAAAATGCATGGCCATACTCAAATAAATTGATAAGGGTTATCAATGTCATTGTTTCGTCAGTTTACTTGGATATCAAGAAATAGTCTAATCGAACAGTATGAGGGTGACATAATTAATGCCTTATGTTTAATCAAGATATTGAGTGACGAAAGGACTATAACATTGACTGTAAAAGGTTATGTCTGATCACCGACCTTCACTTAACTTGGATAGTCATAATGCCTTACTAGAGGCTGCTAATGACTTGTGGGCCATAAATAGAATTCCAGGTCGCTGCCAATATTCAGTGAACTTATAGGGTCGCATACTTAGAATGAATTTGTAGCTGACTATAGGTTAATGTTTGTCTAGATTCATTGAACCTGGAAATTATCCAGATTCATTGAACTCAAAATTATCCAAGTTCATTGAATTAGATATTGTCTAGATTGCTCTTACTATGTATATTTATTTTACTAAAATAAAGTAATTTAATATTTAATATTTATATTTTTATATAGATAAATACTTTTAGATATTAAAAATAACAAAATATATCCTTAGCAGTTAAGCATATCTTTTGAGGTCTTCTAATTATATCAGAAAACAACCTAATTAATATGGTTGTTTTAGGGTTTGGTTTAGAAAGCATGTTTTCTGGTGTGAGGCAGAGATACATAGAGAGAAAATTTTTAAATTCTCATAAAAAAAGATTTTGAAAATCATTTTCAAGACTAGTGCTAGCACACTATGGTCCATTTCTCAGTTTGTTCATGTGGATACAAGTAGAGTATGTTTGTTCAAGTAGCAGCACTTATGATTTGAATATAAAAGCTGTTCATTTTAATTTGTGCAGCCCAGTTTCACATTTGCATCAAAAGTTTTTTGCTTGCTGTAAGAGGTAAGTTGTAATAACCCATACCCTTGCTAGGAGTTTCATGATAAATTACTTAATTTTAGAGTTATTGTGACAAAGTTTGTGCTTTCATGAAATTGCATGTGCTATGTGATTTATGAGCAAGTGGCATGTTAGACTAGTTCTAATATGCATAATATGAATTATGAACATGAAATAGGTGCTTTATGTGAAGTGCACATGCATTAATTAATTTAATGCATATAAAGTGAATTTTCATGCACAAAGTAATTTTTAAGCATAAAATAATTTTTATGAGCATTTTTAAAATATTTTAAATTAAATATTTTCAAGGAAATTTTAATGAAAATAAGAAGCAAATATTTTATTTTTAATACATGTTAATCAACCTATAAATTGGATTAAGAATCCAATTTACCAAAAGCTCAAGACACCTAAACATTCCTAACCTAGCTCATTAATGGCAATCTTGTAATTTTGCACTAAAACCCTAAAACCTAAGCTATATATGGCCTCCCCTTGTATTTGGCAGCCCCCATTATGTATCTCATAAGATTTTATAGAATTTTTCTCTAAAAATTTCTCTCTTGGCCGAAAATCACAAGGTGCCTCCAAACTTTGTGATTTTGTGATCTTTATAAGTTTCTCTTTTTTTTCAAGTTAATTTTCAAGTTTTATGACACTAATCAAGAGTAATCTATATGGGGTTATATAATTTCTAATTTTATCTTTATTATAATTGGCCTAGGCTTGTTCTTGGAGGAAGAAACTGATTTTCAACTATAAATATATCTCTTTTTTCTCAAATCCATCAAAGGTGAACCCTAAAACCTAAAAGTTAGAATTTTCATGCGTATATGCATTGGGGGGTGTGCGATTTGTTTGTTTCCCATTCTAAACTAATTTTAATCATGTTTACATGAAAAATATTGATTTAAATCATGCGTTTACATAATACAGTAATGATCAGAAAGTATGAAAAGCAAGAAAACCCATAGCTTCCCATGGTTATAGTGACTCAGCCAAGGTTGGAATTTTGATCCCAAGGCCTATAATTTTTGTAAAATTCATTTTAGTGATTATTAATATGTGTATATGAATAGTATATGATTTAATTGCATGTTGGTTGAAGGAGGAACTCTAGAAAATTCTTAGAGTGCTTCGACCAATACCTAGGGTTTCTAAAACCCTAATTGACATGTTTGGCTAATATGTGTACATGGTTAAGTGGCATGTGAATTAGGTTTTGTGATGTATTAATTGTGAATTAATGATCTTAATTTGCTTATGGGATTGATTATATAATTTGGCCCAAAGGAAACAAGCATGACTCTTTTAGGGTTTACTTGTTAAAGTTGATATATATGGAAAGTATTAAATGTATCAAGTTGGAAGTTAAATTAAATCGATATTAAGATTATGATTCATTGTATTTGGCTTTGGAAAAGTCTTGATATGAATTATTATGTGAATTCATGTGAGCCTAAATAGGTAGAGTTTGCATGACTTAAAAGTCAATATGTCATGTATGAATGATGAGTGCATTTCTAAGTGCAACTCTAAGTATATGTGAATGATATATGCATATGGGGTGGTTATGGGATAGCATAGCATGATGTTAAGCTAATACTAAGTATAGAATTGTAATGTTATATTAGAGCTTAGGAATTGTTAGAAGTGTAAGTGCTACGAGCATTAAGAGCTAAGGAACCATAAGATGAGTAAACATTATATTCATGTTACAAGTGCAAGTTATCATGATGTGTGAATCTTTGAGATTCTTAAAACCCTAGTTCTTTTCTATCATAAGTTATAATTATATGATTTCTTTGTTAAGCTTAGGTTGCCAAAGGACAATTTAGTTTGAAACTATTATCAACCATTCAATGAATAGAAAAGAGCTTTTGTGATTTTTGCTTTACCTTACATTCCTTCTGAAACCACACTATTGTTTATCCTTTGTTCAATGAGCTAAACTTCTATTGCTACTATTATATATATAATTACATTCTTCAATGCTATTGTTATAAGTGGTTGCCATTAGTTTTTGCTATGGTACCTGTGAACCCTTATACGCAAAAATCCTTTTGTTGATGTGGGGGATCATTAGAACCTATGCATATGGTCTTAACTCAATGGATAGGTATAGTGTATCCACATCAGCCATAAGGGGTGGTTTTAGCTATAGAGCCTGATCAGCTTTATGCTCCTTTACAAGTTGGGAGTTGGAATTGGTATGATACCACCTCTTTCCTATGTGATCGAGTGAATAAGGCAATAGCCATCACTCTACAAGTTACAAGTTTGATTTCTGTGAAACTTGCTAAATCATAAACTATGAACTATGAACCCTTCTAAAGGGATATGTGTTATTAAACAAATTGTATTGTTTGCTCATTGAGATCATTTTCTCACCCCTTTTACTTGTGTAGTTTCAAGTAAGTGTTAAGAAGAGGCAAGGTGATAGCTTAAGCAATCTACTCTACTTAGGGAGATTCCCTTGTCCAAGTCTATATACATATTATAAATGCAGAGTCGCTTATAGATGCTCTGGGTGTTTTTGGAACATTATTCAATTGATGATTAAATTGGAGTCTTAATTGTTCTTATTCTTAAGGATTATCTTCATTATTGGTTATTCAAGTTAATGCATATGATTTTGGTATGATCCTAGTGCAGTATTTAACCATGCATGAGAAGGTTCTATGGGCGTGGGTGATCTTATATCTCCCTATGTTCTAAGACCATCATATCTCAGAAGTTAGGATGTGACATAAGTTGTCTAAAACTTTAATTGGTTTAATTGAAACTATAGGTCTTAGTGGATTTTGGGAATTAAAATTTTAATTTTTTACTACGTATGATGTTTCATCTATCCCCAAAATCCAATAAAGAATTCATCACTTCTTCTTTCAAACTAGATTTCACCATTAAGACATTATTTGGTGAAGGTATAGCATTGTGATTAGGAACAGGGTTTTTCCTTGTGTTTGGATTTTTTAGGATCTAAAATTTTCTTATCATCAATGAGATCTTAAATCTCATGCCTTAGGCGAGTGTAGTTATTAGTACCATGGCTAGTCATATGATGAAATTGGCAACAAGCATTTTGATTGAATCTTAGTGGCAATTGATTTGACATAAGTTTCAGCTCTAACTAATGCAACAAAACTCTCTTCACTAATCTTTGCAACACAATAGCCATAGGTTGGCCCGAGTTGGAAAAGTTCCTTTTAAGTCTTGATAGCATTGACCTCTACTGCCTTGTTGTCCCCATTTTGGTTTTGATATTAATTCTTTCTATTTTCTCCATATGTTTTGTTTCTATCATAGTCATTTTCTTCCAATTATAATCCCATCTTGTTCAACTCTTGAAAAGTCTTAAAAGGAATTTGAGAGACACTATACAATGAAGGTATTGTGTTTTTGATCAAATGACGGATTTGTACCATTTTAGATGCATTAACAGACTTTTCCCTCCATCTCAAGAGAAAATTAGAAAATAGTGTGCCTTGCTTTTGCCTTGTAGCTTCCAAATCACAAAGAGTAATACATAGCAAGGTGTTATAGAAATATTGTGCCATAAACTACTCATAAAAAAAAAAAAAAAAAAAAAAGAGATGAAAATAAATATTAATAAATTATTAGATATTTAATGCTAATAGATTTAAAAGTGGAAAATAAATTATCATAGAAAAAGACTTAAAAGTAATTATTTTAAATACTTATAATTATATATCTTCATTAAGCTCTTTTTTTTTTTTTTTTGGAAAAGATACAAAAAAAAAGTCTTGAACTATCGCAAAAATCTCTATTAGACCTTTTGTCTTTTTTGTAGTTCACTTAAGCCCACAACATTTCAAATAGGCTCGGTTAAGCTCACAAACTTTTCAAATTGTATCAGTTGAACTCATAAGTCAACTCTACTTCTTTGTGCATTGTCTTATGGGTCCTATGTATTTGAGAAACTATAAGAATTATTATTATATTTAGAAAAATAAGGTTAAATTATTATAATATAGAATTTTAAAAAAAAATTCTCTTTTCAATTTTTTTTCCTATGTATGTAATCTATAACCTATTTTTTCTTCATTTTTATATGGGGAAAAAGACGTGATCATGTTTTTTACACCTGAGTCCTGATTCTATAATATATGGGGCCTACCATAAAGACAAAGGGTTTAATAGAAATTTTCTTGACAATTTAGGTTTCTTTTTTTTTACCTTTTTCCTTTTATATTTAGCTAATTTATGTTTTTGAAATTATATGTGAAAATGTTTATTTTCAAAATATATTTTTCATTTAACAAAAATGATATTATAGATGACTCAACTCTACTCGAAATCTACAAATCTATCTAAATTTTACAAGAAATCTCCATTTAGGTAAACTTGATACACAACTCGACCCAACTGCAATCTAAAATGAACCAACAAAAAAAAAATACTTGAAATGACTCAAATTCTTAGTGACCTAATCTAAACTTCCTAGACCCTACCTATTTGCCACTTCTAACCAAAATCAAGTTAGCTTTTAGATTTAATCTTCAAAAAATATAAGCTAATTTTTAGATTTAGGCTGTAAATACATAAAAATATCAAACTATCCTTATGAAAAATAATAGAAATTTATAGTTTAAGTTTTAAGTAAATTAAGATGAGTTATGAACCAAATTAGTGCAAGTGAGAATTAGATTAAAATTTATAATATCATAAATAAAAAAAAATTAATGAAAACTATGGAATAATGTCCACATGTGAAAATAAATAAATTAAATAATTTTTTTATTAATTATTTAATTTATTTACTTAAGGATAAATATAGTTTAAATGAGATTAAAACTATTTATCTTATAAGGAATATGTTTCCTAACCATAATTTCCTATTGAGTGTATATATATATGTGTGTGTGTGTGTGTGTGTGTGTATTCATATATATATATGTATATATGTGTGTGTGTGTATATCTATATATATCTATATATCTATACACACACACACACACACATACACACACATACACACATATATATACATACACAAACACACACACACATATATACATACATAGACACACACACACACACACACACATATATGTGTGTGTGTGTGTACATATATATATATCTATACACACACACACACACATATATATATGAAAAAAAGACTGAATTCTTTTTCCATGAAAAAAAAATTGGCAAAGTAAATAAAACGAATTTTATGTTCTTTTCTTACCTATGGATAGAAAATAGAGAGTTTGCATATTTATATATATATCTTCAGGTAATCCCCCCTTTTACTAATTCGAACAAATTATAAACTAAACAAATTTTTCAAGAATTTATAAGCAGTAAACCTCTTTATTTTTATTAAAGTCAAAAAGTTAAAGTTATAAGACAAATAGCCCCAAATGGCGAAGAGCTAACATTGAAGTACCAAACCTTTTCGTCAATGTAAGCTCTTAAGGAAGATCAACCTACTATCCCTAGAGTAACTTTTATCCGTTAAGCGATGGCCCTTCCACTCGACACTGTCGAATCACTTTGGCCGACTTTCATCCTTGCTCGACAAGTGGGTCTTACAGTCAAGCTCCCTTTTGCCTTTGTACTCGAGAGTTAATCTCTGTCTAGCCTGAGGAAACCTTTACACTCCTCCATTACCTTTTATGAGGCCTACACCCTATAGAAACTATCTACCTGAGACTGTCTATTGGCCTGTAGGTCTTAACACAAGTTTAGAATTCTAGCTCTTCCAAAGTGGTATCTCACTGATGGCTCAGAACCCCCCAAAAGGGGGCCTTCTTCGCCTTCTAAGTAAGTTGTGTAAGAAAGGCCCAAAGCCAATCCTAGGGAATAGTGAAGCTTCATAGGGTCTTTCTATCCAAGTGCAAGTAGACCGCATCTCCACAAATATTTCTATTTCACCAAGCCTCTTTCGAGATAGTACCTAGATCGTTACACCTTTCGTAAGGGTCAAAACTTACCCTATAAGGAATTTTTCTACCTTAAGATAATTATCATTACCACCACCATTCACCAGGGCTTCAGTCACCAGTTCCCTTGTCATCAAGTCACTAACTTCCTTGACCTTCTGGCACTGGGCAGGCATCATCCCCTATACATGGTCTTATGACTTTGCAGAGACCTGTGTTTTTGGTAAACAGTAGCCCGAGCCTAGTCATTGCGACCCCTTTTATGAGGAGGGACCCTTTCTCCTGAAGTTTTGAGGTTATTTTGTGAAGTTCCTTAGAGAGAGTTATCTCATACCCCTAGGTTAAAGGTCATTCAAGCTTTTCCTAGGAGTATAGCATGGGTTACTGTAGTGCCACAGCACCTGGCACTTAAACATTGATTTGAGGCATTTTCTCTACCCCTTTACCCTAAATAAGTAAGGACAACATATGTCCTTAAACCGATAACCATCTTTTGGCTAACCTAACCTCCTCTATCTCTTGGGACCAATAAGGGGTAGTACAGGAATATTCACTTGTTATCCATCGACTACGCCTTTTTGCCTGATCTTAAGCCTTGACTCACCCTTCATGGATGAACCTTGGGAGGAACCCTTAGGGTGGGTTTGGTAGGCCGTAATGAGATGTAATGTAATATAATCAATTTAATTTTTAGTATAACTTTATATTGGAAATTTAGTTGATTACATTACATTACGTCCCATTACAGTTTACCAAATACACTCTTAGATTTTTGGGGCTTTGGTTTCTCACTAATGTTTGAGTTACTCAAGTCGACATTCACGCTATTGCTTCATCTGCCTTTGCTCGCACAAGTGCTTTGCTCTAAGGCAAAATGCTCCCTTACCGATGTTAGTAGATCACTTAGCCCATTCATCTTTTGTGCAAGAGCACTCTATCAGTGAGCTCTTATGCACTCTTTCAAGGGTGGCTGCTTCTAGGCAAACCTCTTAGCTGTCTCTGCACCCCTACCTCTTTTATCACTAAGTGGTCATTTAGGGGCCATAGTTGGTGATCCAAGCTGTTTCCTTATAGGTGAAGAAGCTTATCCCCCATCATCTCACTGGTTGACCTCAACCCTTATTATTTTGAGGTCATATCTAGTATTCAAAGTTTTCCTTGATTTGATACCGCTCTCGCTGCCCGCATCGAAACAGTGCTTACTCCTAGATGTACAATCAACTACTATGCCTCCATGTATTTCAGGGAGAACCAACTAGCTCTAAGTTCAAATAGCATTTCACCCCTAACCACAACTCATCTATTGATTCTTTAACATCGATCAGTTTAGACATCCACTTAGTTTCACCTAAACTTCATCCTAGTCATAGATAGATTACCCAGATTCGGGTCTATAAGCAATGACAATTGCCCTATAATGACTCGCTTTTGCTACGGCTCTTGTGGGTTCCCTTAACTAAGCCACTGCCTATGAGTCGCTAGCTCATTCTTCGATAGGCATACTATTAGAGCCCTAGGCTCCTCCCACTACTTGGGAGCTTATAGTTTCATGTTCTATTTCACTCCTCGATGGAGGTTCTTTTCACCCTTCCCTTACAGTACTACTTAGCTATTAGTCACCCAAGAGTGTTTAGCCTTGCAAGGTGGTCCTTACTGATTCACATAGGATTCCATATGCCCCATACTACTCGGGTTAGAATATAAGCCACTGATGCTTTCAGCTATTAGACTCTCACCATATAGGATGCAGTACTCTACCACTTCACCTTGCACCATGATGTTTGTATTGCTCTCTTATAACCCCATTTTCATGGTTTAGGCTAGTCCCATTTTACTCATAGCTACTACGGGAATCACTTTTGCTTTCTTTTCCCCTAGTTACTAAGATGTTTTAGTTTGCCTAGTTGTCTCTAAGATGTTTTAGTTCACCAAGTTGTCTCTTGTCTGCCCATGGATTCAGCAATAGTTTGAAAGGTTGACCTATTTGGGAATCTCTATATCTATGCTATTTTCAACTCCCTGAAGCATTTCGTCGATTACTATGCCCTTCCTCATCTCTAGATGCCTAGGTATCCACTATAAGCCTTTCCTCGTTTGAACCTTGCCCTTAACTTTAAGGCTATGCCATCCTAAAGTGATGCTAAATGGAAGAATCTTATCAACTTCCATGAAAGATAAATTGATAAATCATAGATCAAACTGCCGAGTTAGAAAAATTGGGTGTTATCGTCTAGCTTTGTACTGGCTAAGTTCACGAGTTGAAGACATGCAGACTCTAACTATTGATAGCCGTTATAGGGTAAACTACTACCTTTCAGGCCCCCAAGAGGCCAATGATAGACAATAACCCCCTCCCCCTTGAACACAACTACAACTTTCATCAGACTGTGCTTTCTAAAGAGTAACTCTTCTCAAAATCTCAAAAGGTGCTAAGTTAGAATTCCATTCTAACTAAGGATTCTTGCAGCTCTATAGGATCTAGCTACATGAAAACTAGGGACAGAGAGCTCCCCTTTTTCTGCACACTCTTTAGTCTTAAGAATGTTGATTTTAAGAATAAGTGATTGCCCTTTTTGACCCTTACTGCCAACCTGATAGCAAACAGCTAATGCATTCCACTTATTAAACAAGGTTCTATGGTCAATCCATGATCCCTAGATGCCAATAGCGTCCTTGGGGTGATCTCATAGTTCCTATGGGGTGGAGACGTTGGGGTCAATCTATGGATTTTCCTTCCTTTTAATGCATTTCACTAAAGGATTGAAGGGAGATAATGCATCAAGCTATTTGTAAAGGCCAACTTAATCCTCTTCCTTAGGGATCCTATATGAGGGAACCCTATTAGAGCTGTCAACTCCAACTATCGTCCATGTATCCATACTAGATCTTACCAACTACCCATCTTACCTTCTCTATGTTCTTGACAACCCATCTTTGTCTCAGCAGAGTCTTTCAATGGCATGTTTCGGTCCTCTTCCCCATTATTTAGAAAAAGTTATCTACCAATTTAGGTACAAGATACTATCATTACCGCCTGGATAATTAGACATCCAACCAATAATCATACCAATTGTAAGAGCGAAGTTGTACCAATTGAGCTATATCCCCCTGAGCTAAGTGGAGCATACATGAAGAAGTCAAATGCTTCTTCTATTCTCTTTTTGGCGCAATTAGGCCATCCTAGACTTGAACTAGAGACCTTGCCTGTGAAGTAAATCATCGCACCTATGGTCTAACCAAATGCAGCATATAATTCTTTATTGTACTGCACTCTCTAAGTGTGCTTGTTTTCCCCTTCTTCCTTACCATGGCAAGTGTTTTTGAAATAACTCTGATAAGAAGAAAAAAGAAGGTGTTAAGAGACCCTTCTGGCCCCACCTAGACACTCTAAGATCCTTTTTCAAACCTACTCCCATTTTAAGTCAAGAGATAGATAAATAGACACATCACATTGCACTGATCAGGGGCGTTTATAATGACTAAAGGGGTCAAAGACCAAGAAATGAGTTATTTATCAGCCAAGCATTCTTCTTGCGGCTAAATCCAATCTCCTGGTCCCTATAAAAATGAAAAAGAATTTCACCTCCTTCTTTTCAAGAAGGGAGGGATAGGAAAATCCTATTGATTACAATTTTTCCAAACCTCCTAAAAAGCATGAAAAAAAGGTCTCGAATAGTACGATTCATCCATCGCCCCAAAATGAAAGGGGCGATCTCATAGTTCTTGGTCTGTAAAAATACGTTGTTAGGTGCTCCATTTTATTTTTTCATGGAGACCGAACTAAACCTATGCTTGAGAGATAGCTGTCCATACATTGATAAGGGATGTATGGATTGTATATATAACTCTCCCAAAAGTGAACACAGACTTAAAAAAAAACAAAAACAAAAACAATTTACAACTCTCTGAAAATATTTTACCTGTGTGATCTGGACAATGGGAGTGTAGATTTTTAAGACTCTTGTAACCTTCTCTGTTTATTGACGTGCTCATTCATAATCATGTGAAGATCAATTGTCTATCATATTCATAGATTGTATATTAAAACCCAATACAGTCACTTTCGATGTAAGGTAATTCTATTGTCCTATATTATTGTGTATGATATATTTTTCTTACATTGGTATTAGAGGAAGTATGTTTTCCTCCCATCTATTTATAATAAATTATGCATGATGATAATTTTTTTTTATTTTATGTAAGCAAAAAATCATTATACTTTCTTTTTATTTTATGTAAATAAGAGATTATATATTTAGGAGTTAAATTTTTCCATGAAAATATGATGAAAATTTATTTTTTTAAGTATAAGATTTGTTATTTACATAAAAATAATTAATTTTGGAGTTTTATATTTAAAGAAAAATTTATTTTGTACTAATATTAATTTTGTAAATATGATTATTTGCTATTTGAGTGAATTTTTAGCCTAGAAAATATTATTATTTCTACCATTTTATTTAATAAATTTATAGTACTATATGTAAGCTTTAAATTGATATAAAGATTACATAAAGTGAATTCTAAACGAGTGAGATATGGTCTCACAAAATTGGGGGTTCAAACATTTTTAGATTTCCAAACCGAGAAAAATTCTAAGCCTAAAAATCAAAGAAAATCTATTTTTTTTTCACTCTCTTGAGTGGAGAGTGTAGTTCAACCCATTACTCTTTGGAAAATTAAATTGGACAGACATTAAGAGGAAGCCATCAAGAGTTGAAATATTCCATTCATGATGCATGTATGTCATGAGTCGTCTAAGTGAGTGGTGGCCTTCATAGGCCTGTCCAAATAAGTAGCTCTTAGAGGCATGTCTAACCTCCATTTTTGACACCATTGTTGAGTGAGCAACCAGCACACTCTGTTCTGTTGGTCGGCAATTTTTTGAAATTATTAGAATTTTTTTTATTTTTTAATTATTCTCAGTTATAATTTTAATAAAAAGTTAATTTTTTAAATTACTTTATTATTTTTTGTGAGTAATTTATGGTATAAATATTAAAATTATTTGTTCTATAATTTGGTATTTTCTTAGGATATTTTTGTAATATTTTTTAAATACCAAATTAATTTTTAATCATTTTATGCCTAATATTATAAGTTTATGAAAATTGGCAAATATCTTAGAAAATTAAATTACTGCTTATTATGGATATTGGGTTTTATATCTTATATACATAATATAAACTTTGACATATTTCTTTGTATTAAATTAATATGCTCTATATTTTAATCCTATTTTCATAATTTGTTTTGGGTTTAATATGATTAATTCATATTCCTTTTGTGATCCCCCATGCACATTAAATTTTAATTCATTATGGATGAATTGATTTGCAATGAAAGGTACAATTTATGTTTATGCTTCTTTCATTAAGTAATACAAATTTCAAAAGTTATGGTAAAAGGGCATCCTCAAATTAATTCTTATCAAAGTAGATTTGTTGTAATAGGTTTTTCAATGAAATGTATATATTAATTTTTTTATGGCATATTTTTCAATGGAAGCCTTGTAAGTTCTCCATTTTACCATACTTTTGAATTTTTTATTATTTTTATTATTATAATAATTTATTTTATGGATGTGTTATGCATAGATATGCATTTTAGGATTAATTCTAATATCATAGATTAGTTTTATACAATAATTGGATTAGTCTTAAAGGAATTTTAGGGATAAATTCTCTTATTGATGAAATTATTGGACTTAATATTTTTCTTACTTAATAGGAGATGATTATGAGCTAGCAAAATTTTTTATTTCATTATGTGAGAAAAATACTGAAAATAATTACTTTCTTGAATAATATGTGCCTAATATCTAAAGAACCTAGCTTAAAATGTAGAAATAGCTACCAAAACTACGATTGTTGAGCTTAACAAAGGAGAAACTTAATGGTCTAAATTATGACAAGTGACAAAGGAAGATTCTATATCTTTTGAATGAGCAAGAAGTGTTTGAGACCTTAGAAACATCCATGGTACCACCTGAAGAGGGTAATACAGCCCAACATTATTATGATAAAGAAGCTTATGAAAATTGGATCAAGAAAGACCTTTGTGCATGCTTCACTATGTTGAGTAGCATGTAAAATGACTTGATCGGAGAATTTGAGTATTTCCCTATTCCTAAGTGTATATGGGGCCAGCTCAAAATCAAGTTTGGTTACACTTTTGGTACAATGTTGCTGTAATAATGGAGGTTTCTTTATCCAACTGTAAACAGTAATGATGACATTATAACGTCCATATACTGTGCCATTTAAGACCTTCGAAGCACATCAAGAACCATAAGAGTATCATAAGAAATGAATTCTAAATGAATGATGTGACAGTAACTAATGAATGCAATCAATTATGACAAGTACCCTTATGATAAGTGAAAGCTATATTGAATTTGACTTAACATGACTATGTTAGTAATTTAATTGAGATATGAATTTAAAGTGCCAGTGAACGGGTGCTTACATGTCCTTAAGACATTGGGAGATGATTGTAGTGACATGAGAAGTTGAATTTAATCAAAGTTACGATAGTGCAATGAAAGTCAAACTTAGTTTGACCAAGTGAGTCTACATGACTTACATACATGTGTCTTATGTAGTGAACAAGATTTACCTAGCAATGCCTAGAGTATGTAGTGATATTAGAATATAGAATTATGCATAGTACAGTGAAAGAAATAAAATGGAAAATGCATGAAGTTACCAAGTTTGAAATATGCATATATGGATTTGTTATTGGGCTTTTGGACTCCAAGGCCCAAACCCAATAGATGGTGGTCAACCCATTGGGCCCAAGACCAAGTGAATATCCAAAAATTGTTAGTAAAATGGTTAGCCCAAGACTATAGACAAAGAATGTTTAGAGAAAGAGTTACAAAATTTGAATAATCAGCTACAAAGTTTGACCTAGTCAAAGTTCCAAAACAAATTGAACTCTTCTTCTTACTACATATGAGTTTATGTTCAAATTGGACACTCCAACACCTAATGATAACCCTCACCATTGTAAAGACATTCCTAACCATCCATCTTGATAGAATCCTAGTCTTTCATTTAGATCAAATCCCAACCATTGGATTTAACTTGATAAATCCTCACCATTCAACCCAATAAATATATATGTAAAATTATTTTGGGAAATCACATTTAGCTTCTCTTTCTACACCAAGGTTCTCCACCTCTCTCTCTTTACAACACTCTCTACCCCCACTTGCACTAAGAACTTTGGCAAATTAAAGTTAATCAAGGTGAGAAAATTATGATTATATACTCTTTTCTATGTTTTAAGGTCAATTTTAAGTAGTTTGATTATCTAAAACCTCTTTTATACCATTGAAGAATTCGGCCAACCTAGAATAATCATGCATGAGATATAGTTTTGAATAATTTCAAATGAAGAAAGATTATTTATAAGTATTAGAATGAGTTTTGGGAACACAATTTTAAATTTGAAAGCCTTAGAGGCATAAACATAGTTAAAGAGAAACTTAATGTTCTAATATTAGATATTGATGATTGAAGGATCACATAAGTTTTATTTTATGTTAATTTAAGGAATCTATGATTAATTTGAAGATTCAATGAAGAATTGATGATTATTCCCAAATTCTAGGGTTTATGGAAAATTTAGGATTTTGAGAATTGGAATTGGATTTATAAAATTGAAGGGAAAATCAAGCTTGAGAATGGTGTCATATGATTTGTATAATGTAAATTTTGAAATCCAATGGATAGAAATGATTTTCCTAAATTTAATGAATTAGGTTTTTATGGAATTGTTGATGGAAGTGGAATTAACTCCCTTGAATATTGGAAATTGCATAATTGGCTCTAGTTGACTATTATGAAAGTTGAAATGTGGAATTGAGAGGAAAGGAATTGTCCTTCCTAAAATGAATAACTTTAGCCATTTGCAGAACAACTAAGGAAAATGTTAAATTTAGTACAAGTATATGTATAGTATATCTTAGCTTTAAAAGTAATAAGTTGTGCTTTAATGAACAAGATAGAAATATTAACAAGTTAAGCTAAATTAAAGAAATGTTATAATAAGAAAATGATTAATGTGAGATTGAAATACAATGTGTAGAATTTAAAGACAAGGACAAGAATATTGTGCAAGAGTGTGAAGAGCACTACTAGCATCATAGTTAAACGTAAATAGGAGCAAAGGAGTTCAAGGTGAATACTTAATAATATAATATGCCTTGTGTTATATGCTTGAACCCTTACTGTTCTAAGCTATAATTATTGAATTTTTCCAATGCCTTGATGATCAAGAAATATTTATGGAACATCGAACTCTTTGATATGATGCTTCTCGATGACCATTGGCTATCGCAAACCTATCGTATTGAATTCAAAATGTGATCATTGAACTCCTTGACGTGAACCTTATATGAACTTTCTTATTCACTGTCTATTAATAAGCAGAAATCCCCTTCTGATGTGGGGTAATACATTAGATCTTGTGCACTTGGTATATGCCTATGAATAGGGCGAGAGTACCCAACCTCTGTTAGGGGGGAATGCTTAACCGTAAGACCTAATCAGTCTTATATAATGTGATGTGTGTGAGTGAGCAAGGCTTAGACTGCCACTCTTGAAATTATATGTGAGGGAAGCATCTTGATCCTGAGAGAAATGTTATTTCTGCTAAAGATATTATTTCCATCTTAAATGAGAAATTGAACCATATGATAATACTAATTGAAATTGTCTCATTGCTATAAAGAACCATCCTGAAAATAGCCTTGTACTCACTCTATATATATATATATATATATATATATATATATATATATGAAAAATGCACCCTTAACTAAAATTAAAATTTCAAACTTGGATATATATATAGTATCGAACCAATAACGATTCATACAAGCTAAATCTTCTAGTCGAAAATTGGGCCAAAGAAAAAATTTTAATTTAATTAGTTTATTTTTATCTCTATCAAAATGTTTGCTTTTATCCAAAATGGAACCACTGTTATTACCATTGAAAATTTATGTATTTATATAAATATCATTTTGATTTTTAAAATTGAAAGAAGTTAGAATTATATATATATATCTATACAGACACACACACACACACACACACACACACACACACACACACACACACATATATATATATATATATATATATATATATATATATATATTGTATTATTATGTACTCACTAAGCTCTGTCTCACATTTTAGTAGTTTAAATTTTTCAGGCAAAGTCAATGAGTCAGCAAGGTAAATTCCAAGCCCCATCCTTTCGCTTGGAAGTTGCTCTACTAAGTTCTAGTGTTTTGACTCTTGATTATGAAGGTCATTGTTAGAGCTCCATGGTTATCAAAGAGTTAGCACTAATATGTTATAAGGTGTATATGTAATGTGAGTCATATTATAATTGCTATTGTAATAATGTATGAAGTAGTGAACATTTGATTAATGATATGAAATTCAACTTTGGAAGCTAATCATGTTGTGTTTGTAAAAGATATTATGAGTTAACAAAAAAAAAGAAGATGGTAAGTAAGTAATAGGCAATAAGAAAGGTAATGAGGTTATGATCTCAAGGATAAGATCTTGTATGATGAATGATAAGAGAATACATGTTAAATGGGTTCTACGGGTTTAAGTGACTTTACGTCTTCCTGAACTCTAGGATCGTCACGGCTTAAAAGGTGGGTCATGATAGTTGCGCACCTTAAATATGAGATTCTAGGAGTACACCAAGCTACTTAATCATACAATGGATGAACATCTTCATGTTATGATCAACATGATTAGGGATTTGTTAGAGTGGAGGTTAATGATGAACAACAGGAGTTTGTTGTAATTCATTCCTTATTAGACCCTTAATGGGCCCAAATGAAATAGTTGATGGCTCATAGTGAGAACATCAAGACTTTTGATGATATTTTTAGTCACTTGGAGCTAGAAGCTGAGCGCATTGAATGTTGTGAATAAGCCAAAAGGCAAAAGAATGCAAGGCAAAAGAATGCAAGGCGAGAAAGGAAAGTAAGGAAAGAATATTAGACCTCAACAGGGCAATACTGTCAAACCCCAAAAATACAAGCATCTATCAAAACCCAAAAATACAAGCGTGTTGTTAAGAGAGATGTAACTAAAATGAAGTGCTAGAATTGTGTGCAAAAAGGTCACCTAGCTTATGATTGCCCTAAGCCTCGTAAGGTAACTATAAAATTTATCTATGTGAATGTTTATGTTCATGCATTAGTTGTTGACTCCTCTTTACCTGATTTGATTTTAGATTTATGGGCATGGATTTGTAGACTATCATCAAATTCCATCATGCACTTAGTATATCAACTTGGGCAATTATAATGGAGAAGAAATTTTAGGCATTGGTACCTATCAACGCATATTACAAAATAGCAAGACATTACTTCTTCATAATGTACTATATGCTCTAAGATTTTGATGTAAGATATACTCTATGCTGGCTCTTTTGCCATTAGGATTCTCTTTTTATTTTAGAGGAAATTTTGTGAATATTTATTTTGATAATAATTTTTTTTCCAAGGACATATAGTTAATGATTTCATTAGGCTTGATTTGGATTATAATTCAATAAATTCCTCTTCTGTTTGTGTTACTTTCCCTAATAATCATAATGAATGTTAACTATGGCATGCTAGACTTGGTTATATAGGCTAAGAAAGAATGACAAGGTTTGTAAAAGTAGGCCTATTAGTAAAGTAAGTCTTCTTACATATAAGCCTTGCTTAATGGGAAATGCATCAAGAAAGCCTTTTAATCAGGTGCTTAGGGCCTCTTATCTATTAGAGTTAGTCCACTATGACATTTATGGACTTATGAATGACATGTCATGGTGTTGTTTACTTTATTAACTTTATAGATGATTATCGCATTTTAGGTAAGTATACATCCTATCTTATCAACATAAAGCATTAGATTGCTTCAAATGGTTTGTTGCAGGAATTGAGAATCAAAAGGAGAGACATTGAAAATCTCTTCAAATAGATAAGGGGCATGAGTATCTATTTCATTCGTTTAGAACCATTTGTAAAGATAAAGGAATAAGTAGGCAGTTAACTATTCTTGGAATGCTGCAACAAAATAGTGTTGCAAAGAGAAGAAATAGAACTTTACGAGACATGGATAGGTCAATGATGGCTCAAGCCAACCTTCTAATTAGTTTTTGAGGGGATGCACTACTTACTGTAGCTTATATACTTAAATGTGTGCCAAATACTTCCTATGAACTTTGGAATGAAAAGAAGCTAGAGTTGAATCATTTGCGCCCATGGGGCTCAGCTCAGTATGTTCACTTCACCTCTTGTAAGTATGGGAAGCTTGGCCCAAGGGATAGCAAGAAGATATTCATTAGGTATCCTAAACATTCTAAAGGATATATGATGTATGGAGAACATCTTGGTGGGGGTATAATAGAAATAGAGTCCATAGATGTGGAATTCTTTGAGAATGAATTCCCAAGTATTGGTGAAGTCTGCAAAGAATTATCATTGTATGAGTTACATAATGACATTCCTTCTATCTTTGGTAAAGGGAGGAATCACAACCTCTTCATATAGTTGCTATAGATAGTGGGAGCAATTTGTGAAAAAGTGAATGAGGACATATACCCTGTTGAAATTTTAAACAGAAAGGGATGCATTATCGTGCTCTCTCTTTGATGTAGAAGAGCTTGCTTTATATGTTGAAACACTTACTTCACCTACTTGTAAAGAATGGCTCGCTATTATACATGATGAGATGGAATCAATGGCAAAGAGTGAAGTATGGGAATTGCTTGATCTTCCACTAAGGCATAAGACCATTAGGAACAAATGGGTCTTAAAAATAAAGAGCAAAGCGGATGATTTAATTGATAAGTAAAAGGCCCAACTTATAACAAAAGTTTATACCCAAAAGAAAGGTATAGACTATGGAGAGACATTTTCTCCTGTAATGAGAATTACCTCGATTTGCTTGATCTTAGCTTTAATAGCTCATATAGATTTGGAGCTGCAACAAATGGATGTCAATACAGCATTCTTCAATGGAAGACTAGATAAAAAAAAAATCTATACGAATCAACCTTTTAGTATTGTTGCCAAAGGAAAAGAAGACAAAGTGTGTCATCTTAAAAGATTAATTTATGGTCTCCAAAAGTCATACAGGTAGTGGTACTTAAGGTTCCATGAAGCTATCATTTCAATTAGTTTGAATATGATAAAGGAAGACCACAGCGTGTATGTCAAGAAGACAACTAATGGAATTTTGATTCTATCACTGTACGTGGATGATATATTTTTATCTAGGAATAACATAGAGATAATCAAAACTACTAAACATTGGTTATGCTCCACTTTTAAGATGAAAGATTTAGTTGAAGCTAATTATGTTTAAGGAATAAAAATCAAGAGAAACTATTCTAAGAAAATTATTGGTTTGTCTCAAGAGAATTACATAAACAAAGTCTTAGAATGATTTCATATGCATTATTTAAAACCCATTGATACTCTTATTGCGAAAGGCCATGTTCTTAGTATTGATCAATGTCTTAAGACAACTGAGGAAAAAAAAAATAGGGTTCTTTATGCTAGTGCAGTAGGGAGTTTGATGTATGCTATATTGTGTACATGCCTTGACATTTACTATGCAATCGGTTTAGTTAGCCAGTATTAAAGTAATATAGGTCTTATGCATTGGGAAGCTATTAAAAGGATTTTTCATTACCTTTTTGGTACGATAGATCTTGTTCTCTATTTCCATGGATGAGATTTAAGATTAAAAGGTTTATGTGATGTTGATTGGGATGGTCATAGAAATGATCAAAATTCTACCTCTAGATATGCATTTATCCTTAGAGGAGGATCAATTTCTTGGTGCAACAAAAAGCAAAGTTGCATTACCCTATCCACCATGGAAGTTGAATATGTTTCATATTCAACAGCAATGTAAAAGCAATACAATTGAAAAGGTTTTTATGTCAGCTCGATGTTACTACCCAAGCTGACAAAGCTATTGAGATTTATTTTGATAGCATGGCAACATTAGAATATTCTAAAGACCCGAAGTACCATAGTCAAACTAAATACATAGACATCCGATATTATTACATTTATGACATGGTCAAGTAGTTAGAGATTATCCTGAAGCACATTTTGCACTAATAGCATGGTGGCTGACCCACTGACAAAATCTATTGCTCAAGATCTATTTCATATTCATATTAGAACATTAGGACTTAGTAGATTTTGATGTGCTAGGGTTGTTTGTTTGGACAATTTTTATTTTAATAAAGTATTAGTTCTTTTTTTTATGATTATGTTTATATTATCTAATACATAAGGCACATATGTAATATCACAAGACTTTAATTAGCTCACTCACATGAGTGATCACTTAATACCTTGGTGGTGGATAGGATGAGATGATAGCATTATAAATAACACTTATGAAGGTGCATTATAATAAATAACATAAGTTGTACATCGTCTCGGTAAAAGGATGGGATGAGACTTAATATAGTTGGATATGGATTTTAGCCACATATCCATATTAAGCCTAAGTAAAGCCAAAAAAAATGCTTTTAGTAAACATTTGAAATATATATTTAAGTAATATATAAGAGAAATCTATATGGTGTTTGAGAAAGTGATGTCCCATTAAGTGGAAGCTCCACCGTAACATGTAAATTTATACTATATGTGCTTAAGTCAACCTATTAAGGAATGACATGATTAACTCCCTCTCTATCACTGTGTAAACCTGAAAATTTGGATCTTACCATAGAACTTAAAGCTATATTATGAAAATGGAGTTAGAATAATTTTTTAAGATATATCATACAAGTTCACAATGTTAATGCGATCATATGAGGCATGGCTAGAAAATTATCTAATAAAGATGAATTAATGTAGTTGGTAAAGAAGATATTTTGATAACACACCATGAGTTTATGATCCATAGCCCAGGCGATTGTCTTGCTTAGTGCGAGAATCATGGATACATATCTCAAATTTGAGTTAAGTATTACTTAGTGTTTTCTCAAGAGGAGTTGAGAGTACGTAATCATGTGTGATCAAATTATCTAGGAAATGGATGAAATAATTTACTACATTAGTTAAGTGGTAAGTTAATGTATTAATTCTATTTATTTAAGTTCCATCAGGTCAAACACTTTATTGGCTTTGATGTATATACTAGTTTTTTTTTTTCCACTTGCGATGCAGGTGATTAAAATTATTATTAAACATGTAATTTAATATATTTTTAAATTTTTCAAATAAAGAGAATTAGTTATATTATTGTTCAAAAAAATTAATTGTACAAAATTAAAATAATAATAATAAATGTAAATTTTTTCATAAAATTTTTTCATTTATTAATAGATAATAGTGAAAATAACACTTAGACATGACAATTAAAATAATAATAATAATAAATGTAAAATTTTCATTTATTAATAGATAATAGGAAAAATAACACTTAGACAATACGATTAAAAAAAATCAAAATTAAAAACTAAATAAGATTTACACAAACTCAATATTAACATCAGAAAATAAAGAAGATCTGTTCCTTGTCTACCATGAGTATACATCACTGTAACAATTAAATTATTTAAAATAATATTAGAATAATGATTTATTTTTAAATATTTAATATATCTTTTTAACATATGATAAAATTTACCTTTATGAGTGAAGGACTTCTTGAAATAATTATAAAATGAAAAAAATATGTACCATGTTTGAGATGAAAAAAAAAATAGCTCTCTTCTTTTTAATCTTCTTGATTGCAACAGAGAAATTGGATTTCCTTTTTATGATAATGTAACAATTTATATTTAGAGTCTACTTTACTATCTGAAATCAAATGTTCAATAAAATAGAATTAGCGGTCTAAATAGGAAAGATAAGAGATAATATTGACATCAAAATAAAATAGTATAAAAAAAATTCAACACTGAGTTGCAAAATCATGAGGAGAAATAGAAAATATTTTAGTATGATTAAATTAAATTTGAAATAGAAATATTTTGATCATTGAAATCATATGAAAAAATTGAAAAAGTTGCTAATGAGTTTTCTCACCTCTTTCCAAAATTATTCATTGTTTGTGCCGTTATGCAACTAAAATAGTCTTCTATTATTCATCTTTGAAGTACAAGAACTTTAATGATCTATTCTTTTTTTTGTAGGTTCGAGTTTATTGATCTCAGTGTATTGAAGCAATTCTTTCTTACTTGACATAATAGCTAGGAAAAAAAATTAAAAGTGTAATTACTATAAATAGTGTAATGTAATGTAAATCTAAGAAAAGTTAAGAATCTAATTTATATAATAGTCATATCTATATATGAGAAAAATATATAGGAAATTTAGAGATAAATGCATTACTTTTTTAAATTTGAATTAATTAATGTGATAATTAAAATAATAAGTTAAAATTAGTAAATTTTGATTATTAGTTTTTTGTTTTTCTCCAACTTAAAAAGAAGAAAATTCGTTTGATGATTTTTTTTCTATATAAAAAAAAAGACCCTACTAGATCTATTATTAGGAAAAACATGATAGAAAAACATTATTTGAAAAACATAATTCTATTTTAAATTTATTTTAAAATTAAATTAATTTTATATTTTTTAATTTTAATTAATTAATGTGATAAAAGAATTAAAATATTATGTTAAAATTAGTTATTTATTTATTTGTTTAATTTAGATAAATATATCTCTATCTTCTTTTGATTTAGTATAATAAGTTATCTATTAGTTAGTTTGGATAATTATATATCACTTATACATTTAGATAAATAGATAAATACATTTCTATCTTTTTTTTTTTTATTTAATGTAATCAATTAGCTATTAGTTAGTTTAGATAACTTGTACATTTAGATAAATAAATAAATATATTTCTATCTTTTTTTAGTATAATCAATTAGCTATTCTTATAAATAATTATTATCTGTAAGGAAAGATATTTTTATGGATGGTTTTAAATTTTAAATATAAAAGTCCATTTTTTATTAAAGTAATTATTGTATTTTATAAAGGTTATTATTGCCCAAAAATATTTTCTCTTGTTAGCCACTTTTATAGATAGTATAGATATGTGTTATATTGAGAGCTAAAAATCCCATGTGAACGAGTAGGAGATGTGGAATAGTGTCCACATGTGAAAATAAATAAATAATTATTTAATTTATTTACTTAAAGATAAATATAGTTTAAATGAGATTAAAACTATTTATCTTACAAGAAATATATTTTCTATCCCTAATTTTCTATTAAGTGGAGATATATATATATCCTAATTACAACTCTCCCAAAAGTGAGCACAAACTTAAAAAAAAATAAAAAATAAAAAAAATTTATATTTTTCTGAAAAATATTACACTTCTGTGATCTAAATAGTGAGATCTGTAGATTGTAGATTAAAACTCCATCTAATCATTCCGACTATAAGGTAATTCTATTACCTATTGTGTATGATATATTTTTCTTACAAAAATCAAATTAAACCGAATGAAATTTATAAACAATCAAAATGAAAAAACTGAAATTTTCGAGTTGAATAGAGACGTGGTAACCTAATAACGTATACAGCAATGGGTAGTGCCCTGCACTCGTGATTCACCTGTTTTGCTCTATGTACAGCTGTACCTGTTGCTTACAATCTGCATCCAGGGGTCCCACGCTGATTTTCCTTGTATAAAAACACACGTGTAATCTCCTCAGATGTTAAATTTAATCTGAATATCATGTCTACCTTGTACACAATAAGAAAACTCCTAAAATGGTGAAATGTTCGATTCCGTAGAAAATAAAATTGTACCATGATTTGAGATCTTTTTTAAAGGATTTGAACATATAAAAGGATTTGAATATATATATATATATATATATATATATATATATATATATATATATATATATATATATTTCTTTTTGAAAGAGGTACAGCCGTACTTGTTCATTTTACAATTTGCATCCTCATGTTCCAAGTTAATTTTCTTTGTATAAAAGCATGTTTAATCTCTTCAAGTATTAAATTTAATTTATTATTCAGTTTATATATTTATATTTTAAACCTAGTATGATCTTTAAACTAATGAAAATAAAAAATCACCTATCAAAAATTGAACTAGAATTGATTAAATTTTAAACAATATATATATATATATATATACACACACACACAAGTTTTTTCTTAACGTACTTCATATATTGATCTCCATTATAATTTATTACGACTCATTTTAAAATATAAATTAAAATAAAAAATATTTAATTAAAACATAAATTTAGTTTAATTAATATACTCATTTAAATATAGAAGAATGAGAAAAAAATTACTTAAGAGCCATTTTATTTATCGTTTGCTAATTGTTTATTTAAATTAGATCAATAAAGATATTTAATGGTTGAATATTATATAACAATAATTAATTAATATATAATTTAATTATAATAAAAATGATCTTGATTAGAATAAGAAAATAATAAAAATTTAAAAAAAAAAGTCATACAATAATAAAAATAAAAGAAAAATCTAACTCATATACTAATTTAAAAATGATTAATATAATAATAAAAATAAAAGAAAAATATAACTCATATACTAATTTAAAGATGAAAATATTTGAATAAAATATTTAATTTGTTGGTAACATTACTAAAAATACTGTCTTCATTCCAGAATATATCTGTCTGAGAAAATTCATATGTAATTTATATCTTAAATAAATTTGTTAATTTTTTGTATATATACTTTCATAAATATTTTAACTACACATCTACATTTACGTGACAGTTGTTAACAAATACGGGTTATAAGGTATCGTCCATTTGTTATCTAAGTTATTGTGCTTCTTTTTCATCGTGATATTGTGACACGTTAAGATAATAAAAAAAATTAAATTTTTTTATTGAATAACACATGTGTGCTATTGGATGTCGCACTTCTTATCCGTTATAAGGTCTTTTATATATACGATATCTACCTTTTTCTTGCATGGTTTTTAAGGTATATGGTATAAAGTAATGAAACCTACACTTTCCTTCTATCATAAAAGGGCATTTGGAATTGTCCTCTCTACATAGACAATGCATTATGTATTTTGCCATCATTTCATATAGTTCTAGATATTTATTCTCATATGGGATTTATACACTTACAAATTTGTTAAAATAATCTAGATTTGTTATTTTATGATAAAGTTTTAACATAACTAAAATGTTTGCATGCGAAAGTCATCTCTTTTGGAATTCAATGATATGATATGTGCTAAAACTCTTCTAAAGATTACTTTATTATACAATTGGTCTTTTACATCTTGTAGTTTTACTCAGAATGCTATAGAAATTAAATCATGGCTATTTTGCGTTTTTTCTATTTTTAGCTCTTTCCTTATTTCCTTCCAATTTGGATTGCAAATTATTGTAATAAATAATCTGATTTTCCATATGTTGCACTAAAGTCATTGCATTTAGGTATCTCCTTCATTGGTCTCTAGGGTCGCATATAAGAGATGCTAATGGAATGATACATTTTCCTATTTGCATACCTTTGGTTTATCCAACTTCAATACTATCTATTATTCCTTGGTGCAATTCACACCTTATCTATGAGTATTGGATTTTGTAAAAATCCAATCTTATTGTGTCCAGTTTTATATACATGTCTATCACAAATACTAATTTTGGCAATAAAAAGTAGCAAATAAATAGCCCCACACAATTGATCCCATGAATACTTCTCTAAGTTCTTCATCCAAAAAGAGTGGTTAGCTTTTCTAATTAATGAATTATCACTTATTTGCGATCTACTTTTCCTTTTCACAATTGGTTTTGAGGTCAATTTACAAATTTTAAGTGACATTATTCTTTATGGAATAATCTACTTAATTATTACAATTATATATATTATATATTATTTATTTATTGCTACATAATACAAAACAATATATACTATTAAACATAATTCCTGTTAACAGCATAAAATTTGCATGTGATTAAAATTCAAATATTTGATAATAATAACAAGAAGAAGAAGAAGAATTAATAGTATTATAGTTTTTAAGAAATATAAAATCATATTTACACAAATGTGTGTGCAATGCAAATGAAAAATAATTTAATCCCATTTGAAAAATCTTTATGCTTCAGACTCTAAAAAATAATTAAATTAAACTTAAATCACATGGTCACTTTAAAATCCATGTATAATATTAGTGTATCAGAGCACTTAAAAAATATAGAATTTTATATGAAAATAAAAATAAATATATATTGAAAATAATTTAAGAAATTGGAATAAAATTATTCATTTAAAGTTAGGTTAAATATGTTTGAGGTAATCTGGTTAGAAAAAAAAATTGATGTATTATTCACAATATTAATCAGAATTCTTTGTTTAGATTAGCACATAATTAAGATTTTATTGGTCATGAACAACAATCTATATAGTGCCTAAATTTATATATATAAAGTTTTACGAAATAATTTTTTTTTTACCTTTTCTTTTTCAATAATATTGTATGGCGACATTACAATGGTGAATTTTGAATTGTTCCCATTTGTCATTAGATTAGAACTGGTATCACAAGATATACACTACTTTTTTATGTCTAAGTGCCAACCACTGTCTCCTTTAAGATAAAGAAGCAGGTATTGTTGTGGATCATAGCAGCTATAGTAATACTTAACTATGTATCTATGCCCTGAATGTGCTTGGACCATTTCCTTCTACCTAAATGCCTCCTACGTCTTCTTCTGTTGGTTCATTGTATTGTCAGTGTTGTTGTATATTTCTCTTTTTAATCTATATGTTTAGATTATCATACAATTCATAATTGTTAATCTTTTTGAAAACCTTAGCATATGGATTATCTTCTAAAATCTTCATTAGTTTAGACATAATAGTCTCGTGTAGTTGGATATTGCATATTATTCTCATTCTGTTTAGTTCATTAGCATTGTCATAAAAATACAATTGAAAATAATGTGAAGTCTCATCAAATGGTACTAATTAGGATAGGTCATGGTAACTTAACCTTGAATACAAAATTTGAAACTCTATTTTTGCTAGATGCAAGAACTCTATCATAGTTCACACTAAAGGATATGAATGCATATATGTTATTGTAAAGCCTAATATTTTTCTGAAATTTCTTAGCCTCTTTTGAGTCCAAAGTGTTGTGAAATTTTATTTATACTCATAAGGGTACGAATAATAAATTTTGTAGATAAATGATAACAAGATCGTTCCCACGGAGAGAGCTATGAAAAGAATTATAGAAAAACTTAATTAAACTACATTAATTTAATTCTAACCTAGTTCCAAACAATTTTTTTAGATAATGATAAAGAAATGTAAAATAAAAACGTCAAAATAACATAATTAAAAGTAGTTGAACTTGCGAAATAAAATTCAGATAAAAGATTACTAAGGTTTCAAAATTCACCAATGTTTAATTAAAAATTTTTATAATGTATTGATTCTAATTTTCATATGATAGTTTAGAAATCAATCTTTTTATCTTCTATTGATTTTATCACTAAAACTCAATTTTATTAAATTCTCAAATAGATTTTCCTTCACTTCAAAAGTGTAATTTCTAAACATTATATGTATACAATTTAATGGAAAACACATAATAAAAAAAAATTGAGCTTACTAAGGTTTCATAATTCACTAATGTTTAATTAATAATTTTTATAATGTATTGATTATAGTCTAGAAATCAATCTTTCTATATTCTATTGATTTTTATCACTAAGCTCAATTTTATTAAATTCTCAAATAGATTTTCCTTCACTTCAAAAGTGTAATTTCTAAGCATTATATGTATATAATTTAATGGAAAACATATAATAAAAAAAAATTACTTTTCTTTCAATAAAAACTAAGTATAGATAATTTTCCTAACAATCAAAAATACATTATAGAATTGATGAAATGATATTATCAAATAAAGGCAAAATCATAAACATTAAATTGCAAAATACTTAAAATCAATACAAAATAGAAATTAATAATTTAACATGGTTTCATCATCCACCTTAGTAAAATTAAAACTTAGAAAGACATAACTAAAACAACAAAATAAATAAAAAAACCCATTTTAACAATTTGGATCCTTAATCTTCAAATCTCATCTTCTTCCTTATTTTCTCAATTTCTCCCCTCTCAAGTTCTTCTTTTCTAAGTCATTTCCCTTCTATTTATAAGCATAAATAGCTAGATGGAGAGTTGATGATGAAGCCAATTTTTGAAATGATTTTTTTTCCTTAGCATGAAATGTGTGACTTTAAACTTTGAATTCTTGGTTTTCCTTAGTTGGATTGCATATGGACATTTGATGATGACTTGAATTTTTGCAATTTTTCTTCTTTAGCATCAAATGTATGATTTTGATTTTTGAATTCTTTGTTTTCCTTAGTTGGCTTGTATAAGGTTGGTTGGTAAGCTCTTTAGTCTCCATTGCACACTTGAAAATGGTGTCCTTTGTCTAAAGAAAAGAAAATGGCTTAATTGGTTTTGTTGAAAAATTATTTCTTTCACAAAATTTATTATTATTATTATTATTATTATTATTATTATTATTATTATTATTATTATTATTATTATTATTATTGTTCATGCAAGTAAAAGACTATAATTTCACTCAATTTTCAACCTTTCACCATTTAATTTTCTTTTTCATAAAAATAACATTAAAAAAATATTTATTTAATAAATGAATAACAAAAAAATTTAGAGCCTATTAATATGTATTAAATTATGCTCATCAAATACTCCCAAACCTAGATTTTGCTAATCCTCAAGCAAAAAACCTAAACTACTCTCCTTTAAACCTCTAATTGGCCCATAGAGAACGAGTTATAGTCTCGTGAGGGCTTCCTCCGATGATACACATTAATACCTGTAAAAATCTAAACTTCCAATTATTTATCTCAGAGAATAATAAGATATTGCAGCTTTGAAATCAAATAAGTATTAAATTGAATACATATCCATACAAAAGCTAATTCATCTTGCAACAATCATACTCAAGTGAGTGTGTGAAATAGCCAATGTTAATTGTAAATGTGATATGCATGCTTCAAACAAGTAAAATTCTCATAACCTTACAACAACAATCATTCAATTTCTAAAAAAGAATTAAGTATCATAAGCTTCCCCTTTGGTAAAAATCTCCACTACTTTGAAGGCATCACATGAGATCAAAAGGTCTTTAATATTAGTTATAATGGGGCCGTGGGGTATTGATGTGGCTAAAAAATAAAAGAGATAGGAGATTACGTAAGTTCGAAAGACTTCATAGAGTTAAAGATATCATAGTATTTTGTAAGGGACACTTCTTAAAACCCATAAAAGCATATAAAATGTAGCCAACTATTATTATGTTGGCCTTTACTTTATTATAACTTCCACTTGTAATATCTAAACCTTGATCTTCAAACTCAAGATTTTTTTTTTACTTCTCTTTTTTTTTTTTTTTTTTTGAAATTTTCATTACTCTAAAAATTTGTCTTATTATTTCTATCCGAAACTTTTAAGAAGTGTCTCTTGCTCATGAAATTTGTCTTCTTAGTTCTAATTCATCTTTAGAATAAGGGTAAAGATATAATCATGTTTAAGCTAGGTGAGATGTGGTTACTAAAGAAAATAGTTAATCAATGTAGGCTCAAATTAGCTCACTAAAGGGATATTCTCCTGAAACATCAATTGGGGAACCGGCTTATTGGGCTTTGTGGTAAAAATCCTAATACCTTAATCATTTCACAAGTGATGCTCAATCAGTTGTTCTCCTTGAAAGACCTCAAGGGACTGTTATAATATATAATTCTTTCAAATTGAAATTAAAATGATCATCAAGGTAAAGGTATAAGAACACACCTATTCTAGCATACTTATCTTTCTATAGAACAATCATGGCTATTGTGAGAAAAGAGTTGAGTATAATCATTGTGAAAATAAATTAACCAAAGAATGTCATCAAAATTTAAATTAATACTCATTACCAGTCGAAGCCATGACATTAAAGCTTAATCCTCATCACAGTAATTGAATTTTTTTTTTTTTTGAAAACTAGAAAAGAAAATCACAAAAAATAAAAATGCGTATCAAGAGCACAAAAGTAACTCTTTACTTTGCCATCTAAAGTTTTAGTGAATCAGACCTTAGAAACAATTGAGAAAACACAATTTTTTTTTTTTTAAATAACAGTTTCTTCACCCCCAAACTTAGCTGAGACATTGGGGAAGACATTGTCCCCAATGTCTACTATAGATAAATAAGGAGTAGAGGACTTCGCTTGATCAGGTGTAATAAAAAAAATGCAATAAGAAAAACTATAAGAGTTAGGGAAGTTATAACTAAAGATTCAAATCTAGTCCACACTTCTTGTTGCTACTAGCCCTGGGGTGTCAAACCACCTGTGCCATCAATGGATCAAGTTTGAGTATAAATTTTTATAGTTGGTCAATCAATTGATCAATAGTTGAAGCAGATACTAGGATGTATCAACTCGCTGGTGTCATAAAACCCTGTTCCATAGTATGAATGATAAAATATAGCAAACCATTATAAAAACCATCAATATTAAGTAATCTCAATGGCTTCTAAAGAATAGTTAATTAGGTCCAAGATGCAATGGTGAAAATATCTTCAAATGTTTTTAAATCACCAGGTAATGTGATAAAAGCATCAACATTGAGATTCATGTATACCATTTGTTCGTACATGCTCATGACTTGCACCTCACTACCAATAGTTCCACTAGTGATGTGTTTATTTTGAGCCAAATTCTTTAGAACTATTCCTAGGACTTTGCTACCTTCAATATATGTAGAAATTATGACACAACCCCTTAACCCTAAACTACATCTCTTAAACACGAAATCAATTTTTCATTCAACTAAAATCTTATGAAGTTCATTAACTCTATCAAGTACTCTATTTTCTTGCCAGAGTTCATACTACAAAAGACACAAATAGTTTTAAATTTGAGTGTTGAGGGTTCTGCCATTTTTTTTTTTTTTTGGTTCACAGATTTCTTTAAGGGGTTGTGTACATATTGAAAATAATGAATATGCATATAAAGAAACTAGCAGAGTAAAAGAATAGTTTAAAAGAATAGTTCAATGGGGTAAAATAATTGTTGACAAAAAAAATATAATAATAAAAAACAAAAATAATCAATACTTTATGTACAAATGTCAAAAAGAAAATATTGAAAATCTAAAAGTAGACATTAAAAGACTAAAAAGCTTACTAAAATATAAAAATCTACAGGAAAAGAAAATTTAGGTGCTAAAAAACAAAAAGTAACTACAAAATATTGAAAAATACGTAAAAGTCAAAAAGTTAGTGATACACCTAAACATAAATATTAGTTGTGACTGTGGCTCACATCTTCCTCTAGTTTTACGTCTAGTAATGGCTTAAACGTCTTTTATGAGTCGAGAATACGCTTCCCATCTACTTTTCCTATTAACTGGCAAACAGAGTCTTTTAATGTTAGATTTCCTATACTACAAAGCTATTTCTCTTCTTTGAATAAGTTCCATAAATCTAAAAGAGTACGTTAAACTTGTCCATATGGATACGTCTCAAGAGTCTGTAAGATATTATCCAAAGACTACTTACTCAATCTATCCTTTATGAATTGAATTTTGTCTTCTCAATTTATGGATGCATATCCAATATTTCTACAGTGTGTGTTGCAATTCTATCTTGCACACTTATAACAGACTCTCATTCTCTTAGCTCTCCTCTTCTTTGAGTAAGAATTTCTTCTCGTACCTAGCAAACATTTAATAAATGATTCATCAAACTCACTTGCCAGTCGCACTTTGGCTTCTATGATCTAGCGAATATCTTCAGGAAGATTCAGACGTCTAAGTGCCTTCATTCTTTCCAATTTGCATTCATCAATTTTCCTGAGTACATCTTGGGGGAGAGTTGGAAACCTATTTCTGAGTGTAACAAGAGATCCTTCCATATTTAGCTGAAAAGTTTGTATTCTATGCTTACAAAACAAAGAACAAGTGTTAAATATAAACAAAAATTAGTCACACAAAGAAAAAATGGCATAAATGAATTGAATTGATCCTAATAAATAGAATCACTTAAAGTGCTTCTTCCACTGTGGTTAGCTCCAACTCCAAAAATGATTTCAATCTTTGTCCATTGACTTTAAACACATCACCATTTTTTAGATTTTCAATTTCAACTGCTCTATGTGGAAATGTAGTGTGAACCAAAAATGGGTTTGACCATCGAGAACGCAACTTACCAAGGAAATAGATGCAAACGAGAATTGTATAAAAGGAATTTTTGACTAGGAGTAAAAGACTTTCTTAAAATATTTTTATCATGGGAAATTTTCATTTTGTCCTTATATCATTTTGTACAATCATAAGCATCACCTCATCACTTTTAATTTCTTTTAACTCATTCAATTGAAGCATTCTTTGAGCACCAACTTTATCTAAAGAGAAATTTAATTATTTAATTGCCCAATATGCTCTATGTTCCAATTCAACAGGTAAGTGAGATGGTTTTCCATAAACAAATCTGAAAGAGGACATTCTAATAAGGGTTTTAAATACTATACGATAAGCCCACAATGCATCATACAATTTCAAAGATCAATCTTTTCTGGTGGGGTTAACCATTTTCTCAAGAATGCATTTGATTTCCCTATTTGAAATTTCAACTTGACCACTTGTTTGTGGTTGATAAAGAGTAGCTACTTTATGAGTAATGCCATATTTCTTCATCAAATGCTCAAAATACCTATTACAAAAGTTCTTTCCTCCATCATTAATGATTGCTCGTGGTGTACCAAATCTAGAAAAAATGTGTTCTTTCAAAAATTTCACAACAACCCTATGATTATTTGTTCTACATGCACTTGCCTCTATCCATTTAGATACATAATCAATAGCAACAAGGATGTATAAATTACTAAAGGAATTAGGAAAATATGCCATAAAATTAATACCCCAAACATCAAATAATTCAACCACAAGAATTGGATTTAAAGGCACATATTTCTACAGGAAATACTTCCTAATTTTTGGCATTGATCACAAGATTTACAATACATATGGGTGTCTCTAAACAATGTAGGCCAATAAAATCCGTAGTATAAGATTTTTGCAATAGTTTTCTTTGCACTAAAGTGGCCTCCACAAGCATGGTCATAAAAAAAGGAGATAATATTTCTTTGTTCACTTTCAGTCGCACATCTCCTAATTACTTGATCTAGACAATATTTAAACAAGTATGGATCATCCCAAAAAAATTTCTTTACCTCAGCTAAAAATTTTATTTTATCTTGGTTACTCTAATAGCTTGGCATATGACTAGTAACAAGATAATTTACAATATCAGCAAACCAAGATAATTGTGATACGGACATGAGTTGTTCATTAGAAAAAGTCTCTTTGATGGGACAATTCTTATCAATAGATTCCACTATCAGTCTAGACAAATAATTAGCCACAACATTTTCAAAACCTTTCTTGTCACGGATTTCAAGGTCAAACTCTTGTATTAACAAAATCTATCAAATCAAGCTAGGCTTAGGATCTTTTTTCGACAAAAGGTATTTCAATGTAGCATGATCAATATAAATAAAGACTTTAGATCCAACAAGATAAGATCTAAAATTATCCAAGGCAAACACTACAATAAGCAACTCTTTCTCAATGGTTGAATAATTGAGTTGTGCATCAGTAAGAGTTTTACTTGCATAATAGATCACGACAAGTAGCTTATCGACTCATTGGCCTAAAACAGTACCAAGGGCATAATTAAAGGCATCACATATGATCTCAAAGGGAATACTCCAATTAGGTGATTTAATGATAGGTGCAGATGTCAACAAGATTTTAAGTTTTTCAAAGGCTTGAAGGCATTCATTATCAAAGATAAAAGGTGTATCTTTCGCAAGTAAGTTACACAAGGGGTGAGAGATTTTACTAAAATCTTTGATGAATACATGGTAGAAACTATCATGCCTAAAAAAGATCAAATTTCTTTTACAATACGAGGTGGAGGAAGGCTAGCTATTAAGTCTATCTTTGCTTTATCTACCTTAATTTCTTATTGTGACACTACATGACCTAGAACAATTCCCTTTTTAAGCATAAAATGGTATTTTTCCTAATTTAACACAAGATTTTTCTCTTTACATCTAATCAAAACTAAGGTCAAGTGATGCAAACATTCATCAAAGCTAGAACCAAAGATAGAAAATTATCCATGAATATCTCAAGAAAATGCTCAACCATATTAGAAAAAATACTTATCATGCATCGCTGAAATATAATAGGTGCATTGCATAACCCAAAAGGCATGCGTTGATAGGCAAAGGTTCCAAAAGGACAAGTGAAAGTGGTTTTCTCTTGATTTTCATGTGCAATTAGGATTTGGTTATATCTAGAATAACCATCAAGAAAATAATAGTATGCATAACCAGATAATCTCTAAAGCATTTGATCAATGAAAGGAAGTGGAAAATGATCTTTTTTTATGACAGCATTCAACTTCCTATAATCAATACAAAAATGCTGTCCAGTTTGGATTCGAGTGGGAATTAGTTCATTTTCATCATTCATTACTATTATGCCAGATTTCTTTGGAACTACCTGCACAAGACTCACCTATGAATTATCAGAAATAGGATAAATGACACCTACATCTAAAATTTTATCACCTCAGTTCTAACAACCTCTTTCATATTGGGATTTAGTCGTCTTTGGAATTCACAGTTAGGTTTAGCATTATTTTCTAAATGAATTCTATGCATGCAAATTGAAGAATTAGTACCCTTAATGTCTAAAATTGTCCACCCTATCGCTTCTTTATGATCTTTTAATACATCATTCAGCTTGTTTTCTTGTTCAATCTCTAAATCATATGCTATGATAATGGGCAAAGTTTATAATGGTCCTAAAAATGAATATTTCAGTGACTTAGGCAATGGTTTTAAGTTTAAGTTTTGTGATTTAGGAATTAACTCTTTAGATTCTATGGGAAATAGAGGTTCAATTTTGGATTTGCATTTGTTTGTATCCATTAGTGGAACAAATTCTAATAAAGAATTCACCTCACTAATTAAATTTTCAACATTTAAGTCCATGCCAAATTGAGTTAAACATTTCTTATGGATCATTTTTATTCATTTCCAAAAAAAAAAAAAAATCAATGATCACATTTCAATCATATTAACTTCACACAAATCATCATTGTCAATTGGTTGACAAGCAACATTAAATACATTAAGTTCAACAGTCATATTCCCAAATGACAATTTCAAAATACCACTTCGACTATTGATGATTGCATTGGATGTGGCAAAAAATGGTCTTCCTAAGATGATAGGAATTTGATCTTTTATGTTTTCAATAGGTTGAGCATCAAAAACAATGAAATCCACTGGAAAGTAAAACTTATCAACTTTGACCAAAACATCTTCTATGAAACTTGTAGGAATTTTGACAGACCTATTAGCTAAATGGAGTATCACAGTTGTAGGTTTCAACTCTCCTAACCCAAGTTGCTGATAAACAGAATATGGCAACAAATTCACACTTACTCCTAAATCAAGTAAAGCTCGGTTAATTTCATGATTACTAATGGTACAAGAATTGTCAGACAACTAAGATCCTTATACTTGATAGGAGTTTTATGTTAGAGTATGGAGCTCACATGTTTAGTCAAAAATGCTTTTTTGGGAACATTTGTTTTCCTTTTTACCGTACAAAGATCTTTCAAAAATTTGGCATAAGCAGGTACTTGTTTAATAGCATTCAAAAGAGAGATGTTAATGCTAACTTACTTAAACACCTCTATAATATCACTATATTGGGTACCTTTCTCTTTTGAGACAAGTCTTTGTGGGTAAGGGGCTTTTAGAACATAAAATAATGATTGATTGAGTGAAATTTCAAGATGACTCTTTTGACTCTCTTTTTGAGGTTCAGACGTATAATTAGATTTGACTATGCCTTTTCCAGATGTAAGAGTAGTTATGGACTTAACTTCTTCATTAAGACTTCATGAACCTACCTCATATTGATCTTTTAGATTCAAAACAGGTTGATTGGGAAATTTTCCTTTTTCCCTTTCAGCTACAGCAGTTGCAAGTTGGCCCAACTATGTTTCAAGTTTTTGAATGGATTGAGAATTTGATTGCAAAACTTGTTGGGTTGATTGCATGAACTATTGCAAAGAACATTTATTTTGCTGTGAGGCAGAGAATTGAGAAGCATTTTGAGGATGTGGCGGATTTGAATGACCAATGTGCTAATTGGATATATTATATTAATGACTTTGATTCATTAGAGGTTGGTTCTGTCTTCATGAAATATTGGGATGATTTTGCCAATTTGGATTATATATGGGGGCATATGGGCTATTAGATGATTTTTTATAAGAATGAAGTGCATTTACTTGTTCAAAGAATGCTTTGTGGCAATTTAGCATTGAAGGACTAAATTGAGCAGTATGAGATGTACTAGAATATAAAGCACACAACTTACTCCTAGTGTTTGTTTGAGGATTCATAGATTGACTTAAGACTAAGGCTTCCACTTTCCTAGACAAACTAGCTATAGTAGTTTTCAAATCACTTTCATCTCTCTCTCTCTCTTATCTCATAAATGCCTCCTCTCTTGGTTACATATTTGGGTTTGGCTCTAGGGTCTAAGCAATTTTATTGTTGAGAATTTATAGCTAATGTTTCAAGTGAATCCCAAGCTTGACTACCTTGCAAATGCAAAAATTTTCTACCATGATAGATTGAATCATTTGATGATTTAATGGAATTAAATCATTATAAAAATATTTTACCAGTCTCTAAATTTCAAAACTATGATAGGGACACTTTAAGATCAAATCATTAAATCTTTCCTAATACTCATAAAATTCTTCTCCCTCTTTTTGGTAGAATTCAAAAATTTCTCTCCTAAGACTATTAGTTTTGAACATGGAAAAGAATTTTGACAAAAATTTATTAACTAGTTGATCCCATTTAGTAATTGTTCTTGCTTGAAGGGAATTTTACCAGGCTTTTACTTTATCTTTTAGTGAAAATGGAAATAATCTAAGCCTAACTGAATTATCAGAAAAATTTTGAAAGTGAAATGTGTAACCAATATCCAAGAATTCTTTAATGTGCATATATGGATCTTCTCTTTTTAAACCATAAAAAAGATGGTAACAATTGAATTATGGATGGTTTAAGCTTAAAATAAGTTGCATTAGTTTCAGGTAAAACTATACAAGAGGAAGAATTGGCAATGATAGAAGAAAAATATTCTATAAGAGTTTTTTCTCTTTCAACATGAACAATATTATTTCTTGGATTTTCTATATTTTCACGATTCATTTCATCTGTGGATTTTTTTATTGATGATTTAATTTTAAGGTCACTTAAGGATAATTGTTTTTTAACCAAACGACACTTTGAATCATGTTCCTAAGCTAGCATAAACTAATAAAATAAAATTAACTTATTTTACTACCAACTTTTAAATGAAATAAGAGAAAATAATAAAAAAAATATTAATAATAAAAGAAAAAAATAATGAGAATGGAGTAAAAAGTTTATAAAAATGAAAATTATGCAACTAATAAAGCTTCCAAGAAAAATTAGAGAGTCATAATGGACTATTTAAGTCCCAGTTTCCTTAGGCAGATAAGTAATTGGTCATTTTGATAGAGCTTATTAAGTTGTGCATTTAATTACACTTATAAACTAAAAGAGAAAGAAAGATAAAATAAATAATGTGAAACAACTTCCAAAAAAAAAATTCAAATGATTTAATGTAACACCAAAAAAAAAAATTAATTCTAATTTTTTTTTTTGTTTTTGAACAATAAAGATGCTAAAAATATTTTTTTAAAAAAAATTATATATATATATATATATATATATATATATATATATATATATATATATATATATATATATATATATATATATATATATATATAACTTTATGACCAAAAGTTAGAGAAAAAAAAATTGAAAATTAAAACAACTTTTTGCAGAAAAAGTTAATTATATATAGTAACTAACTAATCATGCAAGAAAAATACAAGACCATGCAAAACACATGAATAGTAACCAAGTTGTTACAGTAATCCAATTGAAATTTCTGGTACTATTCAAACTCAACTCAGTACTATTGAAACTGGAAATTTTTTTTTTTCAAATATGCAAAAAATTAATAAGAAAATTGTTACAACAAAAACTAATATTATTTTATGACTGAACAGATAAAAAAACAAAATAATAAAATAAAATAAAAATTCATAATAAATAAAATTTAACTAGTAGAAGAATAAAACTAACCTAGATTTGATGAGCTTTCTTCTTTCTTTTCTATGTCTCCCTGGCAATGGCGCCAAAAACTTATTGTAAAATTTTATTTATACTCGCAAGCATACGAGTCACAAATTTTATAAATAAGTGGTAACAAAATCATTCCCATGGAGATAATTATGAAAAGAATTATAGAAAACTTAATTAAACCACATTAATTTAATTCTAACCTAGTTCCAAATAATTTTTTTTGATAATAATAAAGAAATGTAAAATAGAAACGTCAAAATAACACAATTAAAAGTAGTTGAACTCGTGAAATAAAATTCAAATAAAGATTATCAAGGTTTTAGAATTCACCAATGTTTAATTAATAATTTTTATAATGTATTGATTCTAATTTTCAGATGATAGTTTAGAAATCAATCTTTCTATCTTCTATTAATTTTATCACTAAACTCAATTTTATTAAATTCTCAAATAGATTTTCCTTCACTTCAAAAGTGTAATTTCTAAGTATTATATATATACAATTTAATAGAAAACACATAATGAAAGAAAATTACTTTTCTTTCAATAAAACTCAAGTATAAATAATTTTCCTAACAATAAACAATACATGATAGAATTGATGAAAGGATATTATCAAATGAAGCCAAAATCATAAACATTAAATTGCAAAATACTTAAAATCAATACAAAATAGAAATTAATAATTTAACATGGTTTCATCTCTACCTTAGTAAAATTAAAATTTAGAAAGATATAATTAAAACAACAAAATAAATAAAAGAACTCATTTTAACAATTTGGATTCTTAATATCGAAATATCAACTTCTTTCTTATTTTTTCAATTTCTCCCCTCTCAAGCTCTTATTTTCTAAGCCATTTCCTTTCTATTTATAAGCATAAATGGCTAGATGAAGAGTTGATGATGAAGCTAATTTTTGAAATGATTTTTTTTTTTAGCGTGAAATGTGTGACTTTATACTTTGAATTCTTGATTTTCCTTAGTTGGATTGCATATGGATGTTTTGTGATAATTTGAATTTTTGTAATTTTTCTTCTTTAACATCAAATGTATTATTTTGATTTTTGAATTCTTTATTTTTCTTAGTTGGCTTGCATAAAGATAATTGGTAAGCTCTTGAGTTTCAATTGTACACTTGAAGATATTGTCCATTGTCAAAAGAAAAGAAAATGGTTTAATTGGTTTTATTGAAAAATTATTTCTTTCACAAAATTTATTATTATTATTATTATTATTATTATTATTATTATTATTATTTAATAATTTAAACATTTTTTTATTATTCTAATTCAATAGATAATCAAAATAAGATAGTTATCTGAATTGATTAATATTTTTTTTTTGTTTATCAAAGCCTCCAATGAATAAAAAAAATTAAATTTTTTCTAATTATTTAATTTAAATGATTATTAACTCATATTATTCAAATTTAAATTGTAAATATACAATTAAAATCACTTAATGGTGGAAGGGAAAAAATTAAAAAACATAATAAATTTGGACTCTTTGACGAAGATGATACATATGGAGCACATCTTTTGTCAGAGATCATAATAAATAGCTGATATCTTTAGCTTGTCTAATTATATATGGGATAATTAAATTTATTCAACATTAACTTTTTTTCATTCCTTATTTTTATTGGGTTTAATATTAGATAATTAAATTTTAGTTTAATATTTAATTAATAAATGACCATTTTAACCTATTTTAAAATAAATTTGATCTCACCCTCCCTCCTCCTTCATGTTTTAATCATATTTTTTATTAACGTTTTTTTTTTTGTTCATTTTTTAATGTGATTATGTGTGAAAATGAAAATTAGATGTTAAAAATTTAAAAATAAAATTTTTAAGCAATAAATAATATAAATACTAAAAATTTTAAATTGCAAAATTATTTAAAAGTCTAATAACTCATAGTTAATATTGACTAAATATTTATTATTAAGACTTTTAAATAATGTGTTATTAAAAATTTTAAGTATATAGGATCTTTCTTTGTCTTTTTAAATCATAACATTTTTTTTTTAATTTTTTCATAAAATAATATCACAAGTTAAATTTTTTGCATATTATTCTATCAATAAATCCATCAACATTAACACAACTTCTTTTTTTTTTTTTAATGCTATTAAGCATTACCCATTTGCAAATCTTATCAATTTTGGTAGAATTAGATTCAAGTATAACTAATTTTATAAAATTAAAAATGAATAAATTTTGATTTACCAATATTTTTGATGAATAAATAACAATCTTAAAAGATTAGCTATATCTTTCCTAATTAAATAATAATTCTTTATTATAATCGATTTACTAATTAATTAATAAATTGTTAATCTCAAAATATAATACATATATGTATTATATATTTACTTTTCTAATTAAATAATGGTTACTTATCCTAAAAATAACATACCATTTGTATAAAATAATTTATTAATTAATAAATTACTAAAGCAATCCCAAAATATAGCATACTAATTATATATTTAATTTTCTGATTAAATAGTGATTATTTATCCTAAAAAATAGCATATTATTTATATAAACTGATTTATTAATTATTAAATTACCAAACTAATCTTTATTTATAAGAATAATTAGTCAAAAATTAATAAGAGTATCTTAATAAATGTATTTATCTCTCATTTTTACACACAGACATATATATGTGTGTGTAATGAACATTACTTACAAGTAATAAATGTTATATGTTGTTTTCATCAAACATTACTGATCTTTTGGCACAAAAAGGCGTCATTTTATATTTTTTGGCACAAAAAGGCACCGTTTGTGCCTTTTAAATGGTTAAAAAAAAAAAAAAATCCTAGAACCCATTTTACTTGAAAATTCGAACTAGTTCATCTAGGTCATTGGACATCTAGTCGGATCACCAAGTATTTTTCGGGTCTATGGCTTCCTAATTTTATTAGGTAACCCAAACAAGCCTTAGATCGATTTTAACTTTTAAGGTTGTGCCGATTAGACCAATTCAAGTTTCAAAACATAGTTATATATACACTTGCTAATAACTTATGCTTTGATGTGCAATGACACTTAAATACTAAATTTGTAAATATCATTAATTTTTAGTCATTTGACATACAATATAAATTAAAAAAATATTTTTCTCTACTATAAAATTTCACTAGATACTGTAAGACTCACTTTTTAATTAAAAATTCATTTTAATTAACTATAAAAAATCAAAATTATTTTTAAGAGAAAAATGGAAAAAAATTAAAATTTCCTCAATTTCAATTTCAAAGATACAGAATTTTTTACATATCTTAGAAAGCCAAATACATCTATAAATCTCACAAAATTATTAATTTAATTATCATATGTCATTATTGTTATTCATGAGATTAAAGTTGAAATATTCATAGGTAATTGTAAAATATAACTATTAAATCAGAGATTTCATGAGACATGTAAATTTTATTTAGTGTATGAGTGAAATTTAATATTTAGAAATTATTTATTTATTTTTCTTTTTTGAAATATTTTTAAGCTTTTAGAATAAAATTAAAAATTTAATTCAAAAGTTGATCTTAAAACGTCTAATGGAATTTCATATTAGAGGAAAATATTTTCTTAATTTATATTAGATGTCAAATGATTAAATTTTAATGGTATTAGTGAATTTAGTATTTAAGTGATTAGTAGAGCAATCACAGACTACTTATGTGTAAAAAAAAGGAAAAAAAGAAAAGAAAAGAAAAGACATTACTATTAAAAAAATTCGCAAATTATTAGTTTTTATTAATGCATAATGTATTCATCCCTGAATATTTTTTTAAAATAATTTAAATATTTGATTTAGTGGTTTAAAAATCGTTTCCATGACTAAAAAATTTTGAATTTAAATTTCAATTAAAATTAAATTTATCAAAGGTATTTAAAATTTTCTTATTTAAAAGAAAACCTAATTTTTTATAAGAGACTAAATATGCTAAAATATCATTAAAAATTATAATTTAATAACTTTCACTAGATTTATAGAGAAAGACTTAAATTCAAAACTCATGCTCTCCATATTCTTGCAAGAAATGAGAAGATTGACTAGATTATGTATGACCATGAATGGCGTAAAATTTTTGGCAATAAAATAGAAAGGTAATTTCTTTCTTTTGCATTATTTTAATGGTAAAATAATGGCTTTTGGATTTCCTAAAAAAATTATTTTGGACATAAGAACTATAGAATAAATAAAGTTAAAATCAAGAGAACGTTTAATCTACTTTGAAAATTGTGAGGATGCATTAGGCTAGGAAAATACTCCTAATTTACTTATTTAAAATTATTTTATCGATCACATTTTATTTGAAATATATATATTTTTTATAAAGTTTAGGAGTATATTAAATAATATGTCATTTTTTTATATCATTTATTAAATATAATTAAATTTTATTTTTTAAACTTAATTTTAATTTCATATTTAAAATGTTAGATGTTCAAAGCATATTGGGACTCAACTTCATATTTTTACACTAATGTTAGTAAAAAATTTTATGTTGAAAATATTTTAAAATAATAAATATTTATTTTGAAATACTCAACTTTATAAATACTTATATTTTTCTATAAATTTTATAAGAGAAAGTTGAATTAATATTTAAAAATAAAATAAATATAAAAAATAAAAAGTGTTAAGAATAAAAATGAAACATAATTTTTAAAATATTTTAAAAAAGAAAATATTTCGAATAAAATGGTCTGAAAAATTAAATTTAGATACGAATACTGGAAATTTGATAAAACTTTAGAAATAATGATGCCATTATTTATTCTTTCTGTTAATATTTAATAATTATACAAGTACTCGTTACATATTCTTTTTATAATATAATACGATAAATTCACAATTTTATTATACAAGTAACTAACTTTGGGTTTCAAATCAATTGTATATTTATATATTAGACATAAATTTTTATAAAATTATGCATAAAATTTAAGTAATAAATAAAAAATTACTTTTACTTTTTTTTTATCAAAAATATTATATTAATATTCCAACACTCTTATTTCATAATATATTTAGAATGAGAAAAAATGCAGGAGGAAAGAAAATAAAAGTAAAAATAATTTTTGTTTTCTTTTTTTATTGTTTAAGAATGGAGGAAAATAAAGAGAGAAAAGTACTATTTTTTTTCTTTATTTTTCCTTCAAAATAAAGAGAAAATAGAGAGAGAAAAAAAAAGTTTAAACTTTAAAAATGAAAAATTAAAATAATAATTTTTTATTTGTAAATTTCTTATTTTATATATTTTATTGAATGAAAAATAATTTTATTGTTTTTCTTATTCAAATAAAATAAAAATAAATAAATAAAAAAATAAAAATTATTTTTTTTCTTTATTTTCTTTTCTACATAGTAAATTTTCCAAACATAGATCCAGTGACTTGACCAAAATCTCATGTAGAAAATAATAAATAAATCTTTATATATATCATCCTTAAAACTCGTGAAAGTTAATGGAGGTGGGGGTCCCACTTTTAGCTTCAAAATCCAGGGGTAATAAGGAATGATATTTAGGGCTAATTCTTCGGTACCATTTTGGCACCTTGCACCAGGAAGATTATAGACCATGGGATGAAATTGCATTAAATCTCAACCATTGAAAGATAAAATCTTTCAAAATGTAAAATAATCTTATTAAGTGGTGTGGGACCCAACTAAATTTTTAAATTTTTTTTTCCCGAAATATCCTTATGAATGCTTAATAGAAATCTTCCACGTGTAGTATAGATCACAAGTAATGTTTGATTCATTAAATAAAATAAATATGAAATAATGATTTTTATAAAATAAATTAAGATAAAATAAAATAGGTATTTGTAGATAATTATTATTTCACTTTATTAATTATATCTAAATAAAATTATTTATATATATATTGGTGGTAATCATGATAGACTGATAATGACTACTTACTAGTAATGGTAGTAGAGGTGATGAATGGTAGTGATGACGGGTGGTGGCAGTGGTAATTAGAGGAATGGAGGTGATGGATAATAGAAAATGCTATTAAATAAATTTAAAATGAAAATATGTTATTTTTAAATTGAAAATAATTTTACAATTCACTATAAAATATATATTCTATAAAATTAAAAAATAATTATTTAATAAATAATTATTTTTTATTTAATTTTAACTAAAATTTGAAATAACTATTTTATATATAATAATTATTATATTTTTTGGTTATTTTATGAATTAAACATAATTTTAAATTCATGTTAATTATGCTCATTTATGTAATTAAATTAATTATGGCACACATATTGACTTTATGAATTTTCGACTTTAATCTATAAAAATTTATTTTTACTTGGTTTTTTTATTATTTTAAAAAATATTTTAATTTTTAACTTGAAACTTTTTATACGTATTAATTACCATAAAAATAATTATTAAAAAAATAGTAGGTCAAAATAAAATGCAGTGCATTATAATAGTAATAATAATTAGATGTTCATTTTAGAATGTAAAATATTAAAATATCGAATTGTTAATAATTTCTTTATTTTTTAATAGATTTCAAGACATAAAAAAAAATAAATTAATAACCATGATAGTAATTGCAATAGAGTCTCTAAACATAATAATAATAATGATGAATATGATAATAATGGTGAAATTGTACTAATAGAATAGTTAAAATAAATATAATAATAGCGATAATAACTATGATAATAATATTCTCATTGTGTTTATAGTACAGTGGTTGAGTATTTACATTCAGTACATAGATACGAACCTTAACAATTTTCTTTTAAAATATACATAATGTATAAAAACACATGATAACATTAATAATTTTAATAGCATAAACAATATTTTATGTAGTGACTGCTCTCCTAGCTAAGGACCGTAACAAACTACATTTCAATTTTGTTTTATAAAAATCAAGTTAACATTCAAATGCTTTTAAAATTAGAATATTGAAAATCCAAAATCTATAGTTTCGTCCAAAATTAATGAATTTTAAAATTAATAAAGTTAAAATCAATTTAGTTTAATTTTATAATCTCTTTTCTCGTTTATTTATTTTTTATTTTTTTTTAAAGAGTTTGTCTATCTATTCCAAACATTATTTTTAAACTAAAATCTCACTAATTTGTGATCTGGACCATTGATTAGTCCGACATGGATGATAAACCTGTTATATATGAAAATTGGGTTAAATCTTTTGAAGCAGCCGGATGACTCCTGAATTGATCAATCCAATCACGATTCAAATTAATTAACTACTTGACATTTTAAATGTAATTTAAAAAATAATTTACTTATATCATTGAGATTCATCAAACACTGAACCTTAAGAAGCCATTTGTAAGGTTTTTCATTGCACCTGCACCAGATGAAATTCTTATAATTTTTCCTCAAATTTAATATTAAATATTATACTAAATAATTTAGTTATTTATCACAGTAATCTTTCAATTTAAAGAATTACATCCATTAATATTTTTTAAAAAATTACCTACTAGTTTGGTTATCCGGTATTTGGGAATGTTATTAAAATAATTCAATCAAAATGTGATTATAGAAATAGCAATTAGAATGTAAATCTCATATAACGTGTTTGGTAAGTAAAATATGAGAATAAAAGTAAAATTATCGCAGTACATTTCTCTCCCGCATCTAAATTTTTATTCCCATCTTTTTTTTTTTTATTTTTACTAATTTCAATGTCCCACTCATAAATTAAAATTCTGAAATATTTTTATTTTATTACAAGTCTTTTATTTCAATTCCTCTTATTCTGATTTACTAAATAATACAAATTTTGCAATAAATATTTTATTCCTACTCCAACTTATTTTGACATGAATTATTAATGTAACCACTAAATTGTTAATATCCAAATCTATAGGAAGTATATAATAAAATAAGAATTTAAGTATTTTTTTTTTTAAAAAAAATTTCATCGTGAGTCAAGTAACTCTATTAAAAACTTTCGTTATGTCCCAAGTAATATTTCTATATAAATTCACATTATAATTTTTTTTTTCTACATGATTATATTTTTATAAATTTTGATTAAAATTTATACAAAAAAATATATCTAATATTTTATTATCATTCTTTTAGTTCATCAATAAACTTGACTCATATAATTTATTTATATTAATATTTAAAAATAATATTTAAATTTAAAAAAATATAATAATTTTTATATATATTAAAATATTTTTTAAAAATATAAGTTAAATAAAAAATTATAACAAAATCAGCACAAAATACAGGCTTGCGACTAGTTTCATACAAATGTACCTATTAGTTTTTATTAAATTATTAATATTTATTATTTTAAAAGTAATTTTTTCTAATTTTCTAATTTTTATTCTTTTTAATTAAGGAAAAATTCCAGAAAAAATTATAATTTTTAAACAAAATAGTTAATGAAAATTAACAAAATATTATTTTACGTTCATTACGGGGAAATGACTATTTGTAGTAATTCTATGCATGGACGAGGATATTTTTTGTAAATAAGATGCATATGGATATTTAAACTAGTCAGTCATAATATTTTCTTAACAAAAGGCCAAGATTCAATGCAATTTGATCTAGTGGAGTGTAAAAGCAGTGGTCCTGTGTACCAATAGTACTAAAGAAAGAGTCGATATATAGAAGGGTCCCACGTCAAAATAGGGGTTTATGATTGGAGGGTGGTGGGCATCCTTTTGGGTTTTGATTGTATGGGAAGATTTTTGGATGAAGAAAAGTGAAAAGTAGAAAATGTTATTCTAATAATCGCCGACCAATCACGGGGGAGATATACGTTGCACTGAATCACAAGGTGACAAACAAAACACCCAATTCATATTATGATATTTCACTTTCTGCCATTTTCTCGCGCAGTTTATCCGCTCGTTTCCCAATTTCTTTCCACTCGGCTCGGTTTGGCTCGGCTCCATTCACTTTTCCTCTAATAGCTAATTTTAGTTCAATTCCTTAATTAAAAACATTTCCAACGTATTCTTTATACAAATAAAACTCTTTATTATAAAGAGTATCTAAAAATAAATAAATAAATAAATTCTTTACTTTTTAAAAATAAAAAAAAAGTTAATTTGATTCTTTATATATGAGAAGCCAATATTAATAAAAATTAATATTTAAATATTAATAGTACTAAAAATAATATTAAAAATATTTGTTTTAGTACTTTTTATATAGAACAAACTTAAAAAAAAAAATTAAAAATTAAAATTATTAATACTTATGTGATAAAATAAAATGAATAGTAAAATATAAAGAACATTATGGTTTTAATAAAATTTGCTATTCTTTATCAATTAATATGTTATATATTCAATAAAATATGCTCTGATTGGATTTTAATGATAAAGTAAAATTCATGGATTCTAATTTTAGTCATTTGTTTTGTTTGAAAAATTGAGCTACATTATATAAATTTATTAAAAGTTATCATACTCTAAATCTTTCATTTTTGAGAGTTTTGAAAACCTACACGAGATAGGATTTTTGGTCAAATCCATATATTTGAGTATTTGATTGATTCTATTAAAAATTTATATTTTAAAATTACCCATACTAATATTTTAATATATCAAAACTAACATTTACCCTAAAATTAAAATTATATTTATTTGTATTAAATGTTGAGAGTAGATTTAAGATTTACTCATAAAATATGTGGAATTGTAATTATTTTTCTAAACATGAGTTTTATAAATTTTGATTATAGTAATTTATTCTTATAAACAAATATGATATGTATCAAAATTCTATGATTTCATATTTCATAATATTTGATTCCATGAATTTAAACAAATCCATAAATTTAAAATTCATCACGTCAAATAAAACTTAAAGGAAAAAATAAAATCATATTCCACTTTCCTTACTTTTGATTGGATAAAAAGTTTTTTGCCATTTATCTTACACCTACTTTTTTTATTTTCTCTATTAACGTGAGAGAATAGATGTGGATAGAAAATAATAATTATAAATCATATTCTATCCTTATTTTTCTCTATTTATTTTTCTTTTTACCATTATTTCTCTTATCTAAATATGGTGCAAAATCATTTTTGGGCTTTATTTTTGTTTTTACATATGTTCATAAGTTATGACTTAAATTTGCCACATTTTAAAATGTTAGGCCAATCCAGAGGGTAATCCTTCACGTATTGAGATCCATAGTCCAATTACACATGTCTAATGGTTCCTATTTACAATAATTTCAAGTTCACTTGCCTAAAAAATTACCTGATTTATAAGCACATGATTGGGTAGTGAGTGATTTTTCATCCAATACGGCTAAAAGCCTAGGAAGATAGAAGCCGAAATATCATACTTAGGTGAGAAACCTGCAATTTATTGACTTAAAAGAACCAGCCTCTCTGGATTACAATATACTATTCACTACTCGCAATACAGTATGCACTGCTCTCTCTCTCTCTCTTCCTCTTTATATACCAAACAAAAGCAGCCCTCACATAGAAGACGAGAAACCTATCACGGACTCGTTTATAACAAGCTTTCATCCACTGCTTGAAATAATTTAGTCTCTGTCCCAAACAAAACTCTGCAGAATTATTTATTTATATTGCCTTTATCTAATTGTCCTCCTTTCCTCCCAATTATCCATCACGGGCTACAACAAAACAACATGCCTTTTCTAAATATATTGTAATACTTGTACACTCAAGAAAGATACCCTTTACGTTTCTTTTTAACATTTTTGATTCTTTTCAACCTTACACATTCCTTAATGGCCTCTATTCTTGAAAACAGAGTACCTAAGGTCTCTGTTTTCCTCTGTTTTTCTTTTTATTTTTTCTGTTCGATAAACCAAGTTTTAGCACAATCATCCCCTGTTTTCGCCTGTGATGTTTCAAAGAATTCATCATTGGCAAGTTTTGGGTTTTGTAATGTGTCTTTGGGAGTCAATGAAAGAGTTGTAGACTTGGTAAAGAGACTCACATTACAAGAGAAAATTACTTTCTTGGTTAATAGCGCAGGGAGTGTGAGTAGACTTGGAATTCCAAAGTATGAGTGGTGGTCTGAGGCTTTACATGGAGTCTCTTATGTGGGTCCTGGTACCCATTTCTCCAATGTAGTACCTGGAGCTACCAGCTTTCCTCAGGTCATCTTAACTGCTGCTTCTTTCAACACTTCCCTTTTTGAAGCCATTGGAAAGGTAAAATTACTTACCAATTTCTTTTTGTCACTCTTATTCTTGTTTTTGCTCTCTTTTGTCATCTGTATGCCTAAATATTCTTGAATCCAACACTAATTTGATTTTTCATTTATCAATAAGATTGAAATATCATAAAATTTTATCCTATTCAATATTGAATCCCTCCCAGAATCATTAAAAGCTATGAATTGATATTTGAGAATTGAGGCAAGTTGTACATTTTATTTTTTGGTCAAAATATCTAGTTGTATTTGAGACTCAAATACGTCAAAAGAGGTAAATGGACGGAGATGTAGTTTTTCAAACTGAAGTAGGTGATAATAAATATTATGGTTGTTGCATTGGATGCTGATTTTTTGGATATGGGTATCATTGGGATGATTAATATAATACATTTGATGAAGGAAGGTAGGTAGATTTATACTTGTAAACTTCCTAACAATAATACTCTTTTGCATAGAGGGTTCACACCATTGATGAATGAGTATAATTGATGTTAATAGAAATGATGATTTAACAAAAATAGTATTTACCTAAAAAGGATGGATTCTCTCTTTTACTTGGTAAGTTTCTAACTTTCTATAACCTGTAATTACTCCTGTGTCTCCCTTGTGATGATTGAATGGAAATAGGCTAATGAAATTATTGATCCCTTTCGTTTTTGGTAGGTGGTTTCTACTGAAGCTAGAGCCATGTATAATGTGGGATTGGCAGGGTTGACATTTTGGTCACCAAATGTTAACATATTCCGGGATCCCAGATGGGGAAGAGGTCAGGAAACTCCAGGCGAAGATCCATTGCTTTCAAGTAAATATGGCTCAGGTTATGTTAAAGGTCTACAGCAAAGGGATGATGGTGATTCTGATAGGCTTAAGGTTGCTGCATGCTGTAAACATTATACGGCTTATGATGTAGATAATTGGAAAGGAACAGATCGTTACCATTTTAATGCTGTGGTAATTAACTAAAAATGTAGTAATTTATTAAATCAAGGTTTACCCAATTACTCAATTAGGATTGTCATCCATTTTTCATTTTTTTTTTTTTTTGGGTTGAGTTAGGTAACAAAGCAGGATTTAGATGATACATTCCAACCACCATTCAAGAGTTGTGTAATTGATGGAAATGTTGCAAGTATTATGTGTTCTTACAATCAGGTCAATGGTAAGCCTACCTGTGCTGACCCAGACCTCCTTTCTGGGGTCATTCGAGGCGAGTGGAAACTAAATGGGTATTTACTTAATTTTCCCAAATATTTGCTGCTGTATATTATTCAGTTTTATCATTGCAGATTAGAAGTTTACTCAGGTATTTGGTTTCTGCAGATACATTGTTTCTGACTGTGATTCAGTAGATGTGCTCTACAATTCCCAGCATTATACCAAAACACCAGAAGAAGCTGCAGCTGTAACTATATTGGCAGGTGACTCTTAATGTCACATACATAATTTTTCAACTATCAAACAATTTCTTACTTTTTAATGATGATACTAAAATTGCTAAGTTGTTCAATTTGACAGGGTTGGATCTCAATTGTGGATCTTTCTTAGGCCAACACACAGAAGCTGCAGTAAAAGCAGGATTAGTGAATGAGGCAGCAATAGATAAGGCGGTTTCAAACAATTTTGCCACTTTGATGAGACTTGGTTTCTTTGATGGCGACCCTAGCAAGCAACTGTATGGAAAACTTGGTCCAAAAGATGTTTGCACACCAGAGCACCAAGAGTTGGCACGTGAAGCTGCTAGGCAAGGGATAGTGTTGCTTAAGAATGGTCCAGGATCACTGCCTTTATCTCCTACTGCTATCAAAACTTTGGCAGTAATTGGACCCAATGCCAATGTCACAAAAACAATGATTGGAAACTATGAGGGTATGAACTCAAAATTTTATTCAGTCTATGACAATTACTTCTTCAGATTCTATTCTGATTACTGATAACTGATATATTTGGCAAACTTGTCAGGTACCCCGTGCAAATATACAACTCCTTTGCAAGGGCTAACAGCATCAGTTGCAACTACATATCAGCCAGGCTGCTCTAATGTTGCTTGTAGCACAGCCCAAGTAGATGATGCGGTAAAAATAGCAGCCTCCGCAGATGCTACTGTGCTTGTAATGGGTGCTGATCAGTCTATTGAGGCAGAAAGCCGTGACAGAATTGACATTCTTCTTCCAGGACAGCAACAACTTTTAATAACCCAAGTTGCAAATGCATCCAAGGGACCTGTAATTCTTGTTATAATGTCTGGAGGCGGTATGGATGTATCATTTGCCAAAACTAATGACAAAATTACAAGCATCCTATGGGTTGGTTACCCTGGTGAAGCTGGTGGAGCTGCTATAGCTGATGTTATTTTTGGGTATTATAATCCAAGTAAGTGACTATAATCTGTAATCTCCTTAATGGTCAATTCATTTTCTTGGTTGATTATGTAGAGAAGCAAATTGAACTAAAGTACATTTTTCTCAGGTGGAAGACTGCCAATGACGTGGTATCCACAATCATATGTAGACAAAGTGCCAATGACAAATATGAACATGAGACCAGATCCTTCTAGTGGCTATCCAGGTCGAACTTACCGGTTCTACAATGGAGAAACTGTTTATTCATTTGGAGATGGGCTGAGCTATTCAAAATTCGAGCACCAACTAGTCAAAGCACCTAAATTAGTATCTGTTACTATGGAGGAAGGACATGCTTGTTTATCATCAAAATGCACATCAGTTGATGCCATTGAGCATACTTGTCAAAATTTAACTTTTGACATACATTTGAAAGTTAAAAATATGGGAAGAATTAGAGGAAGCCACACTGTGTTCTTGTTCTCTACACCTCCATCAGTGCACAACTCACCACAGAAGCACTTAGTGGATTTTGAGAAGGTTTCTTTGGATGCACAAACACATGCATTTGTGCAATTTAAGGTGGATGTTTGTAAGCATTTGAGTGTGGTAGATGAATTCGGAAGCCGGAAAGTTGCCTTAGGAGAACATGTTCTTCATGTTGGAAACCTCAAACACTCTTTCACTGTTAGGATTTGAATAAAGTCTTCAACTCCTTTGCAGTGATTTGAATTTTTTTTTTTTTTAAAGAAAGGTATTTCAAATTGGAAAGCTGTGATGGGAATAGGTTGAGAGAGTTGTGACAATTTTCTCAATTAATTCATTTAGCCAAAATGTTCAAAAATTGAATCTTGAAATCCTCATTAATGAACTTTATGATTGAAATACTCTTCTTATGCATTTCATATATATATATATATATATATATATATATATATATATATATATATATATATATATATATATATATAACATCAAGGAGCTAGCTACATTTACAAGATTAAATGACTTGGCACAAAAAAGAAGAACAGGGAAATTGAGAGAGTTTTGAAATAATTTTTTTTTCTTGATGTGCTCTAGATGAATTTCTATCTTAAGCACATTGCTAGGCAATCTTTGATATATGCAAGGCAGAAAATTAAAGGGCCCAGGAACTAGGGTACCACTCTGATGCTTAAGTCAGTAAAATTATGATTGTAGAAAGCATATGAATTATAGAGTTTAAAGTTGAGAGTAAAGAATTACATCCTTATGGAGATTTAAGACTATTTATAGTGATATCCTATAATGTAAATCCTTATTAGAAGAGGATTTACTTGCTACAATATCTTACTTGTAAATAAATATCCCATAACTATATTATAATCAAAGAAGGACTTCTTCTACTAGTGATCTAGTAGGATATGGACTTTTTAGGTGAGTTTGTAGCTTGCATAGGTTGACTAGTTCAAATAAGTATGTAATACATATCCCCACACTAGTTTCGCGTCGAAGGCTCAGAATCGCTTCAATTTCCAAAGATCTTACCATAAGGTGATCCATTAAGAAGGCGATCTTATTAATAGTTCATTTTTTGAAAATATTTATGGCGCTGTTTTCGTTACTTTATAATTATTTCGAAAAGATGGTTGTACAAGTAATTTTTTGTTTCACGTACCCTTAGGGAAAAACTCTTTTCGGTTTATGCACTATGCCTCATAAATAGGGTATTCACCTTTTACTTATTTTTTTTTTTACTTTTTCTTTTCTGTCATCGCTCTCCTTTTCTTCTTTTTTCTCTATCCTTGTAATTTTCATATTTTCCTCTCTGTACTTTCTCTTTTGATTCCTCTTCTTTTCAGAGATTTTGCAAGTTTTCTAGCAATTCCATAATTGTTTTTAATTCAGTTAGCCCTCACTAGTTCTGAGTCAAAGGTTTGGAATTGATTTCTATTCTCGGAGATTGTATTTCAAAGCGATCTTCTTGCTGACAAACAGCTCCTCCCTTATATTTTCGGGCCTCTTTATCATTATATTCCTTATGTGTATTTTATTTTTTCAAGTTTGATATATCTGATGATTTTAACCAACAACTTTCATAAATATTTGTAGGACATTTTTATGGGTTTCGGGTGGTTCGCCAATTTTCAAAACTTCACAACTTGAACTTTAAGGGTCTTGGGCAAGCTTTTTACTAATAATTAATTTAAGGATCTTGAGCGAACTTTTAGCTCACTTATTCCCTTGATGATTTTCTCTTTTAACTGTTTTGGGGAATCTTAGGTGAATTTGTAGTTCACCTATCCCATGATGAATTTTCTCTTTAGAGAGTCTTGGACAAGCTTTGTAGCTTCACCTATTTTATGATGATTCTTCTTTTTAGTTAGTCTTGGGTGAGTTTTTTACCCACTATTTATAAATAGTTTTGGGCCATCCTATAATCTATTGATCCCTATTATCAAGGAACTTCTCCCCCTCATTTTTTTTAATTTTTTATTTTAAAATAAACGAGTAATGTACCTATGATTTGCCTATCCCATGGTGATGTTCAATGTGGGAAAGCTTGGGCGCCCTTTAAGGTATGCCTATCCCATGGCAAACTCGAACGTGGAGAATGTTGGGTGCCCTTTAAGGTATGACTATCTCTTGGCGATCTCTAATGTAGGGAATTTTGGGCACCCTTTAAGGTACGCCTTTCCCTTGGTGATTTCTGACGTAGGGAATCTTGAGCGCCTTTTAAGGTATGCTTATCTTGTGGTGATTTCAGACGTGGGAAATCTTGGGTGCCCTTTAAGGTACACCTATTCCGTGGTGAGTCTTGATCCATATATAGAAAATGTGCACACATCTTGAAAATTTTGAATTTTTATTTCTCAAAAAACACAACTAATCATTAGGTCTAACAAATAAAGAAAATATTAAAAAAGATTTTACTGATAATATATTATTAAGTTATCTGAATTTCATGTCCGAGGTTGGAGTCTCCCTTGGTGATCTTTTATATTTTGCAAACTTGAATATCATAATTGACTTAATGATATTTAGTGTCATTACCCAATATATGCATATTGGTATGCAAAACTATTACTAAAGGTGTAATTATATGATTTTTTTAATCAATTTAAATGCATACAATTAAGAAGGAATGAATTAATACATATATAAAGAAGAATTTTTTTTTCTATTTTTCTCATGTAGATAATTAGAATATAATATTTTCTGATTAATTTACATGTTCATTAAAATAAATTTATATATAGAGATGAGTTTAATGATATATATAATATCATTGTATATTCAATATATAAATTTATTATGTACATTGAAAAATAATTGATCTTACAAATTAAAATATTTAAAAATTATGTTTTAAATATCAATTCCATGAAAAAAGGTAAATTCTATAATTAAGTAAACTAAAATGATTTTTTTTTTCTGAAATGGGAAGCAATGCTTCATTCAAGAAAAATCGAAGTAACATCAATGTGAACATATATAACATAATAGAGACTCATCCAACCTAACATTTCCCCCCCTTTTTCCATAAATGCTGCAACACTTTTCTTTTTTAATTAAATGTGCGTAACTATCACTCTTCACTGCACAATTTTTTTTTCTTTTTAATTTTTGCAGTTACAAACAGACGGGATAAAAATAAATTACACTTTCCCTTACCATTTAATCTAACCAAATTCGATTTAGTATGAAATATGATTTAATGTATGTCTTTAAAATCGATACTAAGCTAGCTATGATATATATGTTAGAAACGCATAATTTTTTAAATATTTTGATACCCAAAATCAATCATGCTAGAGTTGTTAAGAAAATTAAAATAAATACTTGTATCCATTATAGCAATTGAACCTTTGCGGAATGAATATGAACGAGTGCTTTGATATCAGATATGACCTTCCACAATCAAATCTCTAATTTTTTAATGTTACTTAACTCTTTGTATCTGATAGGAAGAGAATAGAAATCGGTTGACTAATTTGACTTATTGGAGACCATAACCCTAGAGTTTTTATATGTTAACCCATTAGGATCCTATTAAGCCTATATGGGCCAGGAATATGTATCCACTCATTAACCCATACTAATTCCTAAAGTCTATGAGCTTCACATAAATTAATCACTTAAACCAAGCCTACTTATAAAATAGCCCCTTAATATAATTGTTCTAATAAATATGTAAGCCCATACAATAGAGATTAAAATATAACAATCTCCCACTTTGGCTACATATTAAACATGAAACAATTATATTAATCAAATTCTTTATGTGTACACATTTGTGCTATTTTCTTTAGACTTCACCTTAGTTTCAATATGGTCCATTTCGTACATTATAATGAGATTATGGTGGCTTTTGTTACATATAAGCATAACTAAACCTTCCATGCTCACCATACTAATATATTCAATGACATAGATCTAGTATGGAAGAGTGGCATGGAAATTACATGGAATGTGATATCAAACATGCCTATTTCCAACTGGTCCTACTTTATTCTTTAGAGAGATCAATCATAAACAAATAAATTCAGAGATATAGATAATGAAATGAATTATAAAACTTTATTATGCATAAAATAAATATGTAAAACATGTCTCAATACATAGAACATCTAAAATAAAACTTGCACTAAACCAATGTATTACAAAATATGCCTACACCCATATGAACAGTGTGCTCATGAAAAACCTTAGGTTGCAAACCTTTTGTTAATGGATCCGCTATCATGGAGTTTGTTCCTATATGTTCTATAGAAATCAGACCACTTTGAACTCTTTCCTTAATAGACAGAAACTTGATGTCAATATGTTTTGACTTCACAGAGCTTCTGTTATTATTACAATATAAAACTGCATATTTATTATCACAAAATAATTTTAATGGCCTTCCAATACCATTAACTACACACAGCCCAATGATAAAATTACGCAGCCATATCCCATGATTAGATGCCTTAAAACAAGCTACAAATTATATAGCCATGGTTGAAGAAGCTATAAGTGTCTGTTTGGCACTCTTCCAGGATATAGCTCCTCTAGCTAGCATAAAAATATAGCCTGAAGTGGATCGTTTACTATCTTGGCATCCAGCTAAATCGGAATCAGAATACCCAATGATCTCTAAACTGTCTGGTTTCCTATTGGTTAGTATGAAATCCTTTGTTCTTTGCAAATACTGCATAACCTATTTGGTTGCTTTCTAATGATCTAGTCCTGGGTTACTTAAATATCTTTCCAACAGTCCTACTATAAATGCTATATCAGGACTAGTACACACTTGAGCATACATTAGACTTCCTATTGCCGAGGCATAGGGAATCTTTTGCATCTCTTTTATTTCAAGGTCACTTTTGGGGCACTGATTGAGACTGAACTTGTCTCCTTTAGCTACAGGTGTATCTCCTGGTGAACATTTTTTCATGCCGAATCTACTTAGCACCCTTTCGATATAACTCTTTTGTGACAATCCAAGGATACCTGGAGAGTGATCTTGTAGTATCTGCATGCCTAATACAAAAAAGGCATCCCCAAGATCTTTCATCTTAAAATTCTTTGTAAGAAATTTCTTGGTTTCATGCAATAAGCCTATATCGCTACTTGCCAGTAGTATATCATCAACATACAATACTAGAAAGATAAATTTACTCCCATTGAACTTGTGATATACACAATCATCAACCACATTTACCTCAAAACCATATGAGGTAATAACTTGATGAAATTTATAATACCATTAATGAGAAGCCTATTTGAGATCGTAGATGGATTTTTTTTAATTTACAAACCATAAACTTTGAATCTTTGGATTCAAAATTTTTTGGCTAAACCATACAAATTGTCTCATCAATGTCTCAATTGAGAAATGCTGTCTTTACATCCATCTGATGTAGCTCTAAATCAAAATGAGCTACAATTGCCATTATTATCCTAAAAAAATCCTTTGATGAAACTAAAGAAAAGGTGTCTTTATAGTCAATGCCTTCCTTTTGAGTGAATCCTTTAGTGACTAGATGAGCTTTATATCTTTTGATATTGCCTTTTGAATCCCTTTTGGTTTTAAACATCCATTTGCAACCAATAGGCTTCGCACGTTTAGGCAACTCGACAAGATCCCAAACTTCATTGTCTTTCGTGGATTTCATTTCATCTTGCATGGCATTGATCCAATGTTGAGAATTGGAACTTTGAAAAGCTTCATGAAGGTTGATTGAATCATCTTTCGTTAAGCCTACAAAATCTTCTTGTTTTAGGAGAAAGACGATATAATCGTCTGGAATCGCACTTCTCCTTTCTTTAATGGATCTTCTTAATGGCACTTCTTGAGGCTACCAAATTTGCTCTATAGGAAGAACTTCATTGTTGTCTTGAACCAGAGTTGTGTCTTGAATAATGTTAGGAATTATTACATGATCATTGTCAATAGCAATATTAGGAAGAGAAATAATTTTCTCTTTTTTAGAGACAATTTCTTCATAAAAAATGATGTTCCTTAATTCTTCCCCTCCAAACTCTACATCCTTAAGAAATCTCACATTTTCCATCTTAAAGAAGGACCGAGTAGTGAGATCATAAAATTTTAATCCTCGAGAGCATTCTGTATATCCAACAAAGTAGCAGCTAATAGTCTTAGAGTCCAATTTCCTTTAATTAGGCCTATAAGGCCTTGCCTTAGTTGGACATCCCCAAATGTGTAGGTGCTTTATACTGGGCTTTTTTCTAGTCCACATTTCACTTGGGGTTTTAGCTACTGCTTTGCTAGGTACTCTATTAAGGATACATATTACAGTCTTTAATGCTTCTCCCCAAAGCAATTCATGTAATGAAGAATGACTAATCATACTTCTTACCATATCCTTAAATGCCTTGTTTTGTCTTTCAGCAACACCATTCATGCTGGGTTTGCCTAGCATAGTGTACTATGGGACGATACTGCATTCCTTCAAAAAGTTAGCAAAGGGTACTGGACATTGTTCTCCTAATCCATCATATCTACCATAGTATACTCCACCATGATCAGATTTGACAGCTTTAATTTTTCTTTCTAAGCTAAAGTTTAACTTCTGCTTCATAAGACTTGAAAACCTCTAGGGATTAAGACTTCCCACTTATTAAATATAGGTAGCCATATCTAGAGTAGTCGTCTATGAATGTAATAAAATACTATTGACCATTCCATGCTACCATAGGGAATGAACTACAGATATCCATATGTATTAGTTTTAAGACTTCCGTATATCTGTTGGCAGCTAATTTCTTTATGTTTGTTTGTTTTTCCTTAATACACTCAACATAGACTTTGAAATTTGTTAAATCAAGGGAATCAAGAATTCCATCTGACACAAGTTTCTGAATTCTCTGTTTAGAGATGTGGCCTAAACATTTATGTCATATGGTGGCTAAATTCTCAGTTAATTTATGTTTTATACCTCTTGAATTAGTATATAGGATTTCATTATGGGAAGAAATAGTCTTCAGCATATAAAGACCATCAATTAAAATACTGGTAGCAATAAAATTGGATTTTAAAGAGATACTAGCTTTATTATCTCCTAAATTGCAAAAGTATCCACATCTATCAAAACAAGAAATAGAAATTAAATTCCATTTAAAAGACGGAGCTATAAATGTTTCAACCAAATCCAAATAACAACATTCTTTAATTGTAATCTAAAATGCCCTATAGCTTCCGCAGGGACTTTATTGCCATTGTCCACATAGATGAATCTTTCAGCATCAGTTGGCAGTTGGCTCTAGAGGCAACCCTACATAGACACACTTATGTGAGCAGTAGCACCAGAATATATCCACCAAGTGTCTATAGATACAGAAGCTAAATTAGCTTTAGAACAAACTAAAGCGAGAACCTTACCCTTCTTTGCATGCCAGGCAGTGTACTTAGAATACTCTTGTTTTATATGTCCTCCCTTCTTACAGAAAAAATAGGTGAATTCATCACCTTGCTTCTTTGCCTTTTTCTACCTAGGTGTTTCACTTCCAGTATCCTTAGCCCTCTTCTTTTTCTTATTCTGAGAGGTTGATGCAAAGTGAGCACTTTTTGTCTTATCTCTCTAGATCCTTTCCTCTTCTTGCACACACTATGAAATGAACTCATTAAGAGTCTATTTTTCCTTTTGAGAATTATAACTTACCTTAAATTGACTAAATTGTGCAGGAAGAGAAATGAGAACTAAATGCACGAGTAAATCTTCATTTATCTCTAACTTTAGTGCTTTTAGTTTTCCAGCAAGATTCGACATCTTCATTATGTACTCCCTTATGTTTCTTGTTCTCTTGTACCTCATCGAAATCAGAGCAGCCAAATGGTTACTCATTTCAGATTTTTCATTTTTGGCAAAATACTATTGTACTATCACAAGGGATTCCTTAGCATTATTGCTCTTAGAAATAAAGCCCCGAAACACTTCTGGTATGGAATGTTTCATGATCATTAGACTTATGCTGTTAGAGCGATCCTATTTCTCAATTTTAGCCTCATTTGAATTATCCTTAGTTGTAATGGGTCACTCCGTCCTTAACGTAAGGTCTAAATCCATACGATTGAGAATAATTTACACGTTCTCTTTTCATACCTTAAAATTTGTACCATTTAGCATAGAAATGGTACTAATTTGAGCAAAAACATTATTTGAAATTGTAGAAACTGAATAGAGAACAAAAAAAAAAAAATATGCAATAAATAATCATGTCATTAAATCAAGAATTTTTTATAAGAAAATTATAAAATAGGATACCTAGCACAACTTGACATTTAGTGTTTGCACATAAATATCAATTGTAAATGGTACTCTCAATGCAACAATCAAACATTGATAATAAAATCTGTCAAATAACAGTTTTTTTTTGGACCGACTATCATTTACATGGAAAATAACTTTATAATTATCAATATTTGTCATCGCAAGTATATTCATGGCTTGGCCAAATATTAACCTTCCTTTGAGCCGATTAATGTTCGCATAAACAATAAACACACAACATCTTTATGATCCAAATTAAATCAATTTACTTATTAGATGCTACTTTGGTAGCATATTGTTTCAATCAATTTAATTTAAGATACTAAATATAATTAGTGCAAATAAATCCTTAATATTGCACACAAATATCGTTGTTAACACCTTATAAAATTCATGACTTCAAGACATGATCAAGTCACACACTCAAATTTAATATATATTAAATAAATTATCTTGATGCAAAAGCCAGCCAATATATAATATTGTATACATAAAAAAAAAAAAAAAACACAACATGCACGTTTGTACATAATTTGGATTCGATTGACTTTAATTAGCCAAAAACAATAGCATATGATAAACGATTGTACATGCTGTATCCATTGTAAAATAATTTATCATGAAGCAATCTATATATATATATATATATATATATATATATATATATATATATATATATATATATATATATATATATATATATATATATATATATATATATATATATATATATATATATATATATATACACATACGAAAACGAATTCAACACGCAAATAAATATGTTCCTGGTTCGGGTGAATCAATTATAACACATACATGTGCATATATGAATTCATTATGACCTGAATACTTAAATTCAAATAATGAATACATGAATAACAATCGCCTGTATCCATAAACCCAATCAGAAAATTGATGTACCACAAAATACTCAAATTCTTAACAACCCATAAAATCACTATGGATCAAATAAAATAATTCTTTAATCCTAATAACCTAACATGTTATGAGCTTTGATACCATTTGTTAGAAACACATAATTTTTTAAATACTTTGATGCCCAAAATCAATCACGCTATAGTTATTAAGGAGATTAAAATAAATACTTATATCCATTGTAGTAGTCAAATATTTGTGGAATGAATGATGAACAAGTGTTTTGATATCAGATATTGCCTTTCTTAATGAAATCCCTAATTTTTTTAAGATTACTTAACTCTTTGTATCTTATAGGAAGAGAATAAAAAGCAGTTGACTGGTTTGACGTATTGGAGACCATAACCCTAGAGTCTTTATATACTAACCTATTAGGAACCCATTAAGCCTATATGGGTCAGGAATAAATATCTACCCTTTAACCCATATCAATTCTTGAAGTCTATGGGCTTCACATAAATGAATCACTTAAACTAAACCTACTTATAAAATAGCCCCTCAATATAATTGTTTTAAATAAATATGTAAGCGTACACAATAGAGATTAAAATATATATATAAATAAAACCTTTCCTTTATTTGTGTTTTTTTTTTGCAATTTTATTTTATATTTTTCTTAATTATTGTTTTTATCATTATATTATTATGTTAGATAGCTAACTATAGATTGTGATTTGTGATCTCTCATGCATGTGATTAGTCAAGGTTCGGTAAAATAAACATCATGTAATTTGTATGTAAATACATTGTGATATATAGGAGATAGAACCTGATATAGAGTTGAGTACTGAAAAATTAAAGTAATAATCAAGTAGTAAATCTTTGGTCATTGCTCCTTGTATGATTTTATTTTCGCTGACAATTGGACACAACAGCTTTAGTGATATTTAGAGGTGAGTTTCACGCTCACCTTATCAATTGATGCACTCAAGATGAATTTCGATTTTAAGCATATTGTTAGGTAATTTTCGATACCTGAGGCAGAAAATTAGAGGGCTTAGGCGATTTTCTTGGGGGTCTACTTTGATACTTAAATTAGTAAAATTATGATTGTGGAGAGTATATAAATTATAGAGTTTAGAGTTGAGAGTTAAGAGTTACCTCCTTATGGAGATTTAAAGGCTATTTATAATGATATCTTATGATATAGATCCTTATTAGGAGAGGATTTACCTACTACAATATCTTATTTGGAAATGGATTTCCCATAGCTATATTATAATAAGAGAATGACTTATTCTACTAATGGTGTAGTAGGATATAGACTCTTTAGACGAGCTCATAGCTCACATAAGTTGACTAGTTTAAATAAGTATGTAATACTTTATTTTTCTCTTTATATGAAAATCTTGATTTTTCTATGTTTTGAAAACCAACTCGGTTGGTTTAATTGAGAACTGAAAACTGATTCACATACCAATCGGAATCACTTAGTAAACTCGATATCTTTCATATCAAGTGTTCATATTATGTAACAAACATTACTTGACCCTTCGTCTAATTATAACATTTGTCCAAAACATATAACAAATGTTATAAAATATATAATGTATGTTACTTATGCATATCAATAAATATATAATGATCAATCTCAGTTCAATCATTGACCTGTGATTTTCTGTGGTTGAAGGTTTCAAAACATAGTGATTTTTCTTGATTTCTACTTTTATATAGCAGCGAAAAGTGCATAGTCGAACTTATTGCTTACAAGATTCTAATTCTTTGATTTTATCTAGACACAATATTCCTTCAATTAAAAACTAATATTCCTTTGTAGCTAATGTTAAATAGTTATTTTATTTTCATTTTTTAGATACGAAGACAAAATGTAAGAAATACATTGGAAATATCTTCCTCTAGTACCAAGAAGAATTTCATCCATATTTTATATCAATCACATATTCATTGAATTTAAGAATTAAGGGGCTTGGTCTTGTTCAAAACCCCTGAGATTATTTAAAAAAATTATTAGTATATATATATATATATATATATATATATATATATATATATATATATATATATATATATATATATATATTGTATATTGTTAAAGAAAGTTGAGCTGCATAATAGCCATAGAATACGTAATCAATATTCTCAAATGTTGGAGATTGATTTTCCATTATCTCTTTCCTTATTTGTATATGATTTAGCTTGATCATAGGCCATAGAATAGGATTAATGTGTATCAATACTAGTATATACATTTGTAATATTTACTCATTTCTATATACAGAGAAATATTCACTTTACTATTTTATCTGATTTTCATGGTATCAGAGCCACGCTCTGGGCATTAAAACAAAACTTAATACCACTTCCTAGCCAACTTCCATGGGAGACGATAAACCAAGAGGCATGGCTTCAGGAGCAAAATGGGACAATCCCAATCATCAACTTTATCTTCATCATTCAGATCAACCTGGTGCCATTCTTGTGCCACAACCTTTAGTGGAAGACAACTATAGCACATGGAAACAATCCATGACTATGGCTTTGACGGTCAAAAACAAGATTGGACTCATAGATGGTTCAATCAATGAGCCAGATGAAAAGGATTCAGATGAGTATCAACAATGGAATCACTGCAACAATTTGGTGAAGACTTGGCTGCTGGGATCTATGTCTAAAGAGATTGCTGGCAGTGTAATTAATTGTAAAAATGCTAGACAAATATGGCTCGAACTGCAAGAGAGGTTCTTATAAGTGAACGTGGTTGAACTGTTCAACATTGAAAACGAAATTCATAATTGTGTGCAAGGCAACATGTCTATGGGATCTTATTTCACAAAACTGAAAGGACTATGGGATGAGCGTGAAGCAATATGTACTTTTCCTATATGCACTTGTGGATCAATCAAAGAGGGGGCTGCATATTTGGAAACACAGAAAACCATGAAATTTCTCATGGGTCTCAATGAATCATATGCAGGTGTTCGGAGTAATACCTTATTGCTAGATCCATTACCTACAGTAAATAAAGCATACTCTCTAGTGCTCTGTCATGAGAAACAAGCAGAAGTGACAACCGGAAAGAGTCAAGACCAACCAGAAGCTGCTGTCTTTGCCGTAAAGAATTCAAATCGCGGGACTGAAGATGAGCAAAAGTGCACAAAGTGTAACAAGACAAATCACACGACCAAAAATTGCCGTGCACATCTCAAATGCAGTTTTGGCGGCTGGAAAGGACACACAGTAGATCAATGCCGCAATAAGAAGGCAGCAACTGAGGCTGATAATAATGCAACAATTTCGAAGGGAAATCACGCTGCATATTTAACTAAAAAGAAAGAGACAAGTCTTCCGTTCACAACTGAAGAATGCAGACAAATACTAGAAATGCTGAGATCTAAACCCTCTTCTGCAAATCATGTTAGTAGTTGCTCAACTCATGATGATCTTTCAGGTAAAGCCTTTTCACTCATTCTTAATGGAAAAAGAAGTACTTGGATCTTGGATAGTGGGAGTACAGACCATATGGTTTATGACCAGAACTTACTTACACACTCAAGGCCTATCAAAAATCGTACCGTGGAATTGCCAAACGGTTCAATAGCACAAGTGACTCATATTGGCACAGTAGCTCTATCTTCAGATTTAATTCTTGACAATGTTTCGTGTATTCCATATTTCCATTTGAATTTAATTTCAATTAGCAAACTGACCCATAATTCCTCTCATATAGCCATTTTTTTGAACAATATGTGTTTTGTCCAGGACCTACGCTCGGGGAAGATGATTGGGACGGGAATTGAATGAGAGGGCCTTTACTATCTCGATCAAGCCAAAAAAAGGAGTGTGCAATCATACCCAAGCCTCAAACCCGTCTCTTTGGCACCAACGTCTAGGGCATCCATATTCCAAAATCACTCCATTATTTATTTCTTCATGTTTCCGAAATAAAACTTGTAATACAGACAAGTGTTTGATTTGTCCTTTAGCAAAACAAACAAGACTTCCTTTTCCTTCAAGTTCCATCACTACTGAATCTAGTTTTGATTTGATACATGTTGACATTTGGGGTGGTTATAAAATTGCTTCCATTTCGGGTGCAAAATATTTTCTTACTATTGTTGATGACCATACTAGGTGCACTTGGATTTACCTTATGAAACATAAATCAGATGCTGGACACTTTTTGGTCAATTTCATAAACATGGCTGAAAATCAATTCAATTCCAAGGTCAAGATCATTCGTAGTGACAATGGCCCAGAATTCAAAATTGAAAATTTTTATGCACAAAAGGGCATAATTCATCAAACCAGTTGCATCAATACACCACAGCAAAATGTTGTCGTTGAACGAAAACACAGACACTTATTAAATATGGCACGTGCCCTCTTTATTCAAGCTGGTCTTCCTAACCATTTTTTGGGGGATGCCATCCTTACTTCAGCCTATCTCATAAACCGAACACCAACTCCTCTTCTCCAAGGAAAAACCCCATATGAAAAGCTGTTTAGCAGAGTTCCAAACTACTCATATTTATGAGTATTTGGTTGCTTGTGTTTTGTTTCCACTCACGCACAAAACCGTTCTAAATTTGATCCTCTAGCATCACAGTGCATTTTTCTTGGATATCCTTATGGGAAAAAGGGGTATCGTGTTTTTGATATTACACAGAAAAAGGTATTGGTTTCCAGAGATGTCATATTTTTTGAAGATATTTTTCCTTTCCAAAATTCTAAACATTCCACTGCACCACAAAAAGATTCAGAATTTTTGTTTCCAAATCAAGCACCAAACCTTGATTTTGATTCTTTCCCTGAGTCATCATCTCATACCAACACAAATGAACCACCACACCTTGACATAACCATAAATGAGCCTTCTTCTCCTAATACCTCTTCACCCAACATAACACCACCATCATCTCCAAATACAATTATACCAGCTGTTACACCAGTCCGGCGTGGAGGTCGAGCCACCAAAGCCCCACGATATTTACAACACTTTCATGTCGAGATGGCCCTCCCTTCAAGGATTGAACCAACGTCATCCACGAGCTTGGTTAAAAATTCAGGTATTGTTCATCCACTTTCCCAATTTTTATCTTATGAAAATCTTTCCCAAGCTCATAAAGCATATGCTACTAAACTTTCTCTCCTCAAAGAACCTACTAGTTATTCACAGGCTATTAAAGATCCAAAATGGCGTGAGGCCATGCAACAAGAAATTTCTGCTTTGCAAAATAATGGGACTTGGAGCTTAGTATCATTGCCATCTCATAAACAACCAATTGGCTGTAAATGGGTATACAAAATCAAATTAAAGGCTGATGGAACAGTGGAGAGATACAAAACACGATTGGTGGCTAAGGGTTACAGTCAAATTGAGGGAATTGATTACAGGGAAACTTTCACACTTGTTGCTAAATTAGTTACAGTTCGTGTCTTGCTTAGTGTGGCAGCATTACGTGGTTGGCATCTACATCAATTAGATGTTGATAATGCATTTTTGAATGGTGACCTTGATGAAGAAGTATACATGTCTTTGCCTCCTGGTTTCGGACGAAAGGGGGAAACGCGTGTTTGTAAACTTCATAAATCACTATATGGATTGAAACAAGCCTCTAGACAGTGGTTTATAAAGTTATCCAATGCACTCAAAGCTGCGAGATTCCACCAGTCCCTTTTCGATTATTCTTTGTTCGTCCGACAACGGCAAGGTAGTTTTTTGGCATTACTTGTGTATGTTGATGATGTGATATTGGCTGGAAATAATTTGCAGGATATAAAAGATACTAAACTTTTCTTATCCAAGCAATTCAAACTTAAAGACTTGGGAAAGCTTAAATATTTCCTCGGCATAGAAGTTGCAAGGTTAAGGCAAGGAATCAATTTGTCACAACAAAAATATGCTTTGGAAATTTTAGAAGATGTCAGGTTTTTAGGTGCTAAACCTTCTCATTTTTCAGTAGATCAAAATTTGTCACTCACACAATCAGATGGAGAACTTTTAGATGATGCATCAACATATAGACGATTAGTAGGGAGGTTAGTTTATGTCACTATAACTAGACCAGACGTTACTTATATTGTTCATGTGTTAAGTCAGTTTATGGACAAACCTAGACAACCACATTTGGAGGCAGCACACAAAGTTCTTAGGTATATCAAATGTACTCCTGGACAAGGTATTTTATTACCATCTACAGGTTCTCTTCAACTAAGAGCATTTTGTGATGCTGATTGGGCTCGTTGCAAAGATACAAGAAGGTCAATTACAGGTTATTGCATCTTGCTTGGTCAAGCACCAATTTCTTGGAAGACAAAGAAACAAACAACGGTATCTCGTTCAAGTGCTGAAGCAGAGTATCGGTCTATGGCTACTACATGCTGTGAAATCACATGGTTGAAAAACATTTTAAACAACTTGAGAGTAAGCCATACGCAGCCAGTGAATTTGTACTGCGATAATCAAGCAGCCATGCACATAGCCTCGAATCCAGTCTTTCATGAGCGAACTAAACACATAGAGATAGACTGTCACTTAGTGCGTGAAAAGATTCAAGAGGGAATGATTCAAACTGCTCATATTCGCACTTCATATCAGCTAGCAGATTTATTTACTAAGCCTTTGAGCACTGTGCAGTTTGAAGTTTTACTTAGCAAGTTGGGTGTCATTAACATACACTCCAACTTGAGGGGGAATGTTAAAGAAAGTTGAGCTGCATAATAGCCATAGAATACGCAATCAATATTCTCAAATGTTGGAGATTGATTTTCCATTATCTCTTTCCTTATTTGTATATGATTTAGCTTGATCATAGGCCATAGAATAGGATTAATGTGTATCAATACTAGTATATATATCTGTAATATTTACTCATTTCTATATACAGAGAAATATTCACTTTACTATTTTATCTGATTTTCATATATATATCCCTAGAATTTTAAAAAGGAAAATTTATATGCAGCTATAGAGCATATATTTATATAGCTCAAATGTGTACCAAAAAATATCCAAACAGCCTTGTCTAGAGACATTTGGCCACTAAGATTTGAAAAAAAAAAACCTATGAGCATAGCTCTAGGCATGACCGGTTTAATCGAATCGTTAGTTTCAGTTTGGAATTAATGGTTTTGGTTTAACAAAATATTCAAACTGAAATTATAATTGATTTTTATGGTTTTAATTTTGGTTCAGAACAGACAGATTTTGTTTTAGATTCCAGTTTGAAACTGGTTTCTTTATTATGATCTAAAAATAATTTCAAACCGATTACTTTATTACATTAATTTTTATTAAAAAATTAATACAACCTAAAAAAATAATTTAAAATAAAATTTTAATAAACAACATACAATTTATTAAAATATAATTGTATATTAAAAAAAGGGCTTACACTTAATTTTTACATTAATTTATTAAAATACAATTATATTATTGGTTTAACTGAATCATCAATTTTAGTTAAAACTGCCGATTTTGGTTTTTGGTCCAGATTTTGATAGAAACTGAAACTAAAACCAAGCTTCTCATGATTTCTATTACAAACTGAAATCATAAGGGAAAAAAAGTTTTAGTTTTAGTTTTACTCTGCCGATTTTGGTTCGGTTAAACAATTCCAATTTGGTTTTGATCACACTTCAGTCACGCTGCTTTCCATCTTCTTCTCTCTTTATCAGGTCATCGTCAATAGCTTGCGGCAAGCTATTGCTCAAAATTTTCTCTCACTAGCTAAAATCTCTTTCTATCATTTATTTGAATATAGTTTCTTTGAATTATGATAGGGTTTAGTTAATTGGTATGTGAGGTTGTGAGCTTTGATTTTTGGTTGATACTGTTATCATGCAATGATTTCAAAATTTGAAAAATAAAAGAGTATTATTGTAATAAATTTGTGATAATTTATTTTGCAAGACTATTATTTACTTTAATATTTTATGTTACATTTATTTTTAATTGGACTCGGTAATTAAAATTTATGCGTTCATCACTGTTCTCATTGTTGTAGTGCCATCAAATTTCAGCTTAAGCAGCTGCCACATAGCTTTAACCATTAAAAAGTTTTTAAACTCTTTCATTAGGTTGTAATGAATGCAGCTCAACATTGTATAATATGTGTTGTAATCCTTATTTTTCCATCTCTCATAAATGCTTACTTGAACTGGGGATGCATCCTTAGTAGGTGGAGTCATGGTATTTATCAAGTATCTTCCCACTAAAGAAATACTGCATTTTTTATGTCACGTATCATACTTATCACCATTCTATTTCTCAGTTTAATAACTTATGAACTAGAGTTTTAGATGTAATTTTCACTATAACTATCGCGCAAATTAAAATTAGGCATTTGTAACCAATGAATCTTTGGTTGATAGTACTAAAATTATTTCTAAGCTGTAATGTCTCTAGTTCAAATCCTAGTTGAAGCTAAATTTATTAAAAATAATTAGGTATTTATATATTGATGGAGAGACCTAGGCCTAATAAGAGAACCATGCCCAACGAAGCCTAGATGGCTAAATAGAATCTCCATTTCTTATTTGTATAACAAATCCAGAACAAACTAGTAAAGACAATATAAACTCAATATATAGTTCGAATTTGAACATAATCCTTGCCCAAACTAGGCAAGGACATGTAATCTATAAATATCTCCAATGCAAAGCCTTAAAGGCATATTCAAACACATTATAGTTAAACCAAGCTCAAAAAAGTTCTTTGAACATTCAGATTATTCAACATAGTTTCATCCAACATCATTCAATCCAATTACATTCCACTTGTCCAATTAATTCTTGTTTGATCAAATTCAGTTCAATCAAATTGGCGCCGTCTGTGAGAAATGATTGATTGAATTGTATCCATAAGAAATTATTTACAGTTTTTACAAGGATCTCCATCATGGCAGGTAGCAGTCATGATGATTAGGAAAACCTTTTATTTGCCCTTATGCACCAAGAAAAGGGGTTGAATTGGTGGGAAATTAAAATTTAGATAGAAGAAAATAGGGAAAGAGAATAGACACAAGCAATTTTATAGTGGTTTGGGTATTAATGAATCGCATCTACTTCTCAATCTCAATTGGATATTCTACTATTAAAATAATAATAATTGAAGGGTAAAGGCTTTGAGAATTAAATTTGTAAGAGTTTGGCTTAAATGAATATTGTTGGATAGTTATGAGGGTCTTCGGAGGGGATGTTTATAGCTTCTTCCCTCCAAATTCCCGTTACAATGAGTAATGTAAAGAAATCTTCACAACAGCCATAAAATCTTGCATTAAATACTCTGTCAGAGTAAAGTCACGGTCGCAAAGCCTCTTTTGCGGTCGAGATGGAATTTTCGTGGTTGCGATCATTAGAAATCTCAACTGCTAGTTGACACATGGAAACCTCTTATTGGTTCCTCAACTATCCATTATAGTCATGACTTCTGTATAAAAGTCTCGGTCGCAACCGAGGTTGTGATTCGCTTTGTCTTTCGAGGTAGAAAATTGAACAAATTGGCCTTTTAAATGTCATGGTCATGATATATAAGTCATGGTAGCAATTTATCTATCATGGTCGCGATTCTAACATCATGGTTGTGACTCAGAGACTAAGCAAAATACTTTCAGAGATTCTAAGAACCTTTGAAATCCAATATATCAAATATGTTATAATATGCAAAATAGACACTTAAAATTCATATTAGATAGTTTCAATTTGATTGACAAGATCCAAATAGAGATTGACTAAATTTTGAAATAACTTAGGTCAACACCTTCCCAGGGACTCTAGAAATAATTGAACTCATTCTGAGAACCACAACTAGGATGAGACTTGCACTTCTATCATTGGCTGCACAGGACCTATCGACGTCAATGCAGCACTGCAACAACTTAACTTTACTATTCTTGGAACAAGTAGTAATCAATCTATGGTTTTGACACTAAAAGTTATGTCTATATTGTAGTTATTATTAATAGCATTGCAGACCTTGCAAAGTACCCTAATAATCAATACTCGAGCTAGGACAAAAATAATACTAGGAGGAGACTTGAACCAAAGATTAGACTTCGAGCAATCACCCAGAGAGGATCTAGAGAGGGATTGTCGAGCTGAGTGGAGCAAAGGAAAAGGGTTTGAAATAGTTAGGTCTTAGCTCGGAAGGTCATCTCGTGATGAAGAAGACCTAAAAGGATGTACTTTACTGGCCAGGATCAAAGTGTCCCTACTAGAATTTGAAGTCAAAGACTAGAGAGGAGAGGGATATAGGAAAGGGATGAGTTAGACGGAGATAGGTAGAGAGAGAGGAGATATGAGAAAAGGTATAGGGAGTACAGACAAAGTTCTTTTGAGTACTTATCCTAAACCAAGCCGAGATGAACAAAAGGCAGCCAGCTAGAGAAACATAAAAGATATCAAAGAGACAGTAAGGAAATTCTTGGATGAGCTCATTGGAGATTTAGTAAAGAAGTCAGTAGATGAAAGCCTTAGGCTAGAATTGAAATCTCCTTTTACTAGGTTGATCCAAGAATATAAGATGCCTAGTAAGTTCAACCCTCCAACATTGAAAAAGTACAGTGGTGAAACAGATCCCAGGCTCCATATAATAGACTACAAGCATGCTGTTGAGCTCTAAATAAAAAGCGACTTGAAATCTCCTTTTACTAGATCGATGTAAGAATATAGGATGCCTAGCAAGTTCAAGCCTCCAGCATTGAAAAAGTACAGTGGTGAAACAAATCTCAAGGTCCACATAATAGACTATAAGCATGCTGTCGAGCTCCAAACAAGAAGCAATGAGGTGCTATGCAAAGCCTTTTAATGCTTACTGGAAGAAGCGGCGACCAGGTGGTTTGATAACTTGAAAAAAGTGAGCATCCTAAATTTTGGCTAGCTTGCTACCATTTTCATATAAAGCTTTGTAGTTAGTATCCCTATAGAAGGATGAACTTAAAGCCTAGAAGCTATCACATAAAAAGAAGGGGAGTTTTTAATGGACTACGTAGCTCGCTTTAATAGGAAGCTTTGAAAGTCACCCACCTGGATTAAGCACTAGCCGTAGAAGCATTGCAGAATGGTACTACTCATACTGATTACTTTAAAGGGCTATGCAGACATGCACCCATCACTCTAGATGAGGCAATGGCAATTAGCCAAAAGTACATCAGATAGGATGATGCCTTCGTCTTTAAGAAGAAAAGAATAGGGGAAGCCCTAAAAGGAGAGCCTAAAATAAAAAAGCAAGATGAAGGATCCAAAAAGAGTTTGATAGGGGAAAGAAGCAACAATAGTAAAGGTCAAACATCTTATACTCCATATATGTAAACAATGACTCTTATAACCATAAGTCTGGCTAAGGTGTTCGCATCATTCAAAGATAAAAATATTTGGGTTCACCCCTAACCCTTGCTAAAGCTGGCACATAAAAAAATAAGAATAAGTTTTGTTTGTTCCACAATATAAGTTTTATTTGTTCCACAATAACCATAGGCATAACATTAATGACTACTGGTAATTAGTGGCAGAGATAGAGAGGTTGATCAAACATTGCTGGTAATTAGTGGCAGAGATAGAGAGGTTGATCAAGCAGGGGTATCTAAGGAACTTTATAAAGAATAATGACAACAACCAAGCAAGAATAAATAGGGATAGAGGGAAACAGGTGGTAAATGATGGCTCAGTAGGAGTAATCAATTGTCCAACTGAGGGCCTAACGAGCCAATGAGTATCAATCAAATTAAGGCTTCCTAAAGAAAAAAAGAAATTATTGAATTCATTTTTTCCAATTGAGGTGGAGAACTAGCTTGCAGAGAAGATGGAAGCAGCCTACAATGTCCCCACTCAGACCCCTTAGTCATACAAGCTATGGTTGCAAATTTCCAAGTAAAGAGGATTTTGGTCGATGATGGCAGTTCGGTTAATCTCCTCACTGCTTATGCATGTGCCAAAATGGGGCTGAGAGAAAGCAAGCTACAAGATGTGGGGACACTGGTTCGCACATTAGATGGAACAGAAGTGCCATCATTAGGAATAACTAGACTACCTATTACTTTGGGTACACCCCAGAAAGTGTCACCACTATGGCAAATTTTATGGTAGTTAGACTATCTTCGGCATATAATATTCCGATTGGAAGACTCCTCCTCTATGATCTAGATGTATCCATTAATATTAGGCATTTAAAAATGTCAATACCTAAACCAAAAGGAGGGGAAGTCCACATCTATGGGGTACAAGAACAAAGAGAACCCTAAAAGAAGAAGTAATAGAAAATACCCCCTACTTAAATAGAAAAGGCAGCGCTAGTCGATGCAAAAATCAAGATTCTTGAGCAGTGAACTAAGCCTGTGGAAAAATTAGAAAAATTGCTTATAAAAGGAGAGAAATCAAGAAAATAACTGTTAGTAAACACTTTGCTCACGGAAGAACAAAAAGCCTAAGTGTACTAATTCTTTATATCTAATTCATCTAGCTTTGTATAGTCCTCAATTGATATAAAGGGCATCAGCCTTGACATCCTGACTCACAAGCTTAATGTGGATCCTACATTCAAGCCAATCAAATAGAAAAAGAGGTGCTTTGGACTAAAAAGATAAGCGATAATAGATAGCAGAGTGGATAAGTTAATAGAGCTAAGGTTTATAAGAGAGGTATAGTACCTTGATTGGCTCACCAATATGGTGTTGGTGAAAAAAATCAAATGGATCATGTAAGATGTGTGTGGATTTCATAAATCTAAATAAAGCCTGCCCAAAAGATTCTTTTCCCTTGCCTATGATTGATAAGTTGGTGGATTTGACTATAGGATGCAAGTATCTATCCTCATTAGATGCAAAGCAAGGATACCATCAAATCCATATGCACCCTAATGATGAGGAGAAGACCTTTTTTCATAACCTAGAAAGGAATCTACTATTATGTCTCCATGCCTTTTGGAATAAAAAATGTTAGAGCAACATTTTTGAGATTGGTCAAGAAGATGTTCAAGCAGCAACTCGGCAAAAACTTAGAGGCATACGTAGATCACATGATCATTAAGAGCAAAAGTTTTGAAGACCACTTAAGGGATATAGTTGAAGTAATGGGAGAAATGAATGAATACAGAATGAAGCTAAATCTTAAAAAATGTACCTTTTTCATTTAAGGAGGCAAGTTCTAAGGGTGCATGGTATGTGAAAGGGGGATCAAGCTAAATCCATGTAAAATAAAAGCAATCTTAGACATGACTGCACCTCACAATGTTAAAGAAATATAGAAACTCACAGGTAGGATTGCTGCCCTAAATAGGTTCTTGTCAATATCTGTTGAAAAATATCTTCCATTTTTCAAAAAATTAAGGAAGATAGCCAATTTTGAATGGTCTAAAGATTGCCAATAAGCCTTTAATGAACTAAAAACATACCTCAGTTCAGAGCAAGTCCTAAGTTGACCACTGCCTAGGGAAGAAGTATTCATCTACCTATCAACTTCACAATAAGCAGTAAGTTCAGTCCTAATTAGAGAGGAAGGAGGCATGCAAAGGCCAATTTACTATTTCACTAAGGTGTTGCATAATGTCGAGCTGAACTACCTTCGTATTAAAAAGATAGCTTACGCCTTGGTGCTATCTGCTAGAAAATTCAAAGTCTACCTATAAGCTCATTAAGGCATGGTAATAACTAATTAGCCCTGGCAAAAAATATAACACAAGCTAGAGACATTAGGATGAATGTTGTGCTGGTCAATAGAATTGGGACAATACGGCCTCCAATATAAACCCAAATCGGCAATCAAGACACAAGCCCTCATTGATTTCATGTCAGAATGCTCACTCAATCTTGAAGAGCAAAAGGAGGAAACTAGCTTGACAACAGAAAAGGTAGTGACAAAAGAACAAACTGGAAATCAAAGATCAAGATAGGAGTTATTCATTAATGGAGACAGCAACAAAGATGGTACTAGCATTTGGATTGTTTTAAAGAATGGCCAAGAGTTCTCGCTAGAATGCGCCATTGGATTGGGATTTGAAACTATAAATAATACAACAGAGTAAAAAGCTATAATTTAAGGGCTAATGTTCATAGACTACCTCCAATTATAGTCTCATCATTTCTACAATGACTCACAGCTCGTTATCGGGCAATACTAGGGGAATTTAAGGCCAAAGAAGTTACCATGATCGACAGCTTGTAGAAGGCAAAGGCTACAATTCAAAGGATGAAAGAAAGAGGTGTGGAACTATAAATTCTCAAAATCCCAAGAGAACAAAATAGTCAAGTAGATGGCCTCTCAACACTAGTTGCCACTCATCCAGTGGAGCTACCCAAAAGAATCTTTGTAGGATACTTGGCTCACCTAAGCATTCGGGAGGGGGAAGAAGTAATGGACATAGATAAAGAACCTTTTTGATAGACCTTATAAAAAACTACCAGGAAAAAATGAACTGCCCATTGACACCAAAGAGGTAAAGAAAGTAAAATAGCGAAGTGTTCACTTTTTTATCCACCTTGGTGTACTATACAAAAGAGCCTTCTCCTTTATTTGGTTAAGGTGTCTTAGACCAAGTGAAGCAAAATATATCCTCTAAGAAATACATGAAGGGTGTTATGGAATCATATTAGAGGAAAAATTCTAGCTACTAAAGTCACTAAGCAAGGATACTTTTGGCCTCATATGAAAGAGGATGCAATCGCCTTCATCAAGAAGTGCTCAACTTGCCAGAAATTTGCTGGTGGAAAACATGTACCAGCAGCAAAATAAATGGCAATCACTAGCCTATGGCCCTTTCTTAAGTGGGGGATAGATATAGTAGGACCTTTTTCTATGGCATTTGGATAAAGAAAATTCCTATTTGTAACATTAGAGTACTTCACAAAGTGGGTTGAAGTCGAGCCTCTGGCAAACATAACTACAAACAAAGTCATAAATTTCTTATGGAGAAACATTGTTTGTTTATTTGACATATCCTACCAGCTCATCAATGACAATAGGAAGTAGTTTGACAATGCTAAAGTTAGGACATTTTGCCAAAGACTTAACATAAGACAATGCTTCTCATCAGTGGCTCATCCACAAACCAATGGATAAGTCGAGGTGACAAATCATACTATCCTCTAAGATTTAAAATGAAGACTAGACATATATGGCCAAAGTTCAGTAGACTAGCTTCATCACATCCTTTAGGCATATTAAACAACTCCAACGCAACCTACTGGGGAGACTCTTTTTAGTTTGACATATGGAACAGAAGCAACCATCCCAGTTGACATCGGCCTACCCAGTGGGAGAGTCAATTTTGTTAGTGATGAGGTAAATGATCAAGTAAGATGAGTGGATCTAGACCTTCTAGAAGAACTTAAAGAAAAAGCAACTATTAGAATGGCTGCATTCAAATATCAAGCGAGTAATTACTTCAACAAGAAAGTGAAAGCTTGGGTGTTTAATAAAGGAGACCTAATTATGAGATAACTCAAAGCTACAGGAAAAAGAGAGGGAATGAGCAAGCTCACACTGAACTACAAAGGATCATTCAAAATACATAAAGTCATAGGGCTAGCTACTTATAAATTTGTAACCATGCAGGGGGTGGAAGTTCCTCATACTTAGAACATCCAACATCTAAAGATGTACTATCAATAAGGAAATAAAAAGCCTCCTTTTTTTCAAAGTTATGAGATAACTCAGAGCTACAGGAAAAAGAGAGGGAATAAGCAAGCTCGCACTAAACTACGAAGGATCATTCAAAATACATAAAGTCATAGGGCTAGCTACTTATAAATTTGTAACCATGCAGGGGGTGGAAGTTCCTTATACTTGGAACATCTAACACCTAAAGATTGACTATCAATAAGAAAATAAAAAGCCTCCTTTTTTCAAAGTTATCAATAGTTCCTTTCCAAGAGACAAATCAATATAGGATATCACTCTCTGTTAAGGGAGCAAGGTGCTCGACAAAAAATAAGAGATCGCTTTTTGTTGAGGGAGCAAGTACCCAACAAAGCAAAATGGGAGATCACTCTTCGTTGAGGGAGCAAGTGCTAAAAAAAAATATAGGAGATTGCTCTCTATTTAGGGAGCAAAATGCCTAAGAAAAAAGCAATTTGGGAGATTGCTCTCTATTAAGGTAGCAAAGAGCCTAACTAAACGACCTAGAGGAACTCGTCAAAATCTCACAAAGCTCATAATATTTTAAGGCAACTACAAAAAGAGTCTAGTCTAACTAATACAAAAAGGAAGATTTCTCTATAAAAGAAAGTGCAAAATAGTGAAAAACCTCAAAAAACTTAAAGTCTACAACTAAGAGAAGCAAGATGATAAAAAAGACAAGACAAGACAAGTCAATAAATTCAAATAGAACTAATGCCAAGCATTAATAAAAAATTCTATAGAAAGATGGAAGAAAAACTCAATTCTATTACAATAATAAAAAATATTTACAATCTTTCTCAAAGTTATACAATGCAAAAAAAAAAAAAAATTTAAATTGAAGGGGTTCAATTCGCTTGAGGGGTCTGATTAGCTAAAGGAGTGCTTGGACTTAGGCGAATCGAGCTAGAAGACGCAAAAGATGAAGTGGAGCTCAGAATGAATGCCAAAGATGAGTTAGAACCGTAGGGAACTTCATAGCACAGGCATCGATGGTTAAGTTATAAAAATGGATGGCTCAAGCTCCAAAATCCAAGGCAAGCTGACGTTTATACTCAGATGAACTCAATCTTTAGGAGGTTAGCTTTGTCTCTTTTGGTTTCTTATGAAGACACTCTGTGTAACAATCCACACCTACCCTAGGAAATTTTTGTGACAAATTGCTTGACTTCGAACTATTAAAGCTAAGTGTGTACCTTTATGAGAATTTATCTGTTATGTGATTAATGAGTATGTGGCATGTTAAATTAATTTTAATATGCATAATAAGAGTTATTATTATGAAATAAATGATTTACATGAAGTGCATTAGCATAAAATAATTTATTTTTCATAAAATGAATTTTCATGCAAAAAGGCAATTTTTAAGCATAAAATAATTTTATGAGTATTTTAAAATAATTTTTAAAATAAATTTTAAAATAAATATTTTGGGGGGGGGGGGAATTTTAATAAAAATAATAAGAAAAATATTTTATTTTTAATTACCTATAATTAGCCCTTAAATTAAATAAAAAGCCCAAGTACCTAAAAGCCCACCACACTAAAACACTCATAACCTATCTCATTAAGGGTAATCTTGGAAATTGTCCAAAACCCTACATTTAAATACTAAATTTCAGCCAGCCCTAGAATTCCAGCAGCCACACACTATTATTTTAGTATTTTGATGGAAAAATTCTTCCAAAATAATTTTCTCTACCAAAATTCTCAAAACCCTTTCAACTTTGCGATTTCTTGACCGTATTCGTAAGTTTATTGCTATTTTCAATTTGTTATTTGATTTCTATGAAACTAACAATGGGAAAATTATTTGAAACTAAGTATGTACTAATTTTTATTTATTAAATTTGGCCTAGGTGATTTCTTGAGAGAGAAATCAATTTTTCTATAGAAAATACCAACCTCTCTACGCGATTTCTCCAAAGGTGAATCCTACAACTCAAAATTGAAATTTTTCATGCATAAACATTACAAGGAGGGTGATTTTTGTATGATTGTGTTCTAAATGTATTTTTTATGTATTTAGATGAAAAATATCAAATTAAATCATATTTTTGCATATTACTATAATGATCGAAAAGTTTCAGAAAACAAGGAAATTCATAGTTTTCGTCCTAGAACTTAAAAATTGGAAATTCTCTTGTGTATGAACCCTAAGGGCCGCCAAATTGTATGGATTTATATTCTAAATTGATATTTGTTATGTTTAGATGGAAAATAATAATTTAAATCATGTGTTTACATATTACTGTAATGATTAGAAAACACCAAAAAGCGAGAAAACTCATGATTTTCACTCTAAACCCTAAACTTAGAATTTTCATGCATAAGAAATATCTATGGTTGCCAATTTGTGTGTATTGATATTCTAAACTGATATTTTTTGTGACTAAATGAAAAATAATGATTTAAATTACCTGTTTACATATTATTGTAATGATCAAAAAGTACTAGAAACAAGAAAACTCATGGTTTTTCATTCTAAAACCTAAAGTTAGAAATTTTCATATATATGGATCTATATATGTGCCAATTCCTACATATTCATGTTCTAAAATGATTTTTGTTTTGATTACATGAAAAATCTTAGTTAAAACCATGTTTTTACATATTACTGTAATGAATAGAAAGAGCGAAAAGTAAGAAAAATGCAAGTTTTCCATTGAATAAAGCATTCGGCCATTGTTGGAATTCTCATCCCAATATCTATAATTTTTATGCAATGTATTTTGATGATTATTGACAAGTATGAATGAATGATAAATGGTTAAATTGCATGTTGGTTGAAGGAATGACTTTAGACAAGGCTAGAGGTGATTTGATAAACTTAAGGTATCTTAACCTTATGTTGTGATTAATATGTGAATGTGATTAGGTAATTTGGAAGTAGGTTGTATGATGACATGATAATGAATTAATGATCTTGAATTGTTGAAGAGATTGACTGAAGGAATTGGTCATAAGAGATATGTATGATACTTGAAAGGTTATTTGTTAAGTTGACATATATGGAAGTGTTACGTATACTAAGATAATTATTAAAGTGATTTAATATTAAGATAATGATATTGTGTTGACCTTAGAAAGTTTTTGACATGATTTGTAATGTGTTTTCATATGGGCATATAAAGGCTAAGTGTACAAGACTTTTAAAGTTAACATGTTATGTATAAGTGATAAAGTGCACTTATATGTGCAACTCTAAGTGCATGTAAATGTTATATGTGCATGAGGTAGTTATGGAATAGGATAGCATCATGATCAAATAAATAATAAGTATTGAATTAAATATTATGTTAGAGCTTGGGGAGCTTTAGAGGTTCAAAATGGCTACATGTACTAGAAGCAAAGGAACCACAAGGTGAGTAAATATTATATTATTGTTACAAGTATAAGCTATCATACTATGCGAACCCTTGATAGCTTTAAAACCCAAGTTCTCCTCTACTTTCAAAATGAAACTCTATGATTTCTTATTAAGCTTAGGTGCTAAAGGACAATCGAGCCAAAAATCATTTTGTTTATCTAATGATAATACCTTGTGATTATTGCCCTAACTTATATTCTTTCTAGAATTACACTATTCTTGTATCTTTTGTTCAAAAAGATAAACTGCTATTGCTATTATAATATATGTTATTATTGCCTTAAATTTTATTATTATATGTGATTACCATTAGCTCTAGCTCTGGTACCTTTAACCCTTTATGCAGAAGTCCTCATACCAATGCAGGTAATCATCGAAACCTGTGTACATGGTCTTAACTCGATGAATAGGGGTAGTGTATCCATCTTAGCTAGAAGGGGTGGTTCTAGCAGTGGGGCTTGATCAGCTTCATGCCTTTCTATGTAATAGGAGTTGGAATTTGGTTTAATGTCACCTCTCCTCTATGTGTTCGAGTGATTAGGGCAACAACCTTCACTCTCTATGTGTTATAAGTGTGATTTCTGCAAACTTGCTAAATTGAAGACCTTGCTAAATTACAACTTGATTCATGAATTGTAAATCATAAACTATGTGTTTAAGCTATGAGTTTCCTTTTCAAAGGAATATATGTTAACGTATGTGCTATATTATTTACTCATTGAGATAATCTATCTCACCCTTTCTCCTTTGTGTGGTTCCAGGTGAGCAAATGTGAGGAGGTAAGGTAATGGCTCAAGCATTCTACTTCACTTAGAGATTCCTTATCAAAGTCTTTAATAATACTATGTTATGAAGAGATATTCGTAGATGCTTTGGGAGTTTATTTTGGGATATTAACCATTGGTGATTTATCTTAAGACTTTAAATGTTATTTTTCTTATGAGATGTTTCTAAAGTGTTTTGCTAAACTATTCTTCCACATATTAAGGTTTCTTATATTATTGGATATTTAAGTTAGTGCATTGGATTTGGTATGATCCTAGGCATGATTTTGTATATGTGGAAGTGGGTTCCACAGGCATGGGTGACCTTATGTCTCCCCATGTTCTAGGACCATCATGTCTCTAAAATTAGGATGTAATAAAGTTGGTATTAGAGCTGTAGTTTTAAAAGTCTAGTTTAGACTTGTCGCTAGCATAGTTTCATGAAATCCTAGTAGGATTTAGTAATCTTTGTTATTGTTGCTTGCCTTACAATTCTTTTGACAAATGACTAAGAAGATAACCCCTGCTCGAGGACTGTGACCCAGAGCACCCTGTGTGACCTCCAAGAGGACTTGGTTGGAGATGTTTGAGAGAGTCATGTCTGTGATTCGCCCCACGAGGAAGGAGACCCCTGACGAAGAAGAGGACATTGAGGAGTGCCTAAATCATGATTGGGTTTATAGTAAGATTCAGAAATTGGAGGATTACTATTCATACTTGAAGGAGGAAAACCGATGTCTTAAGCTTATGGTTCATGCCTTGAGGGAGGATGTGGAGTAGCTCAAGGTAGGGATTATTGAGCATGAGGAGATTACTAGCTAGTGAGGTCTTCATCTTTGACTGGTCACCATCAGGATGGAGATCTCCTCTATTACCGATGTGGCAGTAGTGGACATATCACTCTCGATTGCCTTAGTGGAGGACACATGAGAGCTAGGATGAGTAGTTGGTGATGATCGGTGTAATGACATAGTACTTTATATGATATGAATGATATTTCCCTTTGACTGCCTAGTTACTTAGTAGGAAATGATTTCTTTTATTATTATAATATGATTGACTTATCATGGTAGGAGATTGTTTTCATACTATGAGATATATGCTATTTGATTGTGATATGTGATATGTGATAAACTATGTGATATGTGATATATATATATGACATGTGCTTAGTGATGAGATATGATAAATACTTAGGATAAATGCATGATGTTTATGCTAGTAAAATGGTGGGGTTAAATGGGTTAGAAAGAGTTAGTACTAAATTCCTTTATTGTGATAAGTAGAATGCCTCTTAAAAAAAAGGTTCACACAACTGCCTAGCGTATCAAGGCAAGTGATGATGCCATATCAAACTTTGTATCAAATGCTGCCTCCGCACTTGTATGGTTAAGAGAAAGATCCAATTCGGGGGTACCAACCATGGGCTCTAGTGAGCAAGCATCTTCGCAAGAGGTGCAAGCTATGTGAGAGGATGAGAGACTTGTACAAGGAATTGGACGAGCTATGAGCTCAAAGGCAGGAAGTGCTGCCAACACAAGAAAGAAATGGAGTTCCACCTCCTGCAATAGTGGCACCTGCAGGGAAGGAATGGAAATGAATACCTGACGAGGGGATGACTATTTCAGAGTTTAAGAAGCTTCAGCCACCTACCTTCTGTGGTGAAGAGGGTGATGACCCACATGAATTCTTGGATTAGATGGATAAGCTAGTCTGTCAATTGTCTTGCTCAGATGCCCAAGTGATCAAGTTGGTAGGACTTTAACTTAAGAAGAAAGCTTGGTACTGGTATGAGAGAAACATCGAGGAGTGACTTTATGGGGTAGACCCATCTATGTGGGTAGAGTTCAAATAAGAAATTATGGATCAGTTCTTGCCTGAAGGTGAAAGGCAAGATAGGGCGCTGTAGTTCGAACAGCTGACGCAGAAGCCTAGAATGTTAGTCTCGAATTATGCTAAGGAGTTCAATCGACTTAGCAGGTTTACTATCAACATCATTCCTACCAAAGCTAGCCACATCAACTGCTTCCTAAGAGGGTTGATCACACCTCTATTCAACTCATTGGCAACAATGAAATTTCCAACCTTGGCCAAGCTGATAGATAGGGCCAAGATAATGGAAAAAAGATATAAGGCTGAGAGAGCCGAACGAGAGTAGAAAGGGAAGAACAAAAATAAATGTCATAGAGGACAGCAAGGAGGGGGAGGAGGCCTAAGGAAGGAATTTGCAATGTCTGGATAGTGAAATGGTCAAACCAAGTAGGAACTCCCCACTTGTGGCAAATATGGAAAGAAGCATTCCAGAATTTGCCAAAAAGATTTTGGTGCATGCTTTATGTGTAGGCAAATGGGACACTTCATTAAGGACTACCCTTAGATGAGGAATCAAAAGAATGGGACCACTACACATCCATAATCTAGACCATTCCAATCGCAAGGGCAAAGAGCCAAGAATAAGGGGCTAGTTGTTAGGAATGCACCAGCAACAAAGAATAAAGGCAAAGGTCGAGTCTTTGCCTTAAATCAGTAAGAGGCCTGTGCTTCGCACACAACTATCATAGGTATCATTCATATTCAAAATTCTAGTGTAAGATGTTTGATTGATTCTAGTGCTATGCATTCTTTTATATCACTATGCTTTGCTAAGAGTCTTGGTAGAAATAAAGAATTAATGAGTGAACCTTTAGTAGTATCAACTCCTTTAGGGGAATGATGGAAGCAAAGTATGCATTTAATGGTTGTGAGGTAGACATTATTGGACAAAAACTTCTTATGGAATTGCTAGAATTGGATGTACTAGAATTTGATGTGATATTAGGGATGGACAAGTTATATGAGCATAGAGCTTGTACTGACTGTAGAGAGAAACTTGTCGAGTTTCAAGCCAAGGATGGGAAGAAGTTTGTGTATCAAGGAGATAGGAATGAGAATCCTCCAAACTTGATATCAGCTTTGGGAGCAAGAAGGATGTTAAGGAAAGGGTGCCAAGCATACCTAGCCCATGTAATCGATATTGACAAGGAGGCCACTGTTCGGGACAAGAACATTCTAGTGGTGGATGAATTCATGGACATCTTTCCAGAAGACCTACATGGAATACCACTTAACCGTTCAACATTGAACTACTACCTGGTATGTAACCTATATCAATAACGCTATATCGTATAGCACTAATGGAATTGAAAGAATTAAAGACACAACTATATGATCTACTTGAAAAGGGTTTTATTTGACTGAGTAGCTCATTATAGAGCTCTCCAGTATTATTGGTAAAGAAGAAGGATGGCTCATTTTGAATGTACATTGATTATCGCCAGCTTAACAAAGTCACTGTGAAGAATAGGAATCCTTTGCTAAGGATTGATGATCTTTTTGTTCAATTGCAAGGAGCTGGTCACTTCTCCAAGATTGACTTAAGGTCCGGTTATCATCAACTAAAGATCCGTGGTGAAGACATCTATAAGACTGCTTTTTATACTAGATACAGATATTATGAGTTCGGGTTCTGCCATTTGGTTTGACAAATGCTCCTGCCACTTTCATGGACTTGATGAATCAAGTATTCAGGCCATTTATTGACAAGTTTATGATTGTCTTCATTGACGACATCTTAATTTACTTGAAGAGTGAGGAAGAACACAAAGAGCATCTAAGGATCATGTTGCAAACACTACGTGATCACCAGGTCTACGCTAAGCTATCTAAGTGTGAGTTTTGGATGGAGTCTGTTAACTTTCTTAGACATGTAGTAAGTAAGGAAGGGAGTCAAGTTGATCCAAAGAAAGTTAAAGCGGTAGCAAGCTGGCCATGACCCATAACAGTTTTGAAAATACAGAGTTTCTTGGGCATGGTTGGGTATTATCGCAGGTTCGCACAGGGCTTTTCCAAGATAGCAGCCCTATTGACCAAGTTGATTAGAAAGCAAGTTAAGTTTAATTGGGAAGAGTCTTATGAGGAGAGCTTTCAGAAGCTAAAGAAATGTTTTGATATCAGCTCTAGTTTTAGCTTTACCAAAAGGATAAGAAGGGTTCACCATTTATTACGATGCCTCACGAGTAGGACTTGGATGTATCTTGATGCAAAATGGTAAAGTCATCACCTATGCATCATAAAAATTGAAGAAGCATGAAGTGAATTACCCACTTATGATTTAGAATTAGCTACAGTTGAAGATATGGAGACATTACATATATGGAATGAAGTGTGAGATCTACACAGATCATAAGAGTCTTCAGTATATCTTGAGCTAAAGAGATCTCAACCTAGCCTTTGTGACTGTACAAAAGAGGTTGATCGTGAAGGAATTAAAAGAGTTGTTTAACCAAGGATTGAGGCTGGAGATTAGAGGATTGAGAGTTTTAGTGGCTCATTTTCAAGTGAGGTCTAAGCTAATGGAAGAAATAAAGGATTCACAAGATAAGGACCCACACATGGTGGAGTTAAAGGATGAGACAAAAGAAGGGAAGAACTCTAAGTTTGAAGTGGTCAATAGAGTTTTAAAGTGCAAAAATAGAGTATGTGAGCCTAATGTGGATGGATTATGAGAAAGGATACTAAAGGAGTCTCATCAGACACCTTACTGTGCTTATCCTGGAATTACCAAGATGTACCATGATGTGAAAGCTAACTATTGGTGGCCTAGACTGAAGAAGGATGTGGCTAAGTTTGTAGCATCCTGCCTGACTTGTCAGTAAGTCAAGTACAAGCATCAATGACCCTCAAGATTGCTACAAGAAATTCGACTACCTGAATGGAAGTGGGAGCGCATCACTATGGACTTTGTAGTTAGCTTACCTAGAACCTCCAAAGGATATGACTCTGTATGGGTCATAGTAGACTAACTAACAAAGTCTGCACATTTTATGGGAGTTAAGACCATATATTCCACAGCTCAGAATGCACAGTTGTATATGGATGAGATCGTGAAATTACATTGAGTGCTAATTTCCATCATCTCGGATTGAGGGACTCAATTTACCTTTAAGTTTTGGCAGAAGTTGCAAGAGGCATTAGGAACACAACTAGATTTTAGTACTACATTTCACCCTCAAACAGATGGATAGTCTGAAAGGACAATTCAAATGCTCGAGGATGTGCTAAGAATGTGTGTCTTGGACTTTGGTGGTAGTTGGGATAAGTACTTACCCTTGATTGAATTCGCCTACAACAACAGCTACCATTCATCCATTGGCATGGCACCATATGAAGCTCTATATGGGAGGAAATGTCATTCTCTAGTTTGTTGGATTAAACTGGGAAATATGTGGAGATCCTAGAATTGCTTAAAGAAACTATCGAGAAGGTACCCTTGATTCAAGATTGATTGAAAATGGCTTTTAGTCGACAAAAGAGCTATGTGGACCCTAAAAAGAAGGATGTATACTTTGCTGTGGGAGATCATGTTTTCTCGATAGTCTCTCCAATGAAAGGTGTTGTGAGATTTGCCAAGAAAGGAAAGTTATCACCTTGCTTCATTGGTCCTTTTGAAATCTTGGACAAGGTTAGAGAAGTTCCTTATAGACTTGCCTTACCCCAACTATAGCTCATGTACATCCCGTGTTCCACATCTCTATGTTAAGAAAGTATGTGTCACCTCCAGACATTACGTTAGATGAGTAGTTATCCTATGAGGAATTACCAATAACCATAGTGGATCAACAAGTGAAGAGGTTAAGAAATAAGAAGATTCCCATAATTAAGGTCCAATGATGAAATCATAGAGTAGATGAGAGCACTTAGGAAGCCGAGGAGGAGATACAACAGAAGCATCTGTGGCTTTTCAAGAGCAATTAGGTAAGTATTTAAATTCATGGATGAATTTCTCTTTTTTTTTTTTTTTTTTTGGGGGGGGGGGGGGGGGGGGGGGGGGGGAGATTGTAACAGCCCACACCTACCCTAGGAAATTTTTGTGACAAATTGCTTGACTTAGAACTATTAAAGCTAAGTGTGTGCCTTTATGGAAATTTATGTGTTATGTGATTGATGAGTATATGGCATGTTAAATTAATTTTAATATGCATAATATGAGTTATTATTATGAAATAAATAATTTACATGAAGTGCATTAGAATAAAATAATTTATTTTTCATAAAATGAATTTTCATGCTAAAAGATAATTTTTAAGCATAAAATAATTTTATGAGTATTTTAAAATAATTTTAAAAATAAATATTTTTGAGGGAATTTTAATAAAAATAATAAGAAAAATATTTTTTTTAATTACCTATAATCAGCACCTAAATTAAATAACAAGTCCAAATACCTAAAAGCCTACCACACTAAAACACTCCTAAACTAACTCATTAAGGGTAATCTTGGAAATTATCCAAAACCCTACATTTAAATACTAGATTTTGGCCAGCCCTAGAATTCTAGCAGCCACATTCTGTTACTTCAGTATTTTAACAGAAAAATTCTCCCAAAATAATTCTCTCTACCGAAATTCTCAAAACACTTTCAACTTTGCGATTTCTTGATTGTATTTGTAAGTTTATCACTCTTTTCAATTTGTTATTTGATTTCTATGAAACTAACCATGGGAAAATTATTTGAAACTGAGTATTTACTAATTTTTATTTATTAAATTTGGCCTAGGTGATTTCTTCAGAGAGAAATCGATTTTTCTACAGAAAACACCAACCTCTACACGCAATTTTTCCAAAGGTGAATCCTGCAACTCAAAATTGAAATTTTTCATGGATAAACATTATAGGGGGAGTAATTTTTGTATAATTGTGTTCTAAATGAATTTTTGATGTGTTTAGATGAAAAATATCAAATCAAATAATATTTCTGCATATTACTGTAATGACCGAAAAGTTTCAGAAAATAAGAAAATTTGGTTTTCGTCCTAAAACTTAAAAATTGGAAATTCTCTTGTGTATGAACCCTAAGGGCTGCCAAATTGTATGGATTTATATTCTAAATTGATATTTATTATGTTTAGATGGAAAATAATGATTTAAATCATGTGTTTACATATTACCGTAATGATTAGAAAATACCGAAAAGCAAGAAAACTCACGATTTTCACTTTAAACCCTAAACTTGAAATTTTCATGCATAAGAAATATCTATAAGCCAATTTGTGTGCATTGATGTTCTAAACTAATATTTGTTATTATTAAATGAAAAATAATGATTTAAATCACATGTTTACGTATTACTATAATGACCGAAAAGTATCAGAAACAAGAAAACTCATGGTTTTTCATCCTAAAACCTAAAGTTGGAAATTTTCATGCATATAGATCTATATATGTGCCAATTCCTAAATTTTCTTGTTCTACAATGATTTTTTTTATCACATGAAAAATCTTGATTCAAGCCATGTTTTTACATATTACTGTAATGAATGGAAAATGCGAAAAGTAAGAAAAATGCATGTTTTCCATTGAATAGAGCATTCGGCCATTGTTGGAATTCTTATCCCAATATCTATAATTTTTATGCAATGTATTTTAACAATTATTGACATGTTTGAATGAATAATAAATGTTTAAATTGCATATTGGTTGAAGGAATGAGTCTAGACAAGGCTAGAGGCAATTTGGTATACTTAAGGTATCTTAACCTTATGTTATGATTATTATGTGAATGTGGTTAGGTAATATAGAAGTTGGTTGTATGATGACATGATAATGAATTAATGATCTTGAATTGATGAAGAGATTGATTGAATGAATTGATCATAAGAGATAAGCATGATACTTGAAAGGTTATTTGTTAAGTTAACATATATGGAAGTGTTAAGTGTACTAAGATGATTGTTCAAGTGATTTAATATTAAGATAATGATATTGTGTTGATGTTAAAAAGGTATTGACATGATTTGTAATGTGTTTTCATATGGGCCTATAAAGGCTAAGTGCATAAGACTTTTAAAGTCAACATGTTATGTGCAAGTGATGAAGTGCACTTATATGTGCATCTATAAGTGTATGTGAATGTTATATATACATGGGGTAGTTATGGGATAGGATAGCATCATGATCAAATAAATACTAAGTATTGAATTAAATATTATGTTAGAGCTTGAGGAGCTTTAGAGGTTTAAAAGGGCTACGTGTACTAGGAGCAAAGGAATCGCAAGGTGAGTAAACATTATATTATTATTACAAGTATAAGCCATCATACTATGTGAACCCTTGATATCCTTGAAACCTAAGTTTTCCACTACTTTCAAAATGAAACTCTATGATTTCTTTGTTAAGCTTGAGTTGCCAAAGGACAATCAGTCCAAAAACTATTTTGTTTGTCTAATGATAATACCTTGTGATTATTGCCTTAACTTATATTCTTTCTGGAACTACACTATTCTTGTATCTTTTATTCAAAAAGTTAAACTAATATTGCTATTATGATATATGTTATTGTTGCCTTAAATGTTATTATTATATGTGATTACCATTCGCTCTAGTTGTCACGACCTGCCTTTTTAAGCTGTGACGGTCCTAGAGCATAGGTGGCCATAAAGGCATCGAAAACCTATAGAACCCTTTTAACATGTAATCTTTTATCATCCATCACATTAAATGAATATCCCAAAATCGTAACCTAATCACATTTCCTTGTTACCCATAATATCATTTACAGACATAACTTGTAAAACTTTTAAAATTGTATTTCATATCATTAGCCAAATATTCATTACATCATACACTATTACAATAGCACTTACAATACCTTTTTATGTTATATATACACCCTGTAACATATTAGAGCTATACCCTTTAATAACCATGGAGCTCTAACTTACAACACCAAAACTTAGCAGAGCAGTTTCCAAGTGGAGGACAGGGCTTGGAACTTTTACTTTGTTAACTCATTGACTTTACCTGAAAAGTTTAAATCACTACAATATGAGACAATACTCAGTGAATATATAATAATACAATACATGTGATGAGTACAAAGATAAATTTCAGGAAGGGCTCTTTGTAACAATGAAATGTTTTCAATCAATATCAAAATTATAGTTCAATTTCTCATTTAAAATGGGGGTACAATCTTTAGTAGAAATATCACTTTCTTGAGAGCAGGATGCTTCCCACACATATCAATTTAAGAGTGGTGGCCTAAGCCTGGCTCACTCATACATAGCACATTACATAAGACTAATCGGGTCTTACGGTTAGGTGTTCCCCTCTAATAGAGGTTGGGTACTCTCGCCCTATCCGCAGACATGTACCAAGTGCATAAGGTCTGATGTGTTTTCCCACTTCAGAAAGGGAATTTCTACTTATCATTAGGTAATCAATAGGAAGTTCATATAAGGTTCATGCTAAGGAATTCAATGGTCACAATATGATTTCGGTATCCAATGATTATCAAGAAACATCATGTTAATGGTTCAACATTCAATAAGCAACTCAAGTTATTAATGAATAAAGAATATTCAATACCAATAAGCAATTCAAATTATTAAGGAATTGGAATGCTTTTAGCAATCACGGTTTAAACAATAAAGGTTTAAGCAAATAACACAAGCATATTATATTATTAAGTACTCACCTTGAACTCATTTGCTCCTATTTACAGTTGACTCTGATACAAGTAGTGCTCCTTGCACTGTTGGACACTATCCTCGTTCTTGTCATTAGACTCTACACATTGTATTTCAATCACATATCAATCACTTCCTTATTATCACATTACTTAATTTAGCTTAACTTGTTAACACATCTATTTTATTCACAACTTATCACTTTTAAGTCAAGATATACTATGCATATACTTGTTACTACACTTAACATTTCTCTAGTTATTTTCCAATAGCTCACTTAAGGAGAATAATTCCCTTTCTTCCATTCAACTTTCAACCTTCATATTATTCAAGTAAAGTCAATTAAGCAATTTCTAATATTCAAGAGGACTAATTTCATTTCCACCAACAATTCCATAAATTCAATTTATCTACAATATCACAATCAAATGGTCCAACCCGGACCTTCAATACACTAATCCCATCCGCTAATTCCCTTTCTCATCATCAAACTAATACCCAATCAATTCTAATCTTAATGTCTCACTTTAATCTTTCAATTCGATCACTAATAATACTCAACAATCATATAAATAACAATTAACTCAATTCAATTTTCCCATTTAACTACTTAATTCCAATAAACTATTTATCTAAATTCTTATAAATAATTTCATAATTCACAATTTATAGACCATTAAGAGTTAGGATTTATACCATATGGCTCGATTTAATGAGTCGGAGCTGCTGTCTGAATTCATTGGTTTTAGGGTTGCCAAAAAATTCCCATGGTGACCAAATCACGATCCGAGGATACCAACGGTTAGCTTATGATGTGAGGAGTCCGAATATAACTTTCAATTTCTATAATTCACTGGAGAATGGTCAAAAATGGCGTCGGCAGCCATTGATGTCGCCGGATTTCGATCAACAAAAAGGTTATCTAAAATTAATGAACAATACACTAAATTAAAGCTAGAGTCACCAGGAGTTCATCCATACCAAATTCATCAGAAATGGAGATCAAAAATGGCTGAAAATTAGCTTGAAAGTTTTTTGTCGGCGAGTCTTTGAACGGCGCGTGCGCCACCATATGGTGGCTACTGGTGACGGGCTTATGGTGAGGCACATGTCGTCGGTCAGCGGTCGGAGGGCAGTGGTCCGAGGTGCAGTAGGCTCTCTCTCTCTGTTCTATTTCTCTGTCTCTATTTCTGTTTTTTTGCCTGTTTTCATAGGCTGTACTGACTTTAACTTATTCTTTTTTTTTATTATATATATACACTAATAATAATAATAATAATAATAATAATAATAATAATAATAATAATAATAATAACTAGATAAATTAAAACAATTTCAAATATTAATTAAGCAAATTTCTATATTTTCACAATAAAATTTCAATTTCTTTAATTTAAAATCTTATCAATTTGATAAATAATAAATCAATAATTCATTTAATAATATATTCTCTTAGAAATATTAATATGATAACATAATAAATCAATATTCTTTCAAATATCAATATAAAATATGATAAATAAATTATTTCAAATATCAGTATTAAATTTAAAATAATTCTATACTATTTCAAATACTCATATAACAATATTAATAAATCATATATATAATATCAAATATCAATATGAATTTAGCTTATCAATATCAATATAATAATATAAATAAATATCAATATCATTATCAGTATTCGAATATAAATTCATAAATATCGATAATTTTGAATGTCAATATAAATATAACAATAAGGAAAATATTTTCATATAAAATTATTACTTTAAAACATTTAATATCAAATATCAATATGAATTTAGCTTATCAATATCAATATAATAATATAAATAAATATCAATATCATTATCAGTATTCGAATATAAATTCATAAATATCGATAATTTTGAATGTCAATATAAATATAACAATAAGGAAAATATTTTCATATAAAATTATTACTTTAAAACATTTATATTCAAATTATTTGAATATTTGAAAATATTTATTTTTAACTTGGGTACATATTATGATGCTAATCGAGTATCTTCACACATATACTGTACATACATCCTATATCGGATTGGGATATTACACTAGCTATGGTACCTTTAACTCTTTATGTAGAAGTCCTAGTACCAATGCGAGTAATCGTTGAAACTTATGCACATGGTCTTAACCCAATAGATAGGGGCAGTGTATCCACCTCAGTTAGAAGGGGCGGTTTTAGCCATGGGCCCTGATCAGCTTTTCGCCTTTTTATGTGATAGGAGTTGGAATTTAGTTTAATGCCACCTCTCCTCTATGTGTTCGATTGATTAGGGCAACAACCTTCACTCTCTATGTGTTATAAGTGTGATTTCTACAAACTTGCTAAATTGAAAATCTTGCTAAATTGCAACTTGATTCATGAATTATAAATCATGAACTATGTGTATAAGCTATGAGTTTCCTTTTCAATGGAATATATGTTAATGTATGTGCTATATTGTTTACTCTTTGAGATCATCTATCTCACCCTTTCTCCTTTGTGTGGTTCCAGATGAGCAAATTTGAGGAGGCAAGGTGATGGCTCAAGCATTCTACTTTGTGTAAGGATTCTTTATCAAAGTCTTTAATTATACTATGTTATGAAGAGATATTTGTAAATGCTTCAGGAGTTTATTTTGGGATATTAATCATTGATGTTTTATCTTTAGACTTTAAATGTTATTTTTCTTATGAGATGTTTCTAAAGTGTTTTGCTAAACTATTCTTCCGCATATTAAGGTTTCTTATATTATTGGATATTTAAGTTAATGCATTGGATTTGGTACAATCTTAGGCATGATTTTGTATATGTGAAAGTGGGCTCTATGGGCGTGGGTGACCTTATGTCTCCCCATGTTCTAGGACCATCATGTCTCTAAAATTGGGATGTGACACTCTGAACTTTGGAGCCTTGATTAAAGCTCCTCCACTTGTTTCTCAACCACTTGAAAGTTTCTCATTATTAAGGATAGTCTTGAGCTTGCTTTTTAAGATTAGCGAGTATGGCTTGCATCTTCTCAACCTTAGCTTGCAACACTCCCACTAGCCTTTAGCGATCTTGGAGCTCAGTATCTTTGGTCTTCACCTTAGACTCCAAGTCATTGACCTAGGAGTTAAAGTTAGTAGTAATACGCTCTAGCTTTTCAAATTTCTTAGTAAATAGGCCTTTGAAGTGGTCTCTCTACGTAGCTAGCCTCTTCGCCTCATCTCGTAGTTCTTCCAACTCAGTTACGTCCACTTATTTTTTCTTCTCCTCCTCTAAAGCAGCTCATAAAAAGGAAATCTCTTTATTTAGACCCTAAATGGTCTTCTGAGAGGAAGATTAGAGGTCAGCAAGGGTAGCTCATTGTTTGCTTATTACTTCATAGTTGGAAGAAAATTTTCATCATAGCAACTGCTTTGTCTAAATGAATTGGTTCTATTCTTTCAACCATCTGGTTCTGTTTATGAACCTCTACCATTTCATTCGAGTGGGCTAGGTTCTTTACCTCCACATCGCGTTAAGGATTACTGGCACTAAGATTCGGCCCAATAGAAATTACCTCCTCATCTCATACTTGTTTGGATGCCATTTCCATGGATTTTAAGCCAGTGCCTCCTATTTGAGGTTGCTCCATGTTCAGAGTTTGATCCAATAGAAGGTTTAGAACTGAAATAGGAATTGCTGAAGAAGGGGTGAAAGTATTAGCTTACTCCATCTACTTCATAAAATCTTTTAGAGATATTTGTTACAATGGTAGCTCAGCAGGAGTAGTAGGAGCTATATATTCAGCTTTTAAAAAAAGAGGGAAGAAAGTTAAATTAGTAAAGTAATGGAAAAATTCAACTAAAAAGTAAGAAATCTTACCAATTTGAAGCTCGTTAAAAATTCAACTAATAGTGATCTAATAGCCTTGCAAGCTATCTCGTGAATAGGCATCCCCTTACAAACTTGTTTAGCTACTATTAAAAAAAACTCATTGTTAGTAAGAAAGTTTTTTGAAGAGTCAAAAACGGTTCATTCAGAAAAGGAGGAAGAGTCACCTGTAGCTCGCTGAATAAGTCGAGTAACTATGAGATCATCCTTATTGTCATTGGACTCTAACACATTAATTAGAGGACTAGTTGGTAAAGTATCGGTAGGCGCTAGCTTGATACTAGTACTCTTAGCACTAGTCTTGGCTTTGGATTTTGAACACTCAGCTATAATTAGAGATTTTTGGGTTCTCTTCCTTTTTTTTTTTTTTTTTTTTTTCCTTTAGAGGAGATACCTTTCTCTTGCCTCCAACTAAAGATTCTATTCTCCAGTCTACTATAGTGGCAGCTTTGAGCTGACCAGTTTGCTCATCTAGCAATGGTAAAAATGCAACCTATTATAAGGGAGCGGCTCTAGATTTTTTTTGAGGTCGCGAATCTTCTTATAAGTATTGTCTTACTGGTAATGTAAATTGTAAAATAGATAGGCTTCAGATTAGTTTGAGTAAAATAAAGAATCATAAAATGAAGACAGTTAAGAGGTGAAGACTTACGTCTTAGTTCTTTAATGATAAGACGCATAGTCTTACCTTGGGCATTCTTAATTTAAAAAGCAAAGTCAAAGCTCGCCATATCATAAAAACAATTATCCTTGATGAGGGTGAGCATGGCAATAATCTCCTCATGAAGTAAGTTGCTTGGAATGTCTGACAGCCCATACATGGTGGGAACCTAAAGACCACCACAAAATCTGAAACCCTCACCACCTTGGTACTTCTCTTTTATTACTACAATGGCAAAATTAGTGTGTTAATTCACCACTTTGTTTGATTTTCCATTAAAAAGGAGCCTTCATGGCTTCACTATGATACATCATCCTTGGCGATTCCTAGAGCGAGTAAATATGAAGAAACATTGAAACATGCGAGGCATGGGTCAAAGCCTTAAGGCTTTATAGACCACCTTGAACTAGTAGAAATCTTGAATAGAATTGGGGGAGAGCATCATGGGGTTGATATAGAAATAGTTGAAGAATTCTACAAGGAAAGGCGATGGTAGAAATCTCAAATCGACTTTAATTTGGTGATAGAAAAAGATAATGTGGTCATTATCTTTCAACATCTCCCTATATCAAAAGCTTTAGGACTTTTGAAGATTCTATTGTGAGGCTTTGGAAGGTCAATGGCAAATTTTTTTTGATTTTCTAAGTTCTCAGCAAAAGGGCTGAGATGGGACGCCTTCAAAATGGAAGTTACCTCACCCCAAGCCTTCTCCATATCTGCTTAATGTTATCATAGGTGATTTAATCTTTCTTAGGGCCATTTCAAGAAATTTCAATAAAAATAGATGCAAAAAGAAAGAGGATTGGGATCTTTTTGAAACTTTTGAGTAAAATAGCATATAGAGAGATTTGGGCAGAAAGAAAAAGAAGAAGAAGAAATAAATGGGTTTTTGAATTAAAGTTAAATCCTAAAACCACACGCTTGTTAATAATTTTAAATTCTGAAACAGTGGAATGTATGCCTGTATGATAGTAATAGGGCCATGTGGTAATTTTTTAAAAGAAGAAGCCGTCTTTGCATTAAATGCTAAATTCTGCTAGGCGAGTGGTAAGCAAACACAGACCTTCAAACTTCTAAAGTAGGGATTTCATCAACGAAGTGAACTAAATATCACCAAGCGATGGGGCTCCTTGTGAAAGTGATCTCAATTAAAATAAAGGGACAAAGTGCTCATAACGAACTGAACACCTCACACCAAAGATTATTTCAACTGAAGTACGTATGCTGCTCACTTTGGTGAAATTGGGGGGGGGGGCACACTGATAGAGGATAAAATATGCTAGACTAGGCTTAGGCCCCATAAGAGAACTAGGCCTAGCAAAGCCCATATCGCTAAACAAAATCTCCTTTCCTTATTTGTAAACAAAACCAGAACAAACTAGTAAAGATAATATAAACTCAATGTCACATCCCAACCTTATGAGATACGACGGTCCTAAAACCTGGGGAGAAATAAGGTCACTCATGCCCATAGAACCCATTAACATATAACAATCATGCCTAGGATCTTACCGAACCTTCTTCATTAACTCATTTAAAATATTTAGATAAATACCATAATTTGCGAAAGACTTAAAGTAAATTGTTACATATAAAATCCATAAGGAAAATAATATAAATCTCGATAAGTATTAATTAGCATTCTCGGAGCATCTAAAGACAAGACTTCATAAACATAGTATTATTGATAACTCAGACAAGGAATTCCCTAAGCGAAGTAGAATGCTTGAGCCATCACCTTGCCTCCTCAGATTTGCTCACCTAGAACCACACAAGGAAAAGAGGTGAGATAGATGATCTTAATGAGTAAATGAAAAGGCACATACATTATCATATATTCCTTTGAAAGGAAACACATAGCTTATACACATAGTTCATGGTTTATAACTTATGAATCAAGTTGCAATTTAGCAAGTTTTGCAGAAATCACACTTATAACACTTAGAGAGTGAAGACTATTGCTCAATTCACTCGAAACACATTGAGGAGAGGTGGCCTTTTCCAAATTCCAACTCCTATCACATTGAAAGCGTTAAGCTGATCAAGCCCCATGGCTAGAACCGCCCCTTCTAGCTAAGGTGGATACACTACCCCTATCCATCGGGTTAAGACCATGTGTACAGGTTCTGATGATTACCCGCATCGGCACGAGGATTCTGCATAAAAAGGTAAAGGTACCATAGCTAGAGCTATTGGTAAACACAATTAACAATATCACATAAGGCAACAATAACATGTAATTCAATAGCAATAGCAGTTTGGCTTTCAAACAATGATATAATAAAGTGTAGTTCTAGAAAGAATACAAGTTAGGGTGTTATTCACAAGAAGTTCTCATTAGATAACAAAATAGTTTTGGACCAAATGTCCTTTCGCAACCCAAGCTTGACAAAGAAATCATATAATAATATTTAAAAATGGAAAGAACTTGGGTTTCAAGATAACAAAGGTTCACATATCAATATATCACAACATGATGTTGTTCACATTTGTAACAAGAGCATGTGTTTACTCACACTGGAAGCAGGAATATAGAGTTTACTCACCTTGGGGATCCTTTGCTCCTATTACACGTAGTCCCCTTTGCACTTCTAAGGCTCCTCAAACTCTAACATAATATTTGATTTAATACTTAGTATTTATTTACTCATGATGCTCCTATCCCATAACTACTCATGTACATATGGCATACACATACTCTTAGAGTTCACACATAGGTGTACTTATCACTTGCACATATCACGTTGACTTGAAAGTCTTGCATACTTAGGCCTTATAGGCTCACATGAAAACACATTACAATCATATCAATACCTTTGTAAGGTTATCACAATATCATTACCTCAATATCAATTCACTTATCAATTGTCTTAGTTCACTTTACACTTCTATACACGTCAACTTAACAATTGATCCTTCAAACATCATGCTTAACTCTTATGATCCCTTTTACTTCATTAACTCATAATCCTATGTTCATCATCAATTCATCATAACTCCTAGTTCCAATTTCCTCAATCACATTTGCATTCTAATCACAATACAAGGTTAAGATACCTTAAGTATACCTTAAGTATACTATAATACATTTAAGCTTATCTAGGATCATACCTTCAACTAACATGCAATTTTATCATTTATTATACATATTTACATGTCAAGAATCACCAAGACACATTACATAAGATTTATAAACATTTGGAGAAAATTGTTCATGTAGGCCGAATGCATCATTAAGGTGAAAACCAAATTCTTCTTCTTTTCGTATTTTCTGTCTATTTCAGAAATAAGTAAAAAGATGGTTTGAACCATGATTTTTCATGTAAACATAACAAAAATCATTCTAGAATATAAATTCATAGGAATCAGCCACTATTGGTGTTAGTAATATAGAAAAATTCAATCTTTTGCATTATAGTGCACAAAACATAAGTTTTCTTGTTTTTGGTATTTTTCGGTCATTTCAAAAATATGCAAACAGGTTGTTTAAACCATTATTTTTCATTAAATCATTGAAAATATCAGTTTAGAACACATTCTTTCATGAATCGGCAGCCATAGGTAGGGTTTATACAAAAAATTCCAAGTTCAAAAGCTTAGGTGAAAAATCATGAGTTTTCGCGCTTTCCGCGCATTTCGTTTATTTCAGCGATAAACAGACACATGATTCAAGTCATTATTTTTCATCTAAACAAAACCAATATCATATTAGAACATCAATTCATACAATTCAGCAGCCATGTATTTATGAAAGAAATAAATTTTCCAAATTCCAAGTCCTAACACAAAAACCTTGAATTCCTTTATTTTTTGAAATTTTTCGGTCATCACAGAAATATGCAGAAATATTATTTCATGCAATATTTTTCATCAAAACAAATCAAAAATTAGTTTAGAATACAAAAAAGTACAAATCGCCCCCCCTTATGATTTTTATGCAATAAAATTGTGATTTTAAGTTATAGAATTCACCTTTGGAGAAATCTTGCGGAAAGAATCGTGTTTTTGGTAGAAAATAAATTTTCTCTCCCAAAATTCACTCAAACAGAATTGAATCTATAGAAATCAGTAATCAAAAAGTTTAAAATAATTTTTCCATAATTTATTTCATAGAAATCCATTTAGAAATCGAAAGAGAATAAAAACTTACGATTACGGTCACGAAATCGCGAAACGGTAAAGTGTTTTTGGTATTTCTGTAGAGAGAATTATTTTGAGAGGTTTTTCTACCAGAATATAGAAAGAATAAGGGAATGGCTGATGGAAACCCTTGTTTGGCCGAAAATTAGAATATATATTAGGGTTGGAGTGAAATTTCCACTTTTACCCTTAATGAAATTGGTTAGGAACATTTTTTGTGTAGTGGGCTTTTAGGTAATTGGGCTTTTTCTTTAAAAATTTCGGCTAAATGGATTTCAAAATGAAAATAATATTTTTCTTTTTAATTCTGGACTATTTCCCTCAAAAATATTTATTTAAAAATATTTTAAAAATACTCATAAAATTATTTTATGCTTAAAAATTGTCTTATGCTTGAAAAATCATTTTATTTAAAATAAATTCTTTTATGCAAATGCACTTTATGTAAATCATTTATTTCACAATAACAACACATATTATGCATATTAAAATTAATTTAATATGCCACGTACTCATCAATCACTTAGATCACAGATTTTCACACAAGCACACACTTAGCCTTATTAGTTCTAAATCAAGCAATTTATCACGAAAATTTCTAGGGTGGGTGTGGGTTGTTATACTCAATATCTAGTTTAAATTAGAATCATAATCCTTGCCTAGACCAGACAAGGATATGCAACCTATAAATACCTCTAATATAAAGCCTCAATGGTAGATTCAAACACATTGTAGCTAAACCAAGCTCAATAAAATTCTCTGAATATTCAGATTATTCAACATAGTTTCATCCAATATTATTTAATCTAATTACATTCCACTTGTTCAATTAATTCTCGTTTGATCAAATTTAGTTTAATCATATATATTTTCTATATTTTATTTGTTAATTAACTTAGACATGAAATTCTAATATATACATTAAAATCAAAATTTTGCTTTTAACTAGTAATCATCTCTTATTATGAGAATAAAATAACTTATTTAATCTAATTATGAATAAAATACAGGAACTTAATCTTCTATCCATACTATAGTAAATATTTAAAATGAGTACCTTATAAATGGTTAAGTGTTGAACTTAATATAAGTCAATTGATTTTGTGTAAATAAATTTACAAAAGTTGCCCATTTATAAACTCATATATCTACGAGCCATAAACTTTAATAAGGTATTATAATCTATATGCCCTACCAGGCCATAAAAGAATTCGAGAGCCCAACTGGCAATCCAACAATGAAGGTAGGAGTCTTATACCATGGATTTGGTTCTATGATGCAACATGGATCAAGCCCTTGTATGTTATGTGTTTTCAGGTTTTTCTTTCTTTTTTTTTAAAAATCTCTTTTTTTTCCTCATACTCACCACTGATCCCCATCTTTTTTGCTAATGGCTGTATTTTGCAAATCTAAAATTTTATTTGATCAAAAAAATTTTCCTTTTATGTTTCATTTATATTTTTATTCTTTTATTTTACTTTATTCTTTTAAAAAATATATTTATATTTAGTGTTAATCATTTATATAGTGATGCATGAAAAGCTATTTTGTTTTGAAAGCCAAACTTTCTTTACTAAAAGTAATCCACTTTAATCTTTTATTTGAAAAAGATTTTGGAGTCTCTAGTGGAGTCGCTAACTGTTAGACCTCACCTAAGCATTAGTCTGATCCGCTAAAGGATCAGATTGCTCATTTAAGAGAAACATCATAATTGAAATTCACTATGAGTTTAGAAAATTGTATTTTTGTAAATTGTTACTTGAAAAAAGAGTCACCACTTTAATTTTATTTGGGAAAATTAAAGTAAAAAATCTAATTTAATTGACTATAAAATAATACAACTTATCCCAGGAAAAAGCACTAGTCCACAAGTGACTAAAGAGGGCTCGAGGACTAGGTTTTGGTTAAAACAATTCAAGAAATTAGTTTGGCTTAAACACAAAATAACTTTTGTAAAAATAAGTGTTTATGTATGAAATATAATATGATGTATGAAACATATATTGTTCGTGCAATGTATGGCAAATATCAAGTAATAATAAAGTGAAATAAAAGGAAACTACTTAAAAGTATATCAAATCAAAATAATAAATTAGGGGATCTTTCCTTTAGCCTTTATGGGTTCTAAAGAGAGCATATAATCCCTAAATCTAATATAAGCAAATAAGATAAGAAAAAGTAACAATATAATCTATTACAATAAAGAAAATAAAGGATAAGAGAAAAGAAACTAAAGTCTTGACTTTATTTGATAAAAATAATTTTAGCCTTAAACTATGTGAAGAAGGTAATAGAGAGGAAAAGTTATTAGTTTTGGTGGAGTTAATGTCTTAAAGATAGCATGCCTGCATATCCCTTTAAATGGGAATAAAACACCATGCAGTTCTTTCTTTTTGCAAAGGAGGAATTTTTAAGTCATAGCCTTTGTTATCATATTTTCATTGATTTTAGGATCTAATGAATGCAAGGCTATGATAAATGATCAAGAATAAAAAGTAGCTTTCATCAAAATTGTAGTCCCTTAGAAAATAGTCAGATTCCCTTAAAGATATTCTTGTCACTTTCTCTCGAAGCTGACAACTTTTACCATGATTTGAGCATTCTTCAGAATCATCATCCTATCAATCCCACCTTACAGAACACCAAGCTCCCATCCTCGCTATAACTAGGGGGTACTCCTCAATTATCTCTACAAGCAAGGCAAAATATATAGCCTTGCTAATCAAAAAGGGGAAGGAAAACCTAAAATCCAACCCATAATCTAAACAAAATCAAAACTTCCAAGTAGGACAGAATAAATAGCCTTGCCAACCTAAAGTAGAAAGGGAAGGAAAATTAGAACCCCAACCCCTGATCTAGTAAATATCAATCCGATCAAGCATCATAACTTAGAACTATGTAGACTTAGTCCTCCAAAAGAAAGGAGAAGTAAAGTGACAATAAGAATAGGGGTATGTAGGTAACCCAATCGGAGTACGGTCCAGATCCACATCCAAATCCTCAAAAGAGAGAGAGAGAGAGAATAAAAGAGAGAGCTTGCTAAATCAAAAATCCAAAAAGGAGGCTTAGGCAAAAATTAGAGCAAATAATCAATAGAATTACTAAAGGGCGGCTTAGCCAAAAGATATAATTAGCTCAAAGCAACAATTCAAGATGAAGCTTTGTCTCATTCAAATTGGATTCAATATCCAATCTATCAGTTCCATCTCATCCAAAATTAGTCATTCTATTAGTCGTCTAAGTTATCAATCCTACCTTTCACAAAGTCATGTTTCCTACATTTGTGCCCCATTAAGTGCTTGTCAACATCATCCTTCTAGTCCTGAATTAGTCAAAGTCTAGTCTCACTGTGTTGAACTTGCTTAGTTAGCTCATGAGGTGGCATCCCACCTATCCCTTTTGGAAAAAGTATCCTCCAACTCCTTAACCTAAACTCCTTATCTCATTAAGTGATCAGCCACACCATCCATCCAAACTGATGCGTCATGGGCACAGTATTATCAAAATCATTGGCAAGAACTTAAAGGTTAGGCCATTAATAAAATCAAAGCCCATCATCATCAAAGCCTAAGTTTCTTGGCCAATACAAGGCTGCTTCCTTGGCGACACTTGTAAATCCCTAAAGTCCAAGGTCTATTTATCAAGCTAGCTTGATAAATGAATTTGCTATTCTAAGTACTGTATCAAGTCAACCATCTTCTAAAGGTCCAAATTGAACCTCTGATTTGCTCCCAAATTAAATCTTTCAAGTGATTACCTGTAGGATAATGTTTAACCCTTACCATAGCTAGATCCCTAACCAAACCTTTCCTTAGGGATTAACTTGATTGAATCTCTCAAGACTAACCTACTAAGGACCTACCCTAATTAAACCTTTCCTAAGGGATAAACTTGATTGAACCTCTCAAGACCAACCCACCAAGGACCTACCTTAATTAAACCTTTCACAAGGGATAGACTTGACCTCCCCTTCTAGTGACCACTTGTCGCATCCTACTTTTGGGATATGCGGTTCTAGGGCACAGGTAGGCTTAAAGTCACCAAAAACCTATAGAACCCATACCTGTCATCAAATCTATTATGGTATCAAGCAAGCTAACTATAATTATCAAATCATCAATACCCAAGATAAGAACTTGAATCACATTAACTATCTTACACTACAATTCTTTATGTATAGTTTTTAATGATTATCAATATTATTTATTGATTAGTTCATACATATTCCTTATCTTTACATTATAATATATTCTTATAGGCCATCCAGTTTTAGTACACTATCCTCACTTATAACATTTAAAAAAATCCTTTTACATTTTTAAATGTCAATCTTCTTACATAAAATCATTACCCTTGATGTATAAGAGAAAGTCTAATGATGTCTTACTTGAACAAATTATATTATATACCAATAATTATAATAATACAACTAGAACATCAATTTTTACGAGCATCTATAAAGTATGTATATGTACTTACATATAAATAAACATAATAAACATTGTCAAAGGCAATTTTACTTTTAACTTATATGTCATCTCTAAGCAAAACTCATGCTTAAGCTTGGACTAGTCCCTCTTTAATTTCCTATAGAAAAATTTGAGAATGGGGATGAGTTTATAACTCAGTGAGTAAAAACTATACTACTATAGATTATGTGGCTCAGTGTTCAACATTTTTTAGCAAGGAGAACACTTGGTTAACTTATATATATATACTAGTTAATAGAGAAAATGTTTAACAGTGATTATCAATAACATTTTTGGAAATTTAAATCAAACATCTTCAAAATATTTAAAATTTGATGTTAGATAGCATATAACGTATATTGTTTTTGAAATTAATTATCAAATATTAATAGCTTGCTATACTTTTGAAAGTTGAGCTTGTATAACAAATACTTTAATAAATTTGAAACTTTTCATTCAAATATGAATAATTTGCAATATGCTTCAAATATAAATTCAAATAACTAATCATAGTTTTAAATATACTATTAAATAGATGGTAACACATTTCAAATATGATTTCATATAATTGATAAGACATTTTAAATATTTTCTTTAAATAACTAATAAATTGAAATGCGATTCAAATACAAATGTAAATACAACTAATGAAATACATTTCAAAACTTCTTTTAACTAGCAATTATATCGTATTATTTTTAAAATATTTTTATAATAGACGAAAGAGGATTATATCCTTATTTTCTCATCGACACTGTAATAATGGCAGTCTCTTCTTGTAGAGCATTTGCCATACATCTTGTACTACCTTTTAAATTATCATTCATAAAATAATATAAAATTATATAATTAGCAGAAATCTAGTCTATGATAGATGAATGTGGATTTGATACATGCATCTCATCATAACTATAATAATGGTAGCTAGAGGCTCTTCTTGCGGAGTAATACAATACTTTTTATGCCAGGCGGGCCAGGCTAAACGGCTAGGATAATTCCTCCTTCCAGCTGGAATCAATACAATGTACACCACCCATTGTCCCTACACCGAATAAGGGATCTCTACTTGAAAATTCAAAATTTTAAATAAAAGTAATTTATAAACATATAACATAAATTACTACAATAGCTTCCAAGTTCCATATGAGGAATTGCAATGAATCAAAAACTTTCTTATAAGCAATTATAATCTTTCATATAAAAACTTCAATATTTCATAAATTTTAATATAACTAAATTTTAAGAACTTATAAAATAAATTCAATCAAATCATAGTAAGATCAATAATATAACTTGTAATTAATATCGATGAACACATGTAACTTTTCAAATAATACATATAAGATTTTTGACAAACACCTTTAGAACTTATAAAATCATAATGAGCATATAATAAGTTTTAATAAATCAAGTGATGAGTTATCAAAGACTTATCATTTAAAATTTTAAGAAATAAATGACAATAATATTCAAATAAGTATGTTGGAATGACTTCATTAATCAAGTGAAATAATTATTGATTTTGGACATATGAAAATTTTTATGGGGAAATGTTTATCAATGAATATGGTTTTCAATTTCAAATTTGCAATAGCTAATAGGATTGTGATTACTCACCTCTACCAAAGATTTCCTTGTATATCTTCCTTTGACTTACTGAATCCTACACAAAATTCCCAATATAATCCATTAATAAACTAACTTATGTTTCTTTTAGCTATCCTCATAATCTAATCGCATAATCAATTCTTCAAACATAAAAATTCTTATCAATTAAATCCTATATACAATTCTATGAAAATTTGGCAACATCTCCCCTAAAATTGGACTAATCCCTCTTGAAAATCAACAAATATCTCAACTTAACAAATATCATAATTTAATTGTTCAGCTTAGACCTCCAATACAACAAATAATCCCATCTGCCATTTCATCTTAATTTAATTTTATTTATTAATCGCATTAATAAAATTATTAAAATATTTATAAAAATTATCTCATCTTATTATTCGAGTAAGATAACTTAAAAATTCATATAAAAACATGAATTCACTGTATATAAAGAAATTCATTAGTCATATAATTAATATCTCATATTATATAGATTTGTAGTAATACTCACAGAAATTCTTTAAATTAATTTAATCATATAATCATATATATTATAATCATATATTAACTAATATGTATATTTAAGAAAAATGCATAAATAACTTTATTATTATTTAATCAAAATGGTAATAAAACCATATACAATTATCATTAATAAATTCAAATAATATTGTTTCATTTGCTTAATAAAATTATTTTTGTCACATCTCACTTTTGGGATGGATGTTCCTAGGTATGGCCATCGAAAACCTATAGAACCCCTTACCCGCTATCAAATCCATCATGGTATCAAACAAACTAAATTACAATAATCACATCAACATCACCCAAGATCATAACCTGAATCACATTGACCATCTAATATTACAATTTTATATGCATTCTTCTTAAAGATTATCAATAATATTTATTGATTAATTCGTACAAATTTCTTATCTTTATATTATAATCTATTCTTATAGGCTATCCATTTTTAGTACACTATCCTCACTTATAACATCTATTTTTTTTTTTTTACATTATTAAGTGTCAATCTTCTTACATAAATCATCACCCTTGATGTACAACATGAAGGAATATTGGGTGCAAATTAAGCGGAAGCAACATGGTGGGTGAAATTTTAGACAATTTAAAATTTCACTTTCACATTAGTGTGTAAAACATATAAGAAAGAAAGACAGAAGAACAGGTGGTAATCATATTACCTCTTGAAACCTTAGAATTTTGATTCTTCTTTCAACTCCAAAAGCTCCCCAAATGTTGAGCCTCTAGATTATCCACACCAAGCTTCACCTTCAAGGCACATTTTGATTTGTTTAGATCTTCTTGATGCTTTCTCTTGGTAGCCCAATTGAATACAAAATCTTCTAACACAAATCCTTAGTGATTTGATTTCTTCTAATTACCATGGATATATCTTTTCAACACAAGAAACCTTTGTTCTTTCATAAAGAACAAAGAACAAGAAAATTGAAGAACTCTTCTTCCTTTTCTTTTCTCTTCTCTCAGTACTTAGTTACTAAGGTTTCAATTTGGAAAAGATATGCATAAATTACAACATCATTTGCCTTTATATAGCTAACAACTATGTTGTTAATTAGGGGACAAATGAGATATTATATTTGCTTTATGCCTTAGGGTTAAATTGAAAAGACCATATTACCCTTTACGGTTCTATTATTATTTTAATTAAACCTTATATATTTAAAAGACCATTTTGACCTCGATGCATTTTCTTTAATCCCTAAACTCATCATATGGGCTTTAGGGTTATGAAAAATCTCTAACCCCTAAACTCATCATATGGGCTTTAGGGTTATAGAAATTCTCTAACCCTGAAATTGCTTTTCTCCATATCTTAAATGGGCTTGAGCTATTTAAGGTTTTGTCCAAAGCTCAAAATCAATTCTTTTAACTCATTCATAGTTTTAATTAATTTAATACTTCTCATTTATATCATATATAAATTAGGATTTAATTAATAAGAAATCATTTTGGATTTAAATTTTAAGACATACTAGGGTCATTGTAAATTTAATTACAAGTTCAATCCTTTTACCATTAATTAATTAATTAAACACTTTAATTAATTATTATGTTAAACCTTTTATTCTTAGAAGGTGAATACTTTTGGGTATGTGACTTTCTAGGTTCATGTCTAATTAGCAATGGGATTGAGAAAACACTTTTCTCTACTATTGTAAAATTCCTATTTCACCCTTAGTCCCATAAGTCATAAGTGACGCCTAGCATTACATATCATGACTACCTAATTAGAATAAATATGAGTGTTTAATCACTTATTGACCATTGATCATAATTAACATACATTAAAATCCCTTCATTACAAAATCCCAATCTTAGCTAGGGTCATGGATTTGTCAAACTTTAATATGCTTTGATCATATGTCTATATCTTGATTCTAATTCTGATAAATTCAATTCCTACTAGAAACCCTTTCTAGTGAATTTTTATTACCTTGGCTAAGGATTTGATTATCAAGAATAATTAGATAGCATAGGATTTCTTCCTTATTTATTTAAGTTAATAAATTCTCTCTTGGCGATCAGTTACCGCCATACATAACTAGTTAGAACTACCACATACCATATACCTATACTTGAATGGCATTAGATGTAAGTAGTAATAAATTCCAACTACTGATGAATGAGATACAATGTCCCTCAAGTCAAAGGACTATATGTATAATTATGACCTAGATGATGATTTATTAATTAGCAATAAAACTCCATGTTATCATCATCTAATGTCACAGTTCAATCATTCATCATATGAACATCCACATGTTTATATAGACAATATTTGTCAAATAGTATGATGCTCACTATCTCTATAATCACAAGTATCATATACTGATTATAGACTATAACCAGAGGTGATGGTCTTTCGGAATTAATAATGCCTAGTCATTGATCCTTTGACCATGAACATTTTAAAGTATTTGTTTAAGAGCGATCTACCATCGATATTCTCAACACTTGAGAATATATCTTTTTTTGAAGAATACTTAAGGACTTCAAATATAAATTTAATACAATGAAACAATTTCATTTGTAAACATATATTTTATTACCATTTAGGAATAATGTTTTACATTTACATAACTTATATATTGCTCTAGGGCATATCCTTTGACACAATAGAAGGTCTAATGATATCTTACATGAACAAATTATATTATATAATAATTATAATAATACAGCTAAAACATCATTTTCTATGGAGTAACTAAATAGAACATACATGTACTTGCATATAAATAAATATAATAAACATTTTCAAAGAAACTTTTACTTTAACATCTATGTCATCTCTAGGTGAAACTCATGCTTGAGCTTGGATGGTCACTTTTTAATTTTCTATAGAAAAATTTGGGAATGGGGGGTGAGTTTATAACTCAGCGAGTAAAAACTATACTACTATAGATCACGTGGCTCTGTGTTTAATGGTTACTAACAAGGGAAACACTTGGTTGACTTATATATAGATACTAGTTGATAGAGAAAATGGTTGACAGTGATTATCAATAAAACTTTTGGAAATTACATCAAATATCTTAAAAATATCTAAATGTTTATGTTAAATGGCATATAACATATATTGTTTTTGAAATTAATTATCAAATATAAATAGGTCGTTATACTTTTGAAAGTCAAATCTGTATAACAAATACTTTATTAAATTTAAAACTTTTCACTTAAATATAAATAAATTTCAATACACTTCAACTATAAATTCAAGTAACTAATCATAGTTTCAAATATACTTCTAAATAGATGGTAACACATTTCAAATATGATTCTATATAATTGTTAAGATATTTTAAATACTTTCTTTAAATAACTAATAATTTGAAATTCAATACAAATACAATTATAAATAAAACCAATGAAATATGTTTCAAAACTTCTTTTATCTAGCAATTATCTCGTATTATCTTTAAAATACTTTTACAATAGTTAAAAGAGGATTTTATTCTTATTTTCTCATCAACACTGTAATAATAGTAGCTCTTCTTATACAGCATTTGCCATACACATCTTGTATTACCTTTTAAAACATTATTCATAAAATAATATAAAATCATATAATTAGTAGAAATATGGTCTACAATAGATGGATGTGGATTTGATCCATGCATCTCAACAGAACTACAATAATGGTAGAGGTTCTTCTTACAGAGTAATACCATACTTCTTATGCCAGGCAAGCTAGGCCAAGCGGCTAAGATAATTCCTCCTCCCAGCTAGAGTCGATACAGTGTACATTGCCCAGTGTTCTACACACTGGATAAGGAGATCTTTGCTTGAAAAAAAAAACTTAAAATTAACAAATTTAAATGCTCACATAGGAGATTGAAAGTATTCATATAAAATGCTTCAACATTCATCAATAGCAAATTTATTCAACACTTATAAAATCAACATAACCTCATTAATGACTATTTTGGTAAATACTTTATAACTTTTAAAATCATAATAAACAAATATATGTAGTTCAATCATATTATTAAAAGGAAATCAAATAATCATACATGTATTTGTAATAAACACATGGAAGAAACTTTTATGAACTTATTATGCAAGATTTTAATTAATACTCTTATCCAGAATTTAAGTAAACACATTGGAAAGTTTTCAACAACTTTTATCTAGTAACTTTATGATATAATAGAAAGATTTAGGATTCTCATAGCAATTAGGAAACTCAAATGCATGGAAATTTTCATTTAAGGTAGTTTAACAATAATATGGTTTTTGATTTCAAATAATTACTCACCTCTACCAAGATCTCCTTGTATATCTTCCTTTGACTCATTGAATCCTACACAAAATTTTTGATATAATCTATTAATCAACTAATTTATGTTTTTATTAGCTATCCTCATAATCTAATCATATAATCCATTCTTAGAACATAACAATTCCTATCAATTAAATTCTATATACAATTATACCAAAAATTCAGTAGCATTTTCCCTAAAATTGGCCTAATCGCCCTTGAAAATCAACAAATATCTCAACTCAATAAACATCCTATGTTAATTGTCCAGCTCGAACCTCTAATACGTCAATTAATCCCATCAGCTATTTTATCTTAATTTAATTTATTAATTTCATTAATAAAATTATTAAAATATTTATAAAAATTATCTCATCTCAATATTTGAGTAAGATAACTTAAAAATTCATATAAAAACACAAATTCACCATATATAAAGAAATTCATTAGTTATATAATTAATATATCATGTTATATAAATTCATAGAAATACTTTAAATTAATTTAACCATATAATCATAATCATATATTAATTAATATGTATATTTAAGAAAAATGTATAAATAACTTCTTATTATTTAATCAAACTAGTAATAAAACCATATACAATTATTATTAATAAATTCATAAATTCATATAACATTTTTTGATTTGCTTAAAAAAATTATTTTAATATTATCCATTTAATAATTAACTATATATATATATATTTACTAATAATTTAAAAAAATTTCATAAAACTTACTAATAATCAACTATATAGTTAAAAAGAAAATTATCAATGATTTAATTTCATTTTAAACAATTCTATACAATTTTGTAATATTTTTTATTTATCAAATTAGCAATAAAAATAATTAAATATAGACAAATTAATAATTTCTCAAGCATTTAAACGTTAGAATTAACTTAATGAAAAGGCGTTCTACGCTCACCAAAATCAAATCCTCACAATCTAACTTTAGAATTGGATCATAGGCGCGAAGAATGACTCGCTGGAGCATCTTTGTCATAGGCGGTGCATGGGCCCATACTCCGGCAACTGTCCGGCGATGTGCCTCCACTGAAGGTGGCTGTTAGAGGCGAGGTTGATGCCATCTTGCTTGCCTCGATGTTAGGAACTCGAATATGCCCACCACTCGCTACCACGCTCCTCCATTCTATCGAAAAATACCTCAAAAGTTTCAGTGGTTTAACTTTCAATCTCCTTCTCCTATCATCCTCAGCCAATGAGCCAAGTACCAAATTAAAGCCCATGCTGAGACCATTTCATAGCCAACAAAATTGCCTTCATTCACCACCAGAATTGCTTGGAATCACGATCCAAATCCTCAGTGCCAGCAAAGCTCTTCTATGTGCGTTTGCCATTGTTCGCCGTTCTTTTTCACTGCCATGGGTTCCCTCGTGGTCGCCGGACACCAGGCTTCCCTTTGATGTAGATGGTGCGATCCACCGTTGGGTGGCCATCCAAATCTCCCTCCCCTCTCTCTGTCTCCTCCTCTTCTCTCCTCATTCTTTGTCTATTTCTTCTTTCTTTTTTTTTCTTTTTTCTATTTATATACATATACATATATATATATATTTTTTATCTTATATACATAAATCTTAACAATTTACACAATATATTCTATAATTATTTTTGCTATAATTAATATTATCATCACCATCTTTATTATTATTATTATTATTATTATTATTATTATAAACAAAACAACATAACATATTTTTATTTTATAATACTTTCAAAATTAAAAAAAATCAAATTTATATGAAAATATTTTCTAAAGTTATATTTTATTTTTTTATTACAAATATCTTTATTAATAATATTTTCATTTTTTTACACTCATTTTTAAATTAAACATATCATATTAAACCAAAATTTTCTTAGTACTCAATTTCTTAAAATACTCTCATTCCCTAAATTTATCATTTTAAATATCCAAGTAAAAGAAAAATAATCATATTTCTTATTAAAAATGGAAATCCAAAAATTACAGAAAATCGAGTTGTTACAATTTTAGTATTGTCTATGTAATAATTAATTATATATATTTACTAATAATTTAAAAGAAAATTCATATAACTTACTAATAATCAACTGTATAATTAAAAGAAATTCATCCTTGATTTAATCTCATTTTAAACAATTCCATATAATTTTGTAATGATTTTTATTTATCAAATTAGCACCAAAAACAATTAAATATAGACAGATTAATAACTTTTTAGGCATTTAAACATTAGAATTAATTTAATATTATCTATGTAAGCTTAGATGGTGGCTGGAGGTGGTGATCTTCCTCCTTTCTCTCTTGGTCTCTCTCTCACCTGCTCTCCCTCCCTGTTTCTGTCTTCCCATTCTTTTTTTTATTTATTTTATTTATTTTTATTTTTTATTTTATATATATATATATATATATATATATATATATATATATATATATATATATATATATATATATATATATATATATATATATATATATATATATATATATATATATATATATATGTATGTATGTATGTATGTATGTATGTATTCTTAAGAATCTACATAATACATTCTATTATTATTATTATTATTATTATAAACAAAATAAAATAACATATTTTTATTTCTTAATACTTTCTAAATTAAAATAACATTAAATTTATATGAAAATATTTTCTTAAATTATATTTTATTTTTTATCACAAATATCTTTATTAATAATATTTTCATTTTTTATACTCATTTTTAAATTAAATATATGATATTAAACTAAAATTTTTAATACTTAATTTCTTAAAATACTCAAATTCACTAAATTTATCATTTTAAATATCCAAGTAAAAGAAAAATAATCATATTTCTTATTAAAAATGGAAATCCAAAAATTATGGAAAATCAAGTTGTTACACTGATCCTTAACTGGGACCTTTCCCTACAATGACCCATCCTCAACTAGAAGTTTCCATGGGCAAATCGACTCGAGCCACCCATGTGAACTTTACCATCCTCCTTAAAAGTTACACTTAATGTCTCTCCAATATCAAGGTCGGATAGATAGCTTTAATCCCAATCTATCCAACATTAAAGCCGTGTAGATAGCTTTGATCATAATCCCTCTAATATCAAGGCCGAACAAATAACACTGATCAAAATTTCCCTTCTATGTAGACCAAACCTTCTAGTCCCTAGTAGTAAGATCAAACTCGAATCATGATCTGATCATTCTAGGGGCATCCATCCCTCTTAAAGATACATATTTGTCCAATAAAAGCATGGTTTCCCTTATGTGTACAATCCAAACCTAATAAGACTAATCAAATCTTGCACCTACCTATAAAGGACGAGCCTAGAATCTAACATGGCGTAAATAGCAAGCCTAGAATATGACATGGCATGAGAAAAAGCCCAAATATGACATGGCACAAACACAACCCATTTACACCTCTTCACCCACAAAATACTTAGAGAATCTCTCATCTTAGCATCCTTATGGTTCATTTCTTTGCTTTCACCCCTTTTTGTCAAAATTCACATACACCTTACACCCACAAAATTGTTAGAGAACATCACATCTAAATATACTTGTAGACTGCCTCTTCGCTTCCTTATGTTATCAAAGGAAATATGCTCATATCTTTCCACCCACGAAATGTTTAGAGAATATGAACTCTGGACATCATTGTGGTTCACTCCTCCATTTTTAATCATTCTTCCACCCATAAAATGTTCGAAGAATCTCACATCCAAAAGTCCTTGTGGTTTGTGTCTCTATTCACTATCACTCTCAATCATCTCTCAACCCACAAAATGTTTGGAGAATCTCACATCCAAAAATCCTTATGGTTCAATTTTCCATTTCCCCAACCATTCGTGCCTTTTACTCATAGAATGTTTAAAGAAGTACAAATTTAAAAATCCTTATGGTCCCTTATCTCACCTATTGGCTACTATAAATGTAAAGTCCCTATCATGCATATATGCATCCCATGCATAGCATAACATAAAAAAAAACAAAAAAACAAAAAACAAAAAACAAAAAACAAAAAACAAAAAACAAAAAACAAAAACAAAAAAAAAAAACAAAAAAATGTCATTTCATAGCATATCTTTCATGAAGCCAGAGTTTGATGTGGCATCCCATCCTTAGTTCACTATCATCAGAATCCCCTTTTTTTCAAAGTCAATTTTGATGAGGGGGCAACTATGAACTCTCAAATTTGCACCTGTAGACTTTTGGCATTTAATTACAAACTCCTAAATCATCCGTGACTAAATAACGAGCAAGCAGGAATTTGAAACACTAAAAAAGGATGAGAAACATGCCAAAGTGGGCTAAAATAGGTCAAAACTGGGTTGAATTGATAGAAAACCAAACTAGGTAAGAAAATGGACCGGGTGGCATACACTTAGCACCACCGAGTCAGGCAGCATCCATAGTATGTTGCTGGACCAGTCGGCATGCCACCAGTGCTGCAGGTTTGGCCGGCATGCCACTAGTGCAGTAAGTTTGGCCGCATACCATCGGTGTTGCTGGGCAAGCCAGTGCACCGCTAAACCCCTCTAATTTTTTTTCCTTTTTGCCCCTCAGACTTTCCTCTATAAATGCCGGTCTACCTTAGTCATTTGAAATAATTTTCTAGACCCAAAAATCTTCAATTTCTCTCAATCTTCAAGCCAAAATTCTATTTTTCTCAAAAATTAAGATTTTTTTCATAAAATATTTCCCTTTTTTTACTAAAGTTCTTTCAAAAATAATTTCAAATTTATTTTAATTTTTTAATTATTATTTTCTATTATTTTCTTCTCTAAACTTTTTGTGCAAGGTTCAATCTTGGGAGACTTTGATCCTCAAATCTAATGAAGCTAGTCATGTCCATGCAAATGAAAACAAGATCAAAGGTATAATCCCATCTTCTCTTTCTTTTTGAGAATCTAAAATTTGATCTAGTAATCTCTCTCTTCTACTTTTCTTTAGGATCTAATCCTGACAAGATCTACCATTCTGTTAATTAAAATTTGAATTAATTAACAAATCTCTTATCTTAAAATCAACCAATATGATAAATAAGGTTGAAACATAAAACTCCTCATTTGTAAAAAGGAAGAATTGCTTGGAATTTGATTCTCATTCAAAGAGATACGTAGACATACATCTCTAATGCATCAACTCCACTAAAACTAATAACTTTCTTCCTCTTGTCACCTTCTTCACATAGAATAGGTAAAATCATTTTTCTTTGATAAAATTGGTTCTTTTTATTTTATTTTCTTTTATTATGTTATTCCTTTTATTTTGTTATGCTTCTTCTCTATTTATATATCTCATTTCTTTTTGTAATTTATTTTAGTTAGCTGGGAACTGTGTGCTTTCCGTAAAATCCATAAGGGCTAAAGGAAAGATCCCTTTGATTTTAATCTTTCTTTGTTGGTAATAATTTAAGTAGATTTATTTTCATTTTCTTTTATTGCAATTATTGTTTATTTGCCATATCATGCATTGCATGAGTTATATTTGTCTCATGCACCATATAACAATTGATCATGCATACATAAAAAAAAATAAAAAATTCTCTTTTTATCTTAAAAGCTATTTTGCAATTCTAAGCCAAACTAAAAAAACAAGTGTTCTCAAGTTGTTTGTTATCAAAATCTAGTCCCCGAGTCCTCTTTGGTCACTCATGGATTAATATTTTTCCTTTGGGCAAATTGATATAACCTTGGAGTCAAATTTGGGTTTTTCTTTAATTTTTCTAAAATAAAATAAAATTAAAGTGGCAACTCACTTTTTGCAATTTACAACTTTCAAATACCATTTTTTGAATTCATTGTGAGTTCCAATTGTGATGCTTTTACCAAAAGCATTTTAGTGCTCTGGTGAGTCCTTACAAAAGGATATGGCTAAGTTTGCATCCTCATGCTTAATGTGCCAGCAAGTAAAGTTTGAACACGAAAAGCCATCTGCCTTGTTGCAAGAGATCAAACTACTTGAGCGAAAGTGGTATTACATCACGATGGATTTTATTATAGGACTGTCAAAGATTTCTAGAGGCTATAACTTTGTATGGGTGATAATGGATAGATTAATCAAGTCAGCTCATTTCCTAGAAGTTAAGACAACCTACACAGTGGTCCAATATGCACAGTTATATTTAGACAAGATAGTTAATTTTCATAGGGTGCTAGTCTCTATCATTTCAGATAGACGTACTCAATTCACATCTAGATTCTGGTAGAAATTGCAAGAGGCAACAAGTACTTAGTTACACTTCAACACAACTTTTCATCCATAGACCAATGGGCAATCAAATAGAACTATATAGACTTTAGAGGATTTGCTTAGAATATGTGTGCTAGACCTTGATGGGAGTTAGGATAAGTACTTACCATTAATAAAATTTACATATAACAATAGTTACCACTCCACCATTGGTATGGCATCATATGAGGCATTTTATGGCAGGAAGTGTAGATCATTAGATGTTGGATGGAAGTTAGAGATAAGCATATCTAAGGATCTAACTTGATCAAAGAGACAATGGAGAAAGTAATAATCATACAAGAAAGATTGCAGACTGCCTTCAGTAGGTAAAAGGGCTATATAGATATGAAGAGGAAAGATGTTCACTTTTCTATACGAGACCATATGCTCCTTAAGTTCTCTCCTTTGAAAGGTGTTATGAGATTTGGTAAGAGCTTGCATTTCTTACCAAGGATCATCAGTCCATTACAAGTATTGGAAAAAGTTAGCAATATCTCCTAAAGACTAGCTCTTCCACCAAGTTTAGGCCATATGCATTGAGTGTTTCATGTGTCTATGTTGAGGAAGTATATTTTGAATCCATCACATATGTTGCAACCATAAGCCATTAAAAAGGATGAGAACTTAGCCTATGAAGAGGTATCGATTGCAATCATCAATAGCTAAGTGAAGAAGTTAAGGAAAAAAGAAAAATCAACATTGAAATTCAATGGAAGAACCACGGAGTAGAAGAATGAACATGGGAAAGTGAATAAGACATGTTACACAAGTATCCTTAACTATTTCATATATAAACTAAGTGATCATTGTGTGTTTATAAAATTTGAGGATGAATTTTTATAAGGATGGTAATGTAATACCCCAAGTTCATATTTGTATTCATTTGGCCATATGTATAAGTTATGGGTTGTATATCACATGTATTTATGTGTTATAAGTTTCATACTAAGTGTTAAAATGGATTAAATGTTGAATTTTGGTTTTCTAGCTTATATGCTTAATGGGTTGGTTTTAGGAAATGCATGTCCGTGAACTTTAAATTCATGGTGGTGAAATGAGGTAGTGGCTATTGGATGGAATTCATGGTGGTGAACTCCGAATTCATGGCTATGAATTTTGAAATTTATAGCGGCAAACTCTAAAATCATGTTGGTGAATTTTAAAATTCATAGGGGTGAGCTTTGAATTCATGATGGTGAATTTTGAATTCATGGCAATGAACTCTATATTAACAGTGGTGAACTAGCTGGAAGAAATTGATGAAGCTTCTTGATGAGATTTACGATGGTGAATTTTTGATTCATTGCTGTGAATTGTGTCAAGGATAAAATCAGAAAATTGGCACTATATAAGGATTTAAGACACATTTCAACTCATTTTTCATAATTTTTGAGTTTTAAAGCCTAAATCTTCAAGAGAGACATAAAAGCCACTCACAATGAATGCTAAGGAACATCTCTTATTACTTCATCTACCTCAATTAAAGATCTAAGGACTTCAAGATTTCATTGTTCTTCATCTTCATTGAAGTATATTGTCAAGAGGTGAATTAGGGTTTAGCATTTCCTTATATTTCTTCTTCTTTCTTCACTAGGATCTAAGTTTAAGGAGGGAATAGGACTAAGAATCATGAGATTAGCATGTTTATGTGGATTTAAGAGCATGAATTGATACTTTTGCCATTTTATGTATACATGTGAATAGTTCCTCCTAGAAGGCTTCATGAGAAAGATGAGGGATATGAGGACCCCCATGGTTTGATGTGATAAAGAGGCTTCTAAGAGTTAGAGTATTATTCTTTTCGCTAAAGCAAGTAGAAAATATACTACTTTTCTTGCATTTGAATTCCTTAGGTATAATGCCTATCTATTTGTTAAATCACTATAAGCATGAGTATTTGAATGGACCTTGAAATCATTTGCCATTTTATTGAATCCATGAGACCTTGATAATTCGGTTTGCTATAAGCATGGGTACCTTAATTATTCCACTTGATATTGATAACCCTTAGTGGAATAGAAATCCCCTAATGATGTGGGTTAATCATTTGACTTTATGCACATTGTAACTCGATGGATATGTTATAATATCCTATCCCTATCTAGGAAGGGTAAATTGTCTTAGATGTGAAACTCAATTAGTTTCATGTATATTATAAGGAAGAGTATATAAATAAACCTTTACTTTTATTATAAGGAAGAGTATACTAACATGGCCTCCACTCCTTATTACGAGGGGAATATGCTAATAAAGTGCCTCTATTCCTAATATTTTACAAGAATGATGTCTAATTCCATTTTCTTATAAGTATAACCATTTTATGAGCTATGTACATTTTATGCAGTACACCCCCAGCTAGTGCTCGACCAAACAACCCTCTCTCTGTCTATTGGTTCTCCCTTCCCTTGTCTCCCTCTTCTCGTTCTCTGCTGTTCTTTTCTTTTCTTTTTCTTTTTTTTTCTTTCTTTTTTTTTTCTTTTTTCCTTTTTTGTTTATACACATATACATATATAATTTTTTTTCCCATCTTATATATATAAATTCTTAACAATTCACACAAATATTTTTATTTTTATTATTATCATCATCATTACTATAAACCAAGCAAAATAATATTTTTATTTCATAATACTTTCAAAATTAAAACAATTAAATTTATATGAAAATATTTTCTTGAATTATATTTTATTTTTATCACAAATATCTTTATTAATAATATTTTCATTTTTTATACTCATTTTTAATAAAATTTATCATTTTAAACCAAAATTTTTCTTAGTACTTAATTTCTTAAAACACTCTCATTCCATAAATTTATCGAAAAATAATCATATTTCTTAATAAAAATGGAAATCCAAAAATTATGAAAAAATCAGGTTATTACATTCTACCCCCTTTAAAGAAAAATTCATCCCTGAATTTAAAAAAAAAAAGAGTTTACTTTAATAGTTTTGAGTAATTATGTTATTTACATTATGTTTCTAGCCAAAAGAATTCTAATTACTTTCATTTATTTTAATTCATTTCCTACTAACTTCATTTCTTATCATTAACTACTATTATCCCTCTTCCATATTTTTTTTTAAATTAGGCCTCATAACCAATCTTTAACTCTTATCCTATTCAACTATATATTTATGCACATCTCTCTTTTTACCTTGCCTAATCATCAACCTTCATAGTGATAATTAATCTATAACTCCAAAAATTACTAAGAAATATTTATATGTCCTTTATATCTCTTTTATTTCTAATTTCACCTCAAATTAATTATAATCTTAAATATACTTCTTCTCATAAACTTATTAATACCTAAATCACATATTAACAATCAAATCATAACTCCTATTGTGCCAATTATCATACTTTTTATATAAGCACACACCAATGGCCTTTCCTAATATATCTGGTTATCTCTAAATGATAATTATATCTCAACTCACCTTTTCTATCTTATTAATAACTATTTTATGCATCACATCGCTAAAAGAATCATACTTTCACTACTACTCCATAGTCCTAAATCAACTCCTTATAATCACATAAAATTTCAATCTAATATTCATATTATTAAATTTATTATCATATTAATCATCTTAATTACTCCAAAATATAATCTTCACATTATATCCAGAATGAATTCTACATCTCAACATCACAGATATCTCTTATAAAGAACATAACAACTATCATAAGAATATTCAAATTATTAAATCACAGAAATCTATTAATGCAATCTATCATTCCATTCCTAAAACACCATTTATTTATATTTCACAATTCATATATAATCTTATTTCTACTATATCAAATTTAATTACATCAGGTAATATAATTGATCTATCAAAATAAAGTAAACATATTAAACATATTTAAATACATAGCCACAGTATACACAAACACAATCGCAATAAGAAAATATAACAAGCGTATATTTGAATTCGTTCAAGATAAAACAACTCTTCTAGGATGATCTTGTCCGAATCGTAACTAAGGAGGCATCATGGCACAAGAGAAGAATGTGTAAGGTTCAAACCAAAGCACAATGAGTTTCTAGCCTATACCTAGAGAAACTAGAACCTCAACAATAAAGAATCCTATGCTTTGTAGTTTACTTAGTCTAATATACTTTTAATTTGTCAAAGCTTATATCATCTTATATACTAAACCTTTATTTTTGCTTTGATACTACCTTTGTCACATCCAACTTTTGGGATGGACAGTCCTAGGGCATAGGTAGCTATAAGAGCACCAAAAATCCATAGAACCCTCTACCTGCTATCAAATCCATTATGGTATCAAGCAAACTAAACTGTAATAGTCACATTAACCATCTTATAATACAATTCTCTGTGCAATCTCCTTAATGATTATTATCACATCCCACTTTTGGGATAGACGGTCCTAGACATGGGTGGCCACAAGGGCATCGAAAACCTGTAGAACCCCTCTACTTGCTATCAAAACCATTATGGTATCAAGCAACCAAACTGTAATAAACATATCAACAATGCCTAAGATCACAACCTGAATCACATCACCATCTTATAATACAATTCTATGCATTCTTTTTAATGATCATCAATGACACTTATCGATTAATTTATACATATTTCTCATCCTTACATAAACAAATTGTATTACAAATAAAACATCAATTTCTATGGAGCAACTAAACAAACATACATATATGTGCATATAAATAACATAAGAACATCTTTAAAGGAACTTACACTTCAACGTATATGCCATCTCTAAGTAGACTCGTACTTTAGCTCGGACTAATCGTTCTTAAATTCCTCTAGAAAAATTTGGGAAAAAGGGAGTGAGTTTATGACTTACTGAGTAAAATTTATGCTACAATAATTCAAGTGGCTTGGGTTCAAGGTTTGCTAACAAGGAGAGCATTTGGCTAACTTATATATATATATATATATATATATATATACATAAACATACTAGTTGATAGAAAAGATGAATGATAGTGATTATCAATAATAATTTTGGAAATTTAAATCGAGTATCAATAACATATTTAAATCTTTATATTGAATATCATAAATGTATATTATTCTTGAAATTAATTTATCAAATATCAATAACTCATTATACTTTTGAAAGTCGAGTTGTATAACAAATACTTTGATAAATTTAAAACTTTTCATTTAAATATGAACAATTTGCAATACACTTCAAATACAAATTCAAGTACTAACCATAGTTTAAAGTATACTTTCAAACAATTAGTAATACATTTCAAATAGGATTTCATGTAACTAATAAATATTTTAAATACTTTCTGTAAATAACTAATAACTTGAAATTCGATTCAAATAAAATTGGAAATACAACTTATAAAATATGTTTCAAAACTTCTTTTATTTCATAATTATCTTTAAAATCTTTTACGTTGGATGAAAGAGGATTTTATCCGTATTTTCTCATCAACATTACAATAACGGCAACTCTTCTTACGGAGCATTTGCCATACATCTTGTACTACCTTGTAAAACATTATTCATAAAACACTATCATATCATATCATTAGTAGAAATCTAGTCTATAATAGATGGATGCAAATTTGATCCATGCATCTTACCAGAATTACATTAACGACAAAGGCTCTTCTTGTGGAGCAATACCATACTTCTTACACTAGGTGGACTAGGCCAAGTAGCTAGGATAATACCTCCTCTTAGCTGGAGTTACTACAATGTGCACTACTTGGTGTTCCCTACACCAGATAAGGGGACCTTTGCTTGAACATTCAAGATTTTAAATAAAAATAATTTATAAACATATAACATAAAGTACTACAACAGCTTTCAAGTTCCCATATGAGGGATTTCAATGACTCAAAAACTTTCTTATAAGCAATTATAAACTTTCATATAAAAACTTTAATATTTTATAAATAAAAGCCTCAACATATACATATATAGAGCTTAACTAAATTTTAAGAAATTATAAAATAAATTCAACCAAAACATAGTAAAATCAATACTATACCATGTAATTAATATCAATGAACACATGTTACTTTTCAATTGATACATGTAAGATTCTTGACAAATGCTTTTAGAACTCATAAAATTGTAATGAATATATAATAGGTTTCAATAAACATAAGTGATGAGTTATCAAAGACTTAACATTTAAACTTTTAATCTAATAAATGATAATAATACGCAAACAAGTATTTTGGTATAACTTTATCAATCAAATGAAACAATCGTCGACTTTTGGACATATGGAAATTTTCATGGGGAAAGGTTTAACAATGAATCACTTCCAATTTCAATTTTGCAATGAAAGATAAGATAGCAATTACTCACCTCTTCTTGCTATATCCTTCTAGCTAAGTTCAACCCATCTTACTTTGCATGCAACTCATCTTTCCTCTACTCAATTCAGCCTACACATAAAATCCCAAATCACATATCAACTATGATTCAATCCTCTATTTGTTACTCTTATAATCTATTCATGGAATCTTAATCAATTAATCCTCTATAAATTATTCTTATATATTTCCTATAATTCTAATGAAAATTCAACAACATTTTCCCTATAATCGGACTAATCCCCTTGAAAATCAACAATCTCAATTCAACAAATATCACAAGTTAACTGTCCAACTTGGACCTTCAATATACTAATCCTATCTGCCAATTTCATTGTTCATTATCAAACTACCATTCAATCAATTCAATCTAACCAATTCTGATATCACAACCCACTTTAATCTTTCAATTTATTAGCAATATACTCAATAATCATATGAATAATATTTATCTCAATTTAATTATTCAATTTAGCTATTTAATTTGTAATAAACTATTTACTGAAATTCTTACAAATAAATTCTTAAATCACTATCCATATATAATTAGGAGTTGAGATTTATACCATATCACTTGGCTTAATAAGTCGAAGCTATTGTCCATAATTGTCAATTTCAGAGGTCGCCGAAATTTGATCGTTGAAAAATTCCAACGATGACCAAATCACGATCCAAGGATACAAATAATTAGTGTACAACATAAGGAGTCTAAATATATCCTTTACTTTCTGTAATTTGCTAGAAAATAGATAGAAACAGCGTTGGCAGGTATTAGACTCACCGAATTTTGGTCAAAATAAAAAGTTACCTAAAATTAGCAAATGATATACTAAATCAAAGCTAGAATCATAAGGAGTTCAACCATACTAATTTCATCAAAAAAGGAGACTGGTAACATCTAGAAATGGCTTAAAAGGTCACGGCTAGCAATTCTCTGGACAGTGCATGAGCCGCCGTCCAGCGGCGATTGGCACCGGGCTTTTGCAAGTCGAATAGGTGGCTGGTGCTCTTCCCTCTAGTGTGGTGCATGTCAGTTTGTAGCGAGTGGATGGTGGTGGATTTTCGGTCAGTCTCTTTTTCTCTCTCTCTCTCTCGGCTGTCTCCTTTCCCCTCTTCCCGTCTTCTGCATTTTTTTTCTTTTTTCTTTTTTTTTTTTTTTCTAGTTATACACACACACACACACACACACACACACACACACACACACACACACACACACACACACACACACACATATATATATATATATATATATATATAATTTCTTTTCTTATCATTTTACATTATAATTATTATTATTATTATTATTAACCAAACAAAATAACATTTTTATTTCCTAATAATTTCAAAATTAAAACAATTAAATTTATATGAAAATATTTTCTTAAATTATATTTTATTTTATTTTCCTCACAAATATCTTTATTAATAATATCTTTATTTTTTTTTTGTATTCTATACTCATTTTTAAATTAACTATATGATATTAAACCGAAAATCTTTAATGCTTAATTTCTTAAAATATTTTCATTCCTTAAACTTATCGAAAAATAATAATTTTTCTTATTAAAATGCAAATTAATAAACTACGAAAAATCGGGTTGTTGCCATTATTAATAATATTTATTGATTAATTCATACATATTTCTTATCCTTACATTGTAATCTATTCTTATAGGCCATCCACTTTTAGTACACTATTCTCACTTATAACATCTAAAAATTTTTTTACATTATTAAGTACCAATCTTCTTACATAAAATCATCATCCTTGGTGTACAAGGGAAAAAGTCTAATGATATCTTATATAAACAAATTATGTTATATAATAATATCACTAAGACATCAATTCTACAGAGCAACTAGATAGAACATACATGTATTTGCATATAAATAACATAATAAATATCTTCAAAGAAACTTATACCTGAACATATATACCATCTCCAAGTGAGACTGATGCTTCAGTTCGGACTGATCACTCTTTAATTTCCTATAGAAGAATTTGGAAATGAGGGGTGACTTTATGAATTAGTGAGTAAAAATTATGTTACTATAGATCACCTGGCTTGGTGTTTAATAGTTGCTAAACAAGGGAAACACTTGGCTGACTTATATATTCATACTAGTTGATAGAGAAAATGGCTAATAATAATTATCAATAATCCTTTTGAAAGTTTAAAACAAATATCTTACAAGTATTTAAAATTTTATGTTACATGGCATATAATGTATATTATTATTGAAATTAATTATTAAAAATCAACAGCTCATTATACTTTTGAAAGTTGAGTCCGTATAACAAGTACTTTAATAAATTTGGAACTTTTTATTTAAATTTGAATAATTTTGCAATACATTTCAAATACAAATTCAAGTAACCAATCATAGTTTCAAATATACTTTCAAATAATTAGTAACACATTTCAAATATGATTTCATATAACTAATAATATATTTTAAATACTTTCTTTAAATAACTAATAACTTAAAATTTGATTCAAATACAATTATAAATATAACTAATGAAATACGTTTCAACACTTCATTTATCTAGTAATTATCTTTAAAATCTTTTACAATAGATGAGAGAGGATTCTATCCTTATTTTCTCATCAATATTGTAATAACGGCAGCTCTTCTTGCAGAGCATTTGCCATATATCTAGTACTACTTTGTAAAACATCATTCATAAAATACTATAAGATCATATAATTAGCAAAAATTTGGTCTATAATAGCTAGATGCAGATTTGATTCATGCATTTCAACAAAACTACAATAAGAGTATAGGGTTTTCATATAGAGCAATACCATACTTCTTATGCCAGGCAGGCTAGGCCAAGCAGTTAGGATAATTCCTCCTTCCAGCTGGAGTCGATACAGTGCGCACCACTTGGTGTTCCTCGCACTGGATAAGGGGATCTCTACTTGAAGAAAACTCAAAATTCAAAAGAAATAATTTATAGAACATATAACAATGCACTAGCATATAAATTTCCATAAAAGGAAAATCAATAAAATATCACATCTCTTATAAGAGAATTTAACAAATTTAAATGCTCACACAGGAGACTGCAAATATTCATATAAAATGCTTCAACACTCATCAATAGCAAATTTATTCAACACTTATAAAATCAATAAAAACTCATTAATGTCTATTTTTGTAAATACTTTGTAACTTTTAAAATCATAATAAAAATATATATGTAGTTTAATTATATTATCAAAAGGAAATGGAATAATCATATATGTATTTGCAATAAACACAAAAAGAAACTTTTATTAACTTATTTTTTAGGATTCACATAGCAATTAGGAAACTCAAGTGGATGGAAATTTTCATACAGGGTAGTTTAACGATAATACGGTTTTTGATTTCAAAATCACAATAGATAAAAGGATAGTAATTACTCACCTCTTCTCGCTATATCCTTCTAGCTAAGTTCAACCCATCTCACTTTGCATGCAACTCATCTTTTCCTCGACTCATTTATGCCTACACATAAAATCCCAAATCACATATCAACTATGATTCATTCCTTTATTTGTTATTCTTATAATTAATGTAATCTTTATCAATTAAATCCTCTATAAATTATTCTTATATTCTTCTTATAACTCTAATGAAAATTTAGCAGTATCTCCCCTAAAATTGGACTAATCCTCCTTGAAAATCAACAAACATCTCAACTCAACAATTATTATAATTCAATTGTCCAACTCGGACCTCCAATACATCAAATAATCCCATCTGCCATCTCATCTTAACATTCAATTAAGATAATTTAAAAGTTTAGACAAAAGCACAAATTCACTGTATATAAGGAAATTCGTTAGTTATATAATTAATATCTCATATTACGTAAATTCATAGAAATGCTTTAAATTAATTTAACCATATAATCATATATATCATAATCATATGTTAATTAATATATATTTAAGAAAAATGCATAAATAACTTTCTTATTATTTAATGAAACCGGTAATAAACTATATACAATTAGTACTAACAAATTCATAAAATTCCTATAATATTGTTTCATTTGCTTAATCAAATTATTTTAATATTATCTATGTAATAATTAACTATATGTATATTTACTAATAATTTAAAGAAAAATTCATATAACTTAATAATATTCAACTATATAATTAAAAGAAAATCATCAATGATTTAATTTCATTTTAAACAATTTTTATACAACTTTGTAATGATTTTTATCTATCAAACTAACATTAAAAACAACTAAATATAAACAAATTAATAATTTTTCAAGCTTTTAAACATTGGAATCAACTTAATAGAAAGATGTTCTAAGCTCATCGGAATCAAATCTTCACAATCTAGCTTCAGAATCAGAATGTACGCGTGAAGAACGACTCGCTAGAGCGTTTCTATCACTGAGGGCGCATGGACCCGCGTGCCGATGCTGAAGGTGGGGGTCAGAGGCAAGGTTGATGCCAGGAACCTAAATATGTACCTCACTCTCCTTCTTTGCTTCTCACCATTGATGGTCCTCTTGTGGTCGCTAGACACTAGGCTCCCTTGCAGGTGGTGCAGGCCACCACTAGCCAGTGCTCGACCAAACAACCCTTTGTCTCTCTCTATCGGCTCTCCCTGCTTCTGCTCTCCCTGTTCTTGTTCTTTGCTGCTCTTTTCTTTTCTTTTTTTTTTTTTTCGTTTTTCCTTTTTTTGTTTATACACATATACACATATAATTTTTTTCCCATCTTATATATATAAATTCTTAACAATTTACACAAATATTATTATTATTATTAGCCAAAAAAATAACATTTTTATTTCATAAAACTTTCAAAATTAAAACAATTAAATTTATATGAAAATATTTTCTTGAATTATATTATATTTTATTTTATTTAATCATAAATATCTTTATTAATAATATTTTTATCTTTTATACTCATTTTTAATAAAATTTATCATATTATACCAAAAAATTTTCTTAGTACTTAATTTCTTAAAATACTCTCATTCCATAAATTTATTGAAAAATAATCATATTTCTTAATAAAAATGAAAATCCAAAAATTATAAAAAAATCTAATTGTTACAAAATTCGAACTCCAAGGTTCCTGAATTGGAGTCTAAATTCCAGCAATCAACTCCTTACTAAACCAAACCCTAGGTTTTCTTCGCAAATCCTTGTTCTCATCACCTTTAATCTAATTCTTCTTATTGAAACATCCTCAATTCAGTTCCTTTCTTTCATCCATACCTGAAACAACCATCTCTTTCATTACTTCTTCAACTCAAATCCAAATATCAAGCAAGAAAATGAATTTTCCAAAGAAGACATAACATACATAAGTAGAAGCATGAAACCAGTGAGTTTAATTCTTGAACTCACCTCAACTTAGCTTTCTTGCCTCTTCACCTTGTTCTCCCATGGCTATTATCTTCACTTCATCCTTTTCAAGTCTTCTTTCTATATGCTTAAGCTAAATGACCAACTTTTGTGTAGGTGAGTTGAAATTATCCCAAATGTATATTTTCTTTTTTTTTTTTTTTTTTATTTATGACCAAAATTGAAAATGTCTAATTCATTAATTCCCCTAGATTTTCGGTAGCCACACTTCAAATTAAAATTATTTTATTTTATTTTATTTTATTTTTACAAATTAAAAGTCAAAGATAATGATTTTATACTTTCTCTAAATCTCAAAATTATCATTTCCTTAAATTTAATTACTCTAAATTATCTAATTATTGTCTCTTAATATTTTAAATTAATTTTGAGGGTTTTAAGAATATAATTAATTATTCATTCATCAAATTCCCTTAAGGCAAAATTTAAGAAAAATAGCAGAATCAAAATTCATTGGTTTTGCATTTATAGTGCCAATTCTCGGACTCATATCCAATTTAGGTTTTTGGTTCCTAATTCTCTATTTTATTCCTTAATTTCTCCATTCTAATTAGTTTTGGACTACTTTCTGGTCTCTTATGACCTAGGAACACCTAGGGTGTTATCTCAAGAAATTTACAAAATATCGGTGATTTTACAATTTATTATTTAAACTTAAGGACTTACAAAATATGACTTTTTTTTTTTACAAAATTCTCTAGAATTTACAAAATATCGGTGATTTTATCCATTATTTTGTAAGTTTAAGAATTTATAAAATACGATCACTTTTTACAATATTCTCAAAAAATTTACAAAATATCGGTGATTTTAGCCATTATTTTATAACCTTAAAGATTTACAAAATATCGGTATTTTTTATAAAATTTTTCATAAATTTACAAAATATTGGTAATTTTAGCCATTATTTTGTAATTTTAAGGATTTACAATATGACTTTTTTTACAAAATTCTCCAGAAATTTGTAAAATACCTATATTTTAGCCATTATTTGGTAATATTAGGAATTTACAAAATATGTGCCATTTTTTATAAAATTCTCAAGAAATTTATAAAATATTTGTGATTTTACCATTTATATTGTTACCTTAAGAATTTTTTACAAAATATGGTCTTTTTTTATAAAATTCTCAGGAAATTTACAAAATATCAGTGATTTTATTGTTTATTCTTTAACATTGAGGATTTATAAAATATGACTTTTTTTTCTCATAAAATTCTTTAGGATTTGCGAAATATCGGTGCTTTTTTCCTTTATTTTGTAACCTTAAGAATTTATAAAATATGGCTATTTTTTACAAAATTCTTAATAAATTTACAAAATATCAGTAATTTTAGTCATTATTCTACAACCTTAAAATTTGGTGATTTTAGTCGTTATTTTGTAATTTAAGAATTTACAAAATATGATTACTTTTTTATAAAAATTCTCTTGTAATTTACAAAATATCAGTGATTTACCCATTGTTTTGTAATCTTAAGGATTTAGAAAATATGATCATTTTTTACAAAATTTTCAATAAATTTACAAAATATTAGTGTTTTTACCTACTATTTTGTAAACTTAAGAATTTACAAAATATGGCCTTTTTTTTTTTTTTACAAAATTCTGTAGAATTTATAAAATATCGGTGATTTTATCTTTTATTTTGTAACCTTAAGAATTTGTAAAATACGGTCATTTTTTACAAAATTTTCAAAAAGTTTACAAAATATTGGTGATTTTTGCCATTATTTTATAACCCTAAAGATTTATAGAATATGAGTATTTTTTATAAAATTATCTATAAATTTACAAAATATTGGTGATTTTATCTATTATTTTGTAATGTTAAGGATTTACAAAATATGACTTTTTTTTATAAAATTCCTCAGAAATTTATAAAATACTTGTATTTTAACTATTATTTTGTAATTTTAGGAATTTACAAAATATGAGCATTTTTTACTAAATTCTCAAGAAATTTATAAAATATCAGTGATTTTACCATTTATGTTGTTACCTTAAGAATTTATAAAATATGGTCTTTCTTTTACAAAATTCTTAGCAAATTAACAAAATATTGGTGATTTTACCATATATTTTGTAACTTTAAGAATTTATAAAATATGACTTTTTTTTTACAAAATTCTCAAGAAATTTACAAAATATCAGTAATTTTTAGACATAAATTTTTTGATCTTATGAATTTACAAAATATTACATTTTTTACAAAATTTTCAAGAAATTTATAAAATGTCGGTGATTTTATCCATTATTTTGTAACATTAAAGATTTAAAAAATGGTCATTTTTTACAAAATTCTCCAGTAGTTTATAAGATATCTTTGATTTTACCCATTGTTTTATAATTTTAAAGATTTATAAAATATGATCATTTTTTATAAAATTCTCTAAAAATTTATAAAATATAAACTATTTTACCCATTATTTTATAATTTTAAGAATTTACAAAATATGAATTTTTTTATAAAATTCTCAAAAAAAATATAAACTATCGGTGATTTTACTCAGTATTTTTAGATCTTACGTATTTACAAAATGTCTATTTTTTATAAAATTCTCATAAAATTTATAAAATATTAGTGATTTTAGACATTATTTTGTGACCTTAGATTTACAAAATATTATAATTTTTATAAAATTCTCAAGAAATTCACAAAATATCGGTGATTTTGCCCATCATTTTGTAATCTTAAGGATTTACAAAATATGATTTTTTTTTTATAATACTCTCAAGAAATTTACAAAATATTGGTGATTTTACTATTTATTCTCTAACATTAAGGATTTGTAAAATATGACTTTTTTTTTTTAACAAAATTCTTTAGGATTTGCAAAATATTGGTGATTTTATCCTTTATTTTGTAACATGAAGAATTTATATAATATGGCAATTTTTCGCAAAATTCTCAAGAAATTTATAAAATATCAGTGATTTTAGTCATTATTTTGTAACTTAAGGATTTACAAAATATGATTTTTTTTTACAAAATTCTCTAGTAATTTACATAATATTGGTGATTTTAGTCATTATTTTGTAACTTAAGTATTTACAAAATATGATTATTTTTATACAAAATTCTCTAGTAATTTACATAATATCGGTGATTTTAGCCATTATTTTGTAATTTTAATGATTTAGAAAATATGATTATTTTTTACAAAATTCTCTAGAAATTTACAAAATATCAGTGTTTTACCTATTATTTTGTAAACTTAAGAATTTACAAAATATGACCCTTTTTTTTTTTTACAAAATTCTCTAGAATTTATAGAATATCAGTGATTTTATCTTTTATTTTGCAACCTTAAGATTTATAAAATAAGATTATTTTTTACAAAATTCTCAAAAAATTTCCAAAATATCAGGGATTTTAGCCATTATTTTATAACCTTAAAAATTTACAAAATATAGATATTTTTTATAAAATTTTTTATACATTTATAAAATATCAGTGATTTTATCCATTATTTTGTAATTTTAAGGATTTACAAAATATAACCATTTTTCTACAAAATTCCTCAAAAATTTATAAAATACTTGTATTTCAACCATTGTTTTGTAATTTTAGGAATTTACAAAATATGATCTTTTTTACTAAATTCTCAATAAATTTATAAAATATCAGTAATTTTACAATTTATGTTGTTATCTTAAGAATTTATAAAATATGGTCTCTTTTTTACAAAATTCTCAAGAAATTTACAAAATATTGGTGATTTTACTTTTTATTATGTAACCTTAAGAATTTACAAAAAATGACCTTTTTTTTTAACAAAATTCTCAAGAAATTTACAAAATATCGGTAATTTTTAGGTATAATTTTTTTGATCTTATGAATTTACAAAATATTGCATTTTTTACAAAATTTTCAAGAAATTTATAAAATGTCAGTGATTTTACCCATTATTTTGTAATATTAAAGATTTAAAAAATGGTCATTTTTTATAAAATTCTCTAGTAGTTTATAAGATATCTTTGATTTTACCCATAGTTTTACAATTTTAAGGATTTATAAAATATGATATTTTTATAAAATTCTCTAGAAATTTATAGAATATCGACTATTTTACTCATTATTTTATAATTTTAAGCATTCACAAAATAGGTTTTTTTTTTTATAAAATTCTCAAAAAATTTATAAACTATCTGTAATTTTACTTAGAATTTTGTGACCTTACGTATTTACAAAATGTCTATTTTTTATAAAATTCTCAAGAAATTTACAAAATATTAGTGATTTTAGACATTATTTTGTAAATTGTAACCTTAAAATTTACAAAATATTATAATTTTTTACAAAATTATCAAGAAATTTACAAAATATCAATGATTTTGCCCATTATTTTGTAGTCTTAAGGATTTATAATGTCACATCCCACTTTTGGGATATGATGGTCCTAAGGCATGAGTAGGTATAAAGCCACCGAAAATCCATAAAATCCAGTCAATATCTCCAATCTACTGAAATCCATATAGAGCCAGCTATACATATATTGTATCCCAGAGCACTCCTATGTTCCTCCTTATAACCTCAACTTCATTAAAGGAAAATTTCCAAGTTTCCCAATAATCAACATAATATAATATAGACACATTTAAAGTATATATACAATCTTTTTATACAAACCATCATTCTAAAATATCCTTATACACATGGAGCATCTAAGCAAAAGCTATCTAAATATTTATATACAAATATTTTTTTTTATACATTATCCAAAATGAAATTCTTGACTTCAACTTTGGTTATAGCTTCAAGTGAATAAGAAACTTGAGCTTTATTTGACAACTTTTAGCTTCCCATAAAAATTTTGGTGAACAAGTGAGTATAAAACTTAGTGAGTAAGAAATATACTACCATACATTACTAGGCTAGGTAAGCAATGTTAATTAATAAGGATAATACTTGTTGTACACATTTTAGCATATTCCAGATGTTTATCTCATAATGAAGGAATACTTGGAAAGCAAAACTCATAGCAAAAGAGAAATATATAGATAATCATATAACATTTTTACAATAGAAATTAGCTCAAATTTTATAAAATATAGCTCTTACATTTTAAAATAGAAACTTCTTGTGAACTAATAATATTTGACTCATATATGCAAAATAAAAACTTTACTCATAATCTGAAGATGAAACTCGTATTTTGCAACTCATTTTAAGAATTAAAATTCAAGAAATAATTCGTGAAAACTTTATAAAGATTCATAATAAAATTAACTCATTATATAATCATACAAGGTACATAAAAAGCTTTTGGTAATCTCATAACTCATAGTAAATATTGTAAAAACTATATAATTTTGCTCATGATAAAACATGTAAAACTGAGAACAGAAATCGGCTTGTAATCTCGTAATAGGCTCGTAATATTTCTCATGATAGCTCGTGATAAACATGAGACTGATCAAGTCCCATGGCTAAGAATTTATACTCCACTTAACAAGAGGTCGGATGTTATACCCCCTCCGTGGGTACAATGTGCACAATGTTCGATGATTTACCCTTCATCGGTCAGGGGATTTCTACTTGTTCAAAGTCACAATAATCACATAATAAAATCAATATAAGCTCATAATAAATATAAAATACATCAAATTAGTATCGTAATAAATATTTATAATCAAAACATTTCAATACTTGTAATTCATTAAATATTCTAGTAATTTGTTACATGTTTAATTAATTTAGAGATTATCCTTTTATTTTATGTAATAAGCTGTTGTTCCTTTCTGCAGTAGAGGAGTCCATGAGTTGGTTGTTGGCCTAAAGACCTAGTCACCTAATCTTTTTAGGATTTTATCAGTTTTTATTTAGTTGTAATTAGTTGGGATTTACCAACTGATTTTTAGCTTTGTTTGTTAACCTTTTTTATGTATAAATTGTGTTATCAATAAAGTGAAAAAGGAAAATTTTTTTATCATAAAATAATTCATGTGTTAGCTTGTATAGCTTTTGGAGGTCTTGGTTTTCCTCGAATTAAACTAGCTTATTATCTACTTGTGTTTTAGTTTCCTTCTCAAAATAGGTAGAAGCAAGAAAAACACACTCCTCTTGAACAATTCGCCCCCTAGTTTAAGATCAGGGACAAGATCCTATACTTCTGTTCATAACAGTTTGGTATCAGAGCCAAACATAGAGGAGCAAAGGCTATCTCGATTGGAAGGTGAGGTTGGATCATTGGTTGTAGGGCAAGAGAAGGTGTTGAAGGAGATGCGTGAGATGTTTTCTGCTTTGAATGCTCATTTCAACCAATTCACTGTGCAAATAACTCGTGATCAAGGGGAAAGTTCTAATAACCTACCAGTTGGGCATGTGAACGCTAGTGGGAGAACAAACACAGACCTTGTACACCAACCCAGAGTAAAATTGGACTTCCCTCGTTATAATGGCAGTGATGATCCCACCACTTGGATATGTCAAGCTGAGCAATTCTTTGAGTTTTATCAAACTCCAGAAGAGGATAAGGTGTTATTGGCAGCTATGAACTTAGAGAGCGATGCTCAATTTTTTTCTCTTGTTATTAAAGGAAGAATCACCTATTGTTATATGGGAAAACTTCAAAAATGGCCTTTATGTGAGGTTTGGACCAACTCAATTTGAAGATTTCTTTAGTGAGTTGACAAAGCTATGTCAAATTGGGACAATAAAGGAGTATCAAACACAATTTGAGAAGTTGCTTATGCGTGTGGGTAAATTGACTGCTTCTCAACAAGTTAGCTGCTTCGTAAGTAGATTGAAGGACCATATTAAAACTGATGTTCAAGCTTGTAAGCCCACAACACTCTCTACAGCTGTTGGCTTAGCAAGGCTATATGAAGCTTGCTTAAGTTCTTCATGACAAATCCACCAAGTGGAGGTGAAAAAGGCTGCTAACAATATGCTGCTTGTCCCAAGTCATAACCTATTGCCAATCAAGAAATTGAGTCCTGTGGAATTACAAGAGTGAAGAGACAAAGGCCTATGTTTTAATTGCTATGAAAAATTTGCTTTAGGGCATAGGTGCAAGAAGTCATTCCTTATTGAGGGATGCTAGCTTGATGAAGAAGGTGATGATGTAGATATAGAGGTGGAGGACATTTCAGACTTGGAAACACTAGAAATTTGAATTCACACTACTAATGGGGCACGAGCTCTATGAACCATGAAGGTGTTAGGAAGGTTGATTAACCACCAAATCTCAATTTTGGTGGAATATGGAAGTACTCACAATTTTCTAAGCAATAAAATTGCTAGAAGAATGGGCATCAAGCCAAGCAACCATGGCAAGTTTGAGGTAGTAGTAGCTAATGGTGAAAAATTGGCAAGCTCTGTGTATTGCAAAGGGGTATGTATAACTATGAAAAAGGCTCTAATAATTATTGATTTTCATTTACTTCCTTTAGTTGGGTGTGATGCTGTGTTAGGCACCCAATGGTTATGCACTTTGGGCCCCATTATCTAGGATTTTTCTAAAATGCTTACGAAGTTTTATGTCAATGGAAAAGAAATGCTTTTAAAAGGTTTTTTAGCCTCTGAAGATAGAATTGTGGATGGATAAGAAGTGTCAAAGGAGCTTAATAGGAGCAATGGAGGTGTTCTTCTCCAAATTATTGCCCTTAATGCTATGCAACCAAGTGTAAGCATTGGTATAAAATTACAATTAGAGAATATTGTGCATTCTTTTGTTGATGTCTTTCAAGAACCATGTGGTTTACCACCTCCGAGATCCCATGACCATAAGATTCCTCTAAAACAATACTCTGAACCTATTTGTGTCAAGCCGTATCATTACCCACATTTCCAAAAGAATGAGATTGAGAAATTGGTGGCTAATTTTTTGTCCTCTAGTGTAATATGACCCAGCCAAAGTCCTTATTCCTCTCCTGTATTGCTTGTTAAAAAGCACGATGGCTCATGGAGACTATCCATTGACTAACGTGCTTTGAATAAGAACATCATCAAAGATAAGTTTCTAATTCCGGTTGTTGATGAGTTGCTGGATGAGTTACATGGAGCCCATTTTTTCACCAAATTGGACCTTTGATCTGGATACTATCATATTAGAGTGAGTCCTACTAACATTGCCAAGATTGCATTCAGAACACGCCAAGGTCACTATGAATTTCTAGTGATGCCTTTCGGATTAACAAATGCTCCTTCCACTTTTCAGTCATTGATGAATGAGGTATTCAAGAATTATTTATGTAAATTTGTTTTAGTCCTTTTTGATGACATTCTAATTTACAGTAAATCTTGGGAGGAACATATTGAACATGTTAAAATTATCTTGGGTGTCTTGAGAGCTCACCAATTATTTGTAAAAAAAGAAAAATGTGAGTTTGGGCAGGAATCTGTGAAGTATTTGGGACATTTAATTTCAAAGGAAGGTGTTGCAGTGGATAATGACAAGATTGTGGCTATGCTTGAATGGCCTAAGCCAACCACCATCAAGAAATTGCGTGGCTTCTTGGGTTTGGCAGGGTATTACCGCAAATTCATCAAAGATTATGGCAACATAGCTGGTCCATTAACACAAATGTTGAAGAAGGGGTGTTTTAGCTAGTATCCAAAAGCTGAGTTATCATTTCAGCATCTTAAGAAAGCTATGACAGAAGCACCTGTATTAGCTCTCCCAAATTTTGAGCTTCCTTTCATTGTAGAGTGTGATGCTTGTGGTCAAGGAATAGGAGCTGTACTCATGCAAGAACATCATTCTATTTCTTTTTTCAGTTAATTGTTGCAAGGAAAAAACTTACTCTTATCTACTTATGAAAAAGAAATGTTAACTCTTATGCTTGCAGTAAAAAAATAGAGACCGTACTTGTTGGGGCGAGGATTTATAGTATGAATAGATCATAAAAGCTTGAAGCATCTTTGGGAGCAAAGAATCACTACCACTGCACAAGAAAAATGGCTTGCAAAATTAATGGGGTATGACTTCAAGATTGAGTATAAGAAGGGGAAAGAAAATTTGGTGGCCTATGCTCTCTCTTGGAAAGATGGAGTTGGTGAATTAATGGCTCTCTCTAGTCCCATTCCAAACGAGATAGAGCCAATTAAAGAAGAGGTACGACAAAATCCCACTTTGAAGCATTTGGTTAATCTTTGTCAATAAGGTGAAGCAGTAGGTCCATGGGAGTTCAAGGAAGGCATTCTTTATTTTAAAGGATGCATTTACCTCACACATGATTCACTGTTAATTCCTGTAATTGTGGAGGAATTTCATTCAAGTACCTATGAAGGTTACCATGAAACCTTACAATGACCTATAGCAGTTTTCTATTGGAAGGGAATGAGGACAACCATTAGAGCCTTTGTTAGAGAATGTGATACATGTAAATGTCAAAAATGGGAAAACCTTAGCCCAACTGGTCTTTTGCAGCCCTTGCTAATTCTAATGCAAGTATGGATAGATATCTCAATGGATTTTATTAAAAGCCTACTAATTTCTGAAGGAAAGTCAATAATGTTTGTCATGGTTGATAGATTCTCAAAATTTGCAAACTTTGTTCCATTGTCACACCCTTATACAGCTGCAACAATAGCTCAACTTTTCTTTGAGCACATATTTAAGTTGTATAGTATGCCTACCAATATTGTGTGTGATAGGGATGCTACTTTCACAAGTATTTTTTTGAAGGAACTTTTCAGTTTGTAAGGGACAAGGTTCAATTTCAACTTATCCTACAATCCTCAAATGGATGGGCAAACCAAAGTGGTGAACTAGACAATGGAAATGTATCTTAGATGTTTCACAAGTCAAAGAACAAATAAATGGGTTTGTTGGCTTCTTTGGGCAAAATATTGCCATAATACAAGCACAGACTTAGCTACAAAGAAGACCCCTTATGAAGTAGTGTATAGAAGACCACCTCCTACACTATTATCCTATGTTCTTGGTACTAGCAAAGTGGAAGCAGTTGATCAAGAATTGAAAAGTAGAGAGCAAATATTAAAAGAACTAAGAGATCAACTAATTATTGCATGAGAACAAATGAAGAAGAGATATGACGTATGACACACCGAAAGGAGCTTTAATGTTGGTGATTTTGTGTACTTAAGGTTACAACATTACAGACAAGCATCGGTAGCACTCAGAAAAAATTTAAAGTTGTCACCAAGATTTTATGGGCCATTTGAGATTATCCAAAAATTGGGAACTATGGCCTACAAGCTCAAATTGCCAAAAAAAGCTAAGATACACCCTGTGTTCCATGTTTCTTGGTTAAAAAAGAAAATTGGAGCTAATATACCAGTCTAAGAATCTTTGCCTCTAGTTTGAGGTGAGTCCCTTGTTTGTGTTCCTCAAGCTATTTTTGAGAGGCATTCTAAATGGGGAAAAACAGAGGTATTAGTCCACTGGTCAGGCTTGTCTCCAGCTGATGCTAATTGGGAAAATGAAAACGATTTTCATTTACGATTTCCAGAATTGGCCCTTGAGGACAAGGGTGGTTTTTAAGGGGTGAAGAATGTTATATGTTTAATTAATTTAGATATTATCCTTTTGTTTTATGTAATAAGCTGTTGTTCCTCTCTATAGTAGAGGAGTCCATGAGTTGGTATTTGGCCTAAAGACCTTGTCACCTAATCTTTTTAGGATTCTATCAATTTTTATTTAGTTGTAATTAGTTGGGATTTGCCAGCTAATTTTTAGCTTTGTTTGTTAACCTTTTTTATGTATAAATCGTGTTATCAATAAAGTGAAAAAGGCAACTATTTTTTTCATCAAATAATTCATGTGTTAGCTTGTATAGCTCTTGGAGGTCTTGGTTTTCCTCGAATTAAACCAACTTATTATCTACTTGTGTTTTAGTTTCCTTCTCAAAATAGGTAGAAGCAAGAAAAACATGCTCCTCTTGAACAATCCGCCCCTTGGTTTAAGATCAGGGACAAGATCCTACACTTCTATTCATAACATAATCTCGTAGTCTTGTAATAATAATAAATCTCATAATACATTATCAAAACTTGAAACTTTTGAATCATTTTAAAAAACTCATTGTCAATATTAAAATCTCAAGTAAAATATATAATTTTCTGATAGAAATATCCTTGAACATATAGAAATACTTAAATACAATACAGATGGAGGATTGAATAAAATTCACATATACGATGGTTGGAATTTGCAATAGAACTCATGAACAATATGAAGTCCTAGTCATATTAAAATGCATTTTCAAGGTGGTTAACAAAAAATAATGGCTCACGATTTCAAATAGTAACAATAATAGTATATTAATCACTCACCTCTTGCACACAACTCTTCTATACACTTCTCTCCTTTAACACTTCTCTACTTATAACCTAATATTATTTTCTGACCTAGTAGAATTTTCTCTACAATATCTCAAGCTACACTTATCCAAATGCTATGATTCTTTTTTTATTGTAAAACTAACATACAGGGTTACAACATATCCAAAATTCATATCCATATAAGCTCTACATAATTAATGGTGAACCTCTGAATTCTTCTTTGATCCCATGTAGGTGACAGACTGACCTCCACTCATTTTTTGATTATAACTCACAACGTGCACATCTAATAACAAAATAATTTTTAAAGATCAACTACACATATAAAGGAACATTTTGTGTGTTTTATGTTTTACCCATTTCTATCTTTAAGGTCCTCAAACTTGGGTCCCAATCTCAAGCTATAGACTAAACTTGGATGCAGGTTCAGTCTTGGTTTAGGCTCTACATCTCCTAACATGTTTTGAATTTGGTCAAGAAATTTAACAAACATAAATTAGAGACAATTATATACAACTTTCTAGTTTTATCTAAGACCAAATTCGAACTTCAAAGTCACTGAATTAGAGCCTTAAGTTCCAGCAGTCAACTCCTCACTAAACCAGCCCTAGGTTTTCTTCACTAACCCTTGTTCTCATCATCTCTATTCTAATTCTCCTTACTTAAACATCCTCAATTCAATTCATTTCTTTCATCCATACCTTAAACAACCATCTCTCCTTCATTACTTCTTCAACTCAAATCCAAAAATCAAGCAAAAAAATGAATTTTCCAAAGAAGACATAACATATGTAAGTAGAAACATGAAACCAATGAGTTTAATTCTTGAACTCACCTCAACTTAGCTTTGTTACTTTTTCTCTCTTTCCTCCATGGCTGTATTTCTCAATTTCTCCTTCCCAAGTCTTCTTTCTATATGTTTAAGTTAAATGGCCAACTTTTGAGTAGGTGAGTTGAACTTATCCCATATGTATATATATATATATATATATATATATATATATATATATATATATATATATATATATATATATATATATATATATATATATATATATATATATATATATATATATATATATATATATATATATATTTTGTTTTATGTATGACCAAAATTAAGAATCTCAAATTCATTATTTTTCTTGGATTTTTGACAGCCATCTCTATTATAATTATTTTATTTATTTATTTATTTGCAAATTAAAAGTCAAAATTATGATTATATATTTTCTCTAAATCTCAAAATTGCCATTTCCTTAAATTTAATTACTCTAAGTATCTAATTATTGTCTCTTAATATTTTTGACTTAATTTTTTAGGGCTTTAAGAATATAATTAATTATTCATTCATAAAATTCCTCTAAGGCCAAACTTAAGAAAAATCGCAAAACCGAAATTTATCAGTTTCGCTTTTATCATATCTATTTCCAGACTTGTATCCAATTTAGGTTTTGGGTTCCTAATTCTCTATTCTTTTCCTTAGTTTCTCCATTCTAATTAGTCTTGAACTACTCTCTGGTCTCTGATGACCTAGGAACACTTAGGATGTTAAATACAAATTATGATTTTTTTTATAATATTCTCAAGAAATTTATAAAATATCTGTTATTTTACTATTTATTCTTTAACATTAAGAATTTATAAAATATGACTTTTTTTTTTTTACAAAATTCTTTAGGATTTGCAAAATATCAGTGATTTTATCCTTTATTTTTTAATCTGAAGAATTTATAAAATATGGTTATTTTTCACTAAATTCTCAACAAATTTATAAAATATCAGTGATTTTAGTCATTATTCTATAACTTTAGTTGTTATTTTGTAACTTAAGGATTTACAAAATATGACTTTTTTTTTTCAAAATTCTCTAGTAATTTACAAAATATTTGTGATTTTATCTATTATTTTGTAATATTAAAGATTTAGAAAATATGATTATTTTTTATAAAATTCTCTAGAAATTTACAAAATATCAGTATTTTTACCTATTATTTTGTAAATTTAAGGATTCACAAAATATGGCCTTTTTTTAAAAAAAAATTCTTTAGAATTTATAAAATATCAGTGATTTTATATTTTATTTTGTAACTTTAAGAATTTATAAAATATAGTTATTTTTTATAAAATTCTCAAAAAATTTATAAAATATCAGTGATTTTAGCCATTATTTTATAACCTTAATGATTTACAAAATATGGGTATTTTTTATAAAATTTTCTATAAATTTATCAAATATTGGTGATTTTATCTATTATTTTGTAATTTTAAAGATTTATAAAATATAACACTTTTTTTACAAAATTCCTCAGAAATTTATAAAATACATGTATTTCAACCATTATTTTCTAATATTACGAATTTACAAAATATGATCTTTTTTACTAAATTCTCAATAAATTTATAAAATATCAGTGATTTTACAATTTATGTTGTTACCTTAAGAATTTATAAAATATGATCTTTTTTTTTTACAAAATTCTTAGGAAATTTACAAAATATCAATGATTTTACTATTTATTCTCTAGCATTAAGGATTTATAAAAATGATTTTTTTTTTTACAAAATTCTTTAGGATTTGCAAAAAATCAGTGATTTTATCCTTTATTTTATAACCTAAAGAATTTATAAAATTTTGCTATCTTCTACAAAATTTATAAGAAATTTATAAAATATCAGTGATTTTAGTCATTATTCTACAACCTTTAAAATTAGTGATTTTAGTCGTTATTTTGTAACTTAAAGATTTACAAAATATGATTTTTTTTTGACAAAATTCTCTAGTAATTTATAAAATATCGGTGATTTTATCAATTATTTTATAATATTAAGGATTTAGAAAATATGATCATTCTTTTACAAAATTTTCTAGAAATTTACAAAATATCAGTGTTTTTACCTATTATTTTGTTAACTTAAGAATTTACAAAATAGGGCCTTTTTTTTTTTTTAACAAAATTCTCTAGAATTTACAAAATATTTGTGATTTTATCTTTTATTTTGTAACCTTAAAAATTTATAAAATACAGTCATTTTTTACAAAATTCTCAAAAAATTTATAAAATATCGGTGATTTTAACCATTATTTTATAACCTTAAAGATTTACAAAATATGGGTATTTTTTATAAAATTCTTTATAAATTTATAAAATATTGGTGATTTTATCTATTATTTTGTAATTTTAAGGATTTACAAAATATGACCTTTTTTTACAAAATTCCTTATAAATTTATAAAATACTTGTATTTTAACCATTATTTTGTAATTTTAGAAATTTATAAAAATGACCAATTTTTATTAAATTCTCAAGAAATTTATAAAATATCAGTGATTTTACCATTTATGTTATTACCTTAAGAATTTATAAAATATGGTCTTTTTTTTTACAAAATTCTCAAGAAATTTGTAGAATATTGCTGATTTTACCTTTTATTCTGTAACCTTAAGGATTTATAAAATATAACTTTTTTTACAAAATTCTCAAGAAATTTACAAAATATCGATAATTTTTAGCCATAATTTTTTTATCTTACGAATTTACAAAATATTGCATTTTTTACAAACAAGAAATGTATAAAAGTTGGTGATTTTACTCATTATTTTGTAACATTAAGGATTTAAAAAAAGGTCATTTTTTAAAAAATTCTCTAGTAGTTTATAAGATATCTTTGATTTTACCCATCGTTTTATAATTTTAAGTATTTATAAAATATGATCATTTTTTATAAAATTCTCTAGAAATTTATAAATATTGGCTATTTTACCCTTTATTTTATAATTTTAAGGATTTACAAAATATGCTTTTTTTATAAAATTCTCAAAAAATTTAAAAGCTATCGATGATTTTACTCAGTATTTTGTGATCTTATGTATTTACAAAATGTCTATTTTTTATAAAATTCTCGTAAAATTTATAAAATATTAGTGATTTTAGATATTATTTTGTGACCTTAAAATTTACAAAATATTACAATTTTTTTACAAAATTCTTAAGAAATTCATAAAATATTGGTGATTTTGCCCATTATTTTGTAATTTTAAGGATTTACAAATTATGATTTTTTTATAATATTCTCAAGAAATTCACAAATATCGATGATTTTACTATTTATTCTCTAACATTAAGGATTTATAAAATATGACTTTTTTTTTTTTTTACAAAATTCTTTAGGATTTGAAAAATCTCGGTGATTTTATCCTTTATTTTGTAATCTTAAGAATTTATAAAATATGGTTATTTTTCACAAAATCTCAAGAAATTTACAAAATATTAGTGATTTTAGTCATTATTCTATAACTTTAAAAATTGGTGATTTTACCCGTTATTTTGTAACTTAAGGATTTATAAAATATGATTTTTTTTTACAAAATTCTCTTGTAATTTACAAAATATTGATGATTTTACCGATTATTTTGTAATCTTAAAGATTTAGAAATAATGTTTTCAAAAAATAATTTGTAAATCGGTGATGGGATTGTATTTTTTTATAATATTTTCAAGAAATTTATAAAATATCAGTGATGTGATCCTATATTTTGTAATCTTAAAATTTGCAAAATAGGCCTTTTTTAATAAAATTCTCAGGAAAATTGCAAAATTTTGATGATTTTACCTAGTATTTTGTAAACTTAAGGTTTTACAAAATGGCTTTTTTTGAAAATTCTATAGAAATTTATAAAATATCAGTGATTTTGGCCATTATTTTATAATCTTAAAAATTTAGAAAGTATGTTGTTCTTTTTACAAAATTCTCAAGAATTTTATAAAATATCGGTGATTTTACTAATTAATTTGTAACCTTAAGAATTTATAAAATATTATCATTTTTTATAAAATTCTCAACAAATTTATAAAATATTTTTTATTTTACCTATTATTTTGTAATCTTAAAAATTTATAGAATATCATTTTTTTTTAAAAAAATTCTCCATAAATTTAAAAAATATATGTGATTTACCATGATTTTGTAATCTTTAGGGATTTATTGAAAATGACCATTTTTTACAAAATTCTCTATAAATTTACAAAACAATAGTGCTTTTACTCATTATTTTATAAGTTGAAGGCTTTTAAAATAAATGAAATTCTTTTTTACAAAATTCTCTTTAAATTTACAAAAATATAAACCTTTTTTATTTTAATTTTAAATATAAATACAAAGAAATTTTAAAATTGAAGAAATAATATGATAATTATAAAAACTTATTTGAAATAAAATTTTATTTACTTTTTTGCTGTAAAATTTTTATATTTATTTTTCTTTGATGTTGGCTTTTTTTTAATTTTATTATTGAGATTACTATAGATAAAAAAATTAATAAAAATAAATGAAAGATGGCTTTGGTGATGACAAATTATTAAATGGACCTGAGTCCATGTAGCAGAGTGGATGGACCCATGCATATACAACATGCGGGCATGTTGACACGTTGTCTTTTTTTTTTTTTTCAATTATTGTAAAAAATAATTTTGTTTTATTTTCATGCCAATCAAGTATTCTTGCTACTTCTTCACCACTTTCTTCCTCGCCACTTTTTGTAATTTTTGTCTATTAAAATTTAGGGTGTAATTTGTATTATTTTTTTGCTCTCTTTTGTGTTTTCTTTGTATCCATTTGTTTTTTTGGCATTGTTATTATAATCGCAGTAAGTTTTTCACCTTTTTGTGTTTTAAATTAGCTAATTTTATTTTAATTTGTTATTTTTGTGATTTATGTTTGTTTATTGTTGGTTTAAAGTTACTATGTGTTTGATTTTAGTGTTTTATAATTTTTTTGTTTTATGATGTTTCAGATTTTTAGGATTTTTGTATTTTCGAATTTTTTTTGTGTCATTTAGTTCAATTTTTAGGATTTTATTTTGTGTAAATGTTTTTGTTTTGAACAATTTTAGCATGTTTAGTTGAATTTGTTGATGAATTTAGTTGAAACCAGTTCAATATATTTGTGTAATTTGTGCCATTTTTGAGGGTTTGTATACATAATAGTTATTATGTAGTAAAAAGTCAGATTTGTTGATGAATATAATGCATATAATAGATGAATATGTAGTTTATGACTGATAAATTTATGCTTTGTTACATATATATGTAAAACAAAGTATAATATGTGCTTTATTTGAATTGAATCTTTGATATATAATTAATGAATATATGCTTTATATTTTGATGAACATATGTATTATAATCATTGTTTATATTTTAAATTGTTTATAAACCATAGATTTATAACTGATGAACATATATTTTATTATCTATAAATGTATGGTTTATAATTGATTAATTTATGCTTTATGATTCATAAGTATTTTCTTATTGCCTATATGTTAATAATTTTATTTGCAATTTTGTAAGATAATAACTCTTGGTCTCAATAGTGATTATAAGTAGCATCAAAGTTTAGATGTTTTGCCTCAGAGGTGATTTTTGTTTACTCCTTATATGTACTATTATATTTTAAATTAGGTCAGTTAGCTAAAATTCTATATTCATATGTTTTTAGTTTCAGGTTCATTAAATATTGACTATAGATTCATTACTTATAAAGTGTGTATTTATGTATTATTAGATCATATTCATTAAACATAAGTTTTAGGTTAATTACTTATAAGGTATATATTCATATATTATTAGTTTCAGGTTCATTAAACATAAATTTTATGTTCATTACTCAAAAATTGTATATTCATTTGTTATTAGTATCATATTCATTAAACATAAATCTTAGGTTCATTACTTTTAAACTTTATATTCATTTGTTGTTGAACAAAGGTTTGATTGCTGTTCTAATAACCATATAGGGCTTGAGGTGCTCAATGCTTTCAGCAAGAAAAAGAAGGGGCAGGTGCTGGGTTTTATTTTTTTAGGTTTTCTATTTCTCAAATATCATTTTATGCCTCGTCTTTCATATATACAAAAGAAAATTTTAGTTTTTCAATGTTTTTCATGGATTTTTCATCTTTTTTTTGTTGGGAGTGCAATTGTTACTTTTCTATTTACTGTGCATCTGCTAGAAGATGACAAGTATTTTTTATTCATACCAAATAATTTTCGTGAGATCTCCCATCAAATCTTTTTTGTTGATTGTTATCTCTTGGTTATCACTATAATTGCAGAAATGTTAAGAGCTTATATAATCATGAGAGTGCCAATATCAAAAGCTGGCTATTGAGATTGGAGAACCCAATTATATATAAGCTTATCCAACATTTTATATTTAATCAATATGGGATCTATCCCCACATTAAATTCTTCCTTTAATTCTTTTTTTTATTCTAAACACTCCTCCTTTAAGTGTCAACTGGATCTAAGTTGATACTTGACAATCTTAATGTGACCACTGTCTGGATCACCTAGGAACATAGCACATAATCTTTCTTTTCTTTTTTCATTAATTCTTTGACCACTTTTTGAATAAAACCCACAATCTTTCATTTCTTCTTATTAATTTTCTTTCAATTATAGTTTTTAATCTGATTTCCTTTAAATCGAACCCGCTCTGATACCATGTAAAAATGTTGAGAGCTTATATAATCATAGGAGTGACAATATCAAAAGCTAGCTATTGAGATTGGAGAACCCAATTATATATAAACTCATTCAACATTTTATATTTAATCAATGTGAGATGTTCTAACACTCCCTTCTCAAGTGACAATGGGATTCAAAGTTGTCACTTGAAACAATTAGATAATTAGGTACTTGGATAAACTGAAACAATCAGTAAGATACTTTATTACTTTGTACTTGATTTACTTTGGTATTTTATTGAACATGGTACTTAGTTACTTGATACTTTGATTTACTTGGGTATTTGATTGAACAGGGTATTTAGTTACTTGGTATTTTGATTTATTTTTACTTGGTACTTGATTAAACAAAATACAGTTGATTAAACAGAATCATCCCGCTATGATACCATGTTAAATTTTTAATATAAATTTGAGAGAATCAACCTTAAAAGCTAACTTGTTAAAGTTGGAGTATAAGTTTTTATATTAATCACATAACATTTTTGTATCTAATCAATGTGGGATGTTCTAACATTGAATGTTAAAACATCTCACATTGATTAAATACAAAAATGTTAAGTAATTAATATAGAAATGGACATTCCAACCTTAACAAGCTAGCTTTTAAGGTTAGTTCTTCCAAATCTATATTAAAAATTTAATAATGGTCCTTGTGGATTGTTGCCTTTGGATTAGAAGTGTAATTCTATAATTTGACTGATTTTTAGATGACCTCCCAATCAAAGGTTTTTACCAATCTGTGTTGATTTGTCATGGCTTACACAAAGAACAAAGAGTTCAAGGTAGGTCTATGATAAATACACAGTCCTATGATAACATATATTTATGTTGTATTGCTAATATGTGCTTGCATTGAAAAAACTTACAAGTAATATAACCTTTTACATACACACACACCCCCCCACTAATTAAGGCTTTATTTTTGACATAATAATTTTAGGTGATCGTCAATGGTTTACTATTATTTTTAAAGGAGAATTTATCCAACTCTAGCTAAAGGTTCAATTCTATCATTATTTTCTTTTTCGTTTGAGCCATTATTTGTATATAATATGATTAATTAACGACTTTATTGGGATTTATCTTTCATTTCTTTTATTGATATTTTACCATCTCTTTTTGTTCTATTCTTAATAATGACGGAGAAATAAAAATTAAGAACAATTTTTGAAATATGTAAAACTCTCATCATTTTCAAAAATGTCTGCACATAATTATAAAAATATGCATATTGGTTTGTTTGGTTCAATTTAAATCAAATTTATTGTTTTTTTAGTTGAAGGAATCGAATATGTGTCTATTGCTCTGGCTTATATGCACTTACCATTAGGGTGTGCTATTTGTGGTTCTCATCAAATACTTTAAATTAATAAGAAAAAAAAATGAAAGAATAAACAACTTTTGCAACTTTTTGGGACACAACTCTTACTAAGAAAATTTACCATAATAATGATGTCAGGCATCATTTTGAAGCTTTTGCTTAGGCTTATATATCTCAGCAATGTTAAGTTAGGGATGTTTGGGAATGAATTTTGTTTAAGTTGATAAATCCATCGAAAGTGCAAAGGGAGGAAATTTCAATTCTAAGAGATGATGAGATTGTTAAGAAACTTTGTCAAGTTCAACAAGAAAAGAAATATTTGGTTGTTTTGGATGATGTTTGGACTATTAAGACTTGGAGTAATATGCATCCTGCTTTTCCTCATGGAATGGAAATTATGGTACTAAAATATTGCTACTACTCATTAGAGATGTTGCTTTGTATCATGACCCGGCTTGCTATTTGCATCAAACAAGAAAATTGAATGCTGAAGAGAGCTGGGAATTGTTTAAAAGGAAAGCATTTCTTGCTAAAAATTATCCGAGTAATTTTTATTTATTTATGTTTGTTTTTAAAGATGTGAGGACCAACGCAATTCCAAGATTTAAGCATCATGTACAATATGCTTTGATAGAAAATTCATATGACTACACAAGTTACCGCAAAAATTAATATATCTTGAAGGTGATTTAGGATTCTTTATTTGTAATAGTAGGAGGACGGGAATTTGAATTCTTGAACTCTTTCAAATACCATTTAAGTAATGACTCAAAATTCATGTAGCATTAATATCTTGAAAATCAGGACTAAAACTCTTTTGTGATAGGACTTTATAGGAGCCCCTTTTATATTCATACAGAAAAATTTAAGCTCTCTTATAATTAGTATATTAATTTGAATTTCTCCATAAATCTAGCTATATTATTTAAGAGTATTTGCTCCACCGCCATTACTTTTAGTTAAGTTCTCTATATCAAGTGTTCCTATATATATATTCTTCATTGTTATAATTACAGTTATAATTTTTTTGTATACTTATTGCAGGCTATAGAATTAGAGCAGAAATGGAGAAGTTAGGAAAGGAAATGGTTGGAAAATGTACAGGCCTACCATTGGCAATCATTATGCTTAGAGGATTATTGGCAACTAAAACAACTATCTATGAGTGGGACACAGTTCGCCGAAATACTATTTCACACTTGAGGAGAGCAAAGGTCGTGAACAATTCTTCGGAGTATCTGAGGTTTTAGCTTTAAGTTACCATGAATTGCCATATCAGTTGAAACCTTGCTTTCTTCATTTAGTCCATTTCTCAGAAGATTATGAAATACCCAAAAAAAATTTGATTCGAATGTGGGTTACTGAAGGATTCATATCATGTGTGCACAATGAAGAAATGGAGGAGGAAATCATGGAGGATGTGGCTCAGTGTTACTTAGTTGAGTTGGTCAAGAGGTGTATGGCTCAAGTGGTAGAAAGAGGCTGAATTAGAAGGATTAGAACTTGTCATATGTATGATCTTATGCGAGACTTATGCTTGTCAAAGGCAAAGCAGGAAAATTTTCTTGAAATTTTCTTCATTTAAACATGTAAATTCGATCTGTTCTTTTCCTTTGTCCATAGGGAGTGAAGCAAGGTCAATTGACAGACTTTGCAGGCTAGCCAATTTTTTCAGAGGGAAGCTTTAAAAGATTTATCCCCTCTAGATACAAAAGAACTCTCACCTCAGGTCTCTTTTGTATTTCCATGAAAAGGCACGTCATGTGGAGAATTGGGGATCAATAAAATCTGTGTTCAACAATTTTAAGTTACTCAGGGACTTAGAACTTGAAGGGATTCAAGATCGCAATAGAGTGTTAAAAAAAGAAATAGGCGAACTGATCCATTTTAGGTTTTTAAGCCTAAAGATATTGATAGATGGATTGCCACTTCTAGTAGGAAACTCAAGGTACTTGCAAACTCTAGACCTTATGACTTGGAATTCAACTATAAAAATACCAAATATGATATGGAAGATGCAAAAACTGAGGCATTTATATCTCCTTATACTTGTGATGATTCTGATAAAGGGCAGTTAGTGAATTTGTGCAACCTGGAAATATTAGTGAACTTTCCCACAGAAAAATGCGAGATAAAAATCTACTAAGTTTGATAATCTCAAAAAACTAGTAATAGATGATCCGAGAACTGAATTAATATATAAATCTCCTATGCTACAATTAATCATTTGAAGTCTTTGCTACAATTAATCATTTGAAGTCTTTGTCCTTTGTAAGCAATGAAGATTCTATCATGAATAAAGTTATAGCAGGATCTTTACAAGCCTTCATATAGAGGGGCAGGTAGAGAAGTTACTAGAATGGCATCAATTTTTTTCAGATCTGCCCGAATTAAACCTATAGGAATCTAGACTTATGGAAGATCTAATGTTGACATTAGAGAAGTTGCCAAACGAATTCTATATTTACAAATGGATTCATTCCTTGGGATAACAATGGTTTGCTCTAATAAAGTCTTTCCTCAACTCAAGTCTTTGTTTCTTAGGGACTTGCCCTACCTTGAAGATTGGAACGTGGAAGGAGCCATGTCTAATCTTTGCCATTTAGAATTTCAAATTGCATATATATGAAGATGGTTCTTGATGGAGAAAAGTTCATCATTTTGCTCTAGGAAAGGAGATTTGATCGATACTCAAAGCATTCAAAACCAAACTTGAAGATGGAGAAGAGGACTACAATAAAACCTAACATGTGTCATTTGTTGTGTTTAGGTATTGTGATTACTAAAATATGCAATTTTTTTGTCCTTTCAAAGACATTTGCACTACAAAGTCATAATCTCACAACACATTAATAAATACCTACATTTGTGGGCGATGGGCATCAAACCTGGACTGTATGCCTTACCAACTGGGCCGTGGAGGACTTGTCCGCATTTGTTTTTGGCTCTAGTTTGTTTGGAAATGTCAGAAAATTTTCAGTAATTATTATATATTGCAAGAATTTCTTTTTACGTGATAGGGTAATTGCTTTCAATCTTATTAAAGTTTTCACTAGATAGCAGATACAATATCTATAGATTGTGTGCTTTTAACCTTCTTTTGTTTTTAAGATTGCACTTTAATATTCATCATCGGTAGTTATTTCAAGGATCAAGTTATCTTTTCTATATATAAGGTCAAAACCGACATATATAATTTCTTTCCACCTATCAACTTAAGAGTTAGTGGGAGTCCATTTTCAATTCTCTCATTTCCTTAATTTTTTAATAAAGGTTTGGGAAATTACACTAAATTACCCTATGATTTAATATTTATTTTAAACAGAGGTTGAATTTTTTTGTGACATTTTCATATCCCAAAATTATTGTCGTCTGATGCTTTATTGCCAAATCAATTAAAACAATTAATTTTTAAGACGTGACATTAAATATTTTTTTGATAAGGCAGATGAAAATTTAACTTATCATACTCATAATATAATTAAAATTAAATTATCAAAATAAAAAAGAAAATCTAAGAAAAAATATAATATGTTTTATTTAATTAATTAATGGAAATTGAAGCACCTAGGAATCGAAGGCGCCCGCATGGGTGGGGTGACATGCTAGACCAAGAAAAACATTAGGCACTGCAATGCTCGTATGGGTCGTGGTGACATGCTTATTGATGGGACTGCTGGGTCTAATTATGGAGCTAGACTTGTCCGCACGGTGGTTGGCGGTGTTGGACTTCTCATGCTCGAGTTGGAGGCATGGATAGATGGCAGCAACGATGGTGATGCAGTGTTAGCATCAGCTAGGATTTTGGCTGCCGATTGGGATAGCATAGGGATGGTGATGGTGATGGTGATAGGGGGTATTTCATTTAAACGCTATATTTTGACATAAAATGCTACGTTTACGGGATTTTTTTTTTTTTTTCATTCATTCATTCACTCATTTTCTTATGTTGACACTGTACACCATGTAAAAAAAGCAATGACACACGTGTGCCACATAGGAAAATCAGTATTATTATTTATTTTCACGTCAATAAATTTAACAACGATATGTACATTGACACTAATGTGTCTAATTATAACAACCTGATTTTTCCGTAATTTATGAATTTTCATTTTAATAAAAAAATTTGATTATTTTCGATAAATTTAAGAAATAAGAATATTTTTAATAAATTAAATACTAAGAAAATTTTAGTTTAATATGATAAACTTTTATTAAAAATGAGTATAAAAGAAAATTAAATAAAAATAATATTAATAATGATACTTGTGATAAAAATAAAATAAAATATAATTTAAAAAATATTTTCATATAAATTTGTTATTTTTAAGTTTGAAAGTGTTATGAAATAAAAATATATTATTTTTGTTTGGTTTATAATAATAATAATAATAATAATAATAAAGATGGAGATAATAATATTAATAATATTAATATTAGTAGAAAAAATAATTATAGGATATTTGTATAAATTATTAAGATTTTATGTATATAAAATGAGAAAAAAAAAAGAAATTATATATGTATATGTGTATAAACAGAAAAATGAAAAAAAGGAAAAAAAAAAAAAAAGAGAAACGAGAGATAGTAGAATGAGAGAGCAGAGAGAGGGAGGAGACAACCGAGAGAGAGAGGGTTGTGGGAGGAGCTCCAGCTAGCGGTGGGCTGCACCACCACCACCCAGCCACTCCTCGACCATCGACGACCACAAGGGAAGCAATTGAGATAGGAAAGGGCGGCGAATGGTGGCGCACAAGCAAGGAAATTCTTCCCTAGCGTCGAAAGTTTTAACTGCAATTTTCAGTGGCGGATGAGGGCGATTCTAGTGTCTACGGAACGGCCTCGTCACAAGCTTCAATTCCATACCAGCCTTGCTTCCTAACTCTCACCGAAGCGCCGGATCGGATAAATGGAAGAATGGAGTTTTTGACCATTTTCTGACAGAACAACGGCAAGTGAGAGAAAGTGAAGGATATATTTGGACTCCTTATGTCGTACGCTAACTATTGGTATCCTCGGATCCTGATTTGGTCATCATTGGGATTTTTCGGCGACCGAATTTCGGTGACCCCTGAAGTTGATGATTTCCGACAGAAGCTCCGACTCATTAAACCGAGTCGTATGGTATCTCAACTCCTAATTGTATATAGATAGTGGTTTATGAATTTATTTGTGAGGATTTAGGTAAGTAGTTTATTACAAAGTAAATAGCTAAATTGGATAAATTGAGATAAATGTTATTCATATGAGTATTAAGTATATTGCTAATAAATTGAAAGATTAAAGTGAAATGTGATATCGGAATTGATTAAGTTGAATTGGTTAGATGGTAGTTTGATAATGAATAATGAAATTGGCGAATGGGATTATTTGATGTATTAGAGGTCCGAGTTAGACAGTTAACTTGTGATGCTTGTTGAATTAAGATTGTTGATTTTCAGGAGGATTAGTTCAATTTTAGGGAAACGCTATCGAATTTTCGTTAGAATTATAGGAACTATATAAGAATAATTTATAGAGGATAAATTGATTAAGATTTCATGAATAGATTATAAGAATAACAAATACAGGATTGAATCGTAGTTGATATGTGATTTGGGATTTTTCATGTAGGCGGAAATGAGTCGAGAAAAAGATGAGTTGCATGCAAGTGAAGATGGATTGAAACTAACTAGAGGATATAGCGAGAAAGGTGAGTGTTTAATATACTATTATTATTACTAATTGAAATAGTGAGCCATTATTCTTTATTAACCACCTTGGCAATGCATTTCAATATGACTAGAACTTCATGTTGACCATGAGATCTATTGTAAATTCCAACTGTTGTATATGTGGATTTTATTCAAATCTCCATATATATTGAATTTGAGTATTTCTATACAGTCAATGATATTTCTATAAGAAAATTATGTATTTTACTTGAGATTTTATTACTAGACTATCAGTTTTCTAGAATGATTTATAAGTTTTGAGTTTTGATAATATATTACGAGATTTGTTAATATTATAAGACTATGAGATTACTAGAATATTTAATGAATTACAAGTATTGAAATATATTGATTACGAGTATTTGTTATAAGACTAATTTGATATATATTTTATTTATTATGAGCTTATATTGGTTTATTACATGATTATTGTGACTTTGAATGAGCAGAAATCCCCTGACTGATGAGGGGTAAGTTATTGGACATTGTGCACATTATACTCATAGATGGGGTATAACATTTGACCTCTTGCTAGGAGGAGTATAAATTCCTAGCCATGGGATCTGATCAGTTTCATGTTTATCATGAGCTATCATGATAAATATTATGAGCCTATTACCATATTACGAGCTGATTTATGTTCTCAGTTTTACATGTTTTATCACGAGCAAAATTATATAGTTTTCTACAATATTTACTATGAATTACAATATTACGAGAAGCTTTTTATGCACCTTGTATTATTATATAATGAGTTAATTTTATTATGAATTTTTGTAAAGTTTTCACTAATTATTTCTTGAATTTGTATTTGAAGTGTATTGCAAATTATTTGTATTTAAATGATAATTTCAAATTTATTAAAGTATTTGTCATACAACTTGACTTTCAAAAGTATAATGAGTATTAATATTTGATAGTTAATTTCAAGAATAATATACGTTATATGTTATTCAATATATATATTTAAGTATGTTATTGAAATTTGATTTAAATTTCCAAAAGTGTTATTGGTCATCATTTTTATTCATTTTCTTTATCAACTAATATGTTTATATATATAAGTCAGCCAAATGTTCTCCTTGTTAACAAACCTTGAACACTGAGCCATGTGAACTATTGTAGCATGATTTTATTCACTGAGTCATAAATTCATGCTCCTTTTCCCAAATTTTTCTATAGGAGATTAAGAGAATTAGTTCGAGTTGAAGTATGAATTTCGATCGGAGATGACATATGAGTAGAAGGATCTTTGAAGATGCTGTTTGTTATTTATATGCTTGTACATGTATGTTATATTTAATTGCTCTGTAGAAATTGATGTTTTATTTGTAATACAATTTTGTTTATGTAAGGATGAAAAAAATGAATGAATTAATTGATAAATATTGTGAGGCCTCACCCGAGCACTGACCTGGTCTGCTAGAGGGAATTGGGATGCTCATTCAGGTTTAGACTTATGATGGAATCCTCGGGTTTGGATTGGTTAATTTTGAAAATGATTTTAGAAGTCATCACTCTAATTTATTTTTAAATGGGAACAATAAGGAAAAACCCAATTTGACTCTAATTTACCCATTGATAAAATCACTAGTCTTCGAACTAGGTTGAGCTCGGGGACTAGATTTTTGGTTAAATAATCTACATTTGGCTCTTAAGTTTAATTTGAATTTTGAAAAATTGATTTTACGAATGACAAATATTATAAGATGATAATTGTAAATAAGATGCATGACTATGACATGAGTGCAAGGATAAAATTAAAATAAAATATCCATAAATTAAAAAGGAAAAAAAGAGATTGATAGAGATTTGGATTTAGATTCCAAATGTGCCTACGTACCCCATTGAATAAGGATCAAAACCCACATAGTTCGTTCCACGATTAAGTGGAGGGGGTTTAGGAGTTGATCAGATTGATTGATTTGGTTTGGGTTTGAGAGGAAAAGGTTGGTACCTTTGTTTTTGGAGGGTAGAGGGTTTTATCAGACTGGAGTTTCATTTTATTGGGACCAGGTGATTGGATTGATTGAAAAATTAATTAATTAATTAAAATGATTAATTAACTAATTAATGTGATGAAATGGATGGATTGATGGATTAATTAATTAAAATGATTAATTAATTAATTTGGATAAAGGGTGGATTAAGAAAAGGATTAATTTGATTTTTGAAAAAAAGAGAGATTAATTAATTAATTAAAAAGATTAATTAATTAATTAGTTGAGTCATTAAAAAAAAGAGTTTTAGTTAATTAAAAAGATTAATTAACTTGGTTAGGGTGAGGTAATTAATTAATTAAAAAAATTAATTAATTAATTAGAAAGTGATTGAAAGGAGAATAAGGAGAAAAGTTGATAGATAACCATCTGTATCAACTTTGGAAGTGTGTTGGAATGAAAGATGGAGGGGGTCTTTATAGGAAAAGTGAGTGAGGGTAGCTTGGAAAGTGGAAAAGGATAGGGTTAGAAAAAGCTGAAAAAAAATCATATTGGGGGTATTTTAGAGACTGCAGGCTGGCAGTAGAGCCCGCGTCATTGGAGGCCCTTGCGGCACCGTTAACCCTCTAGGCGGTGCTGCCGGTGACTCAAGCAGCTTACCGCCGATAGGGTCGACGGCATCGCCCAAGCCAGAGCCGGTGTTGCCTGCGCTTTAGTGGGCGTGCTAGCTGGATTTTTACTTTTTCGTTTGTCAGGTTTTGAAACTTCCATATCAGTTTTTAGGAGTTACCGAGTTCAGAAAAATTATCGGTTAGTGTCAATATACTCGAAATTAATTTTAGAATAATATAACAGTCAGTTAGGGAGAAAATCCGATCAGTTTTGAAAAAATACTGTATGGTACAGGAGGTCTGATCAGAGTAGAAAAAGTGTTAGTATTTAAAAATTAAGCATCCTCACACTAATGTGAGTGAAGGTCCATTTTTAGCTCTGGGAGCACTGGCCCTTGACCCCTGCTCGCTAACTGGTTAATGGGACCGCCGTGCTGGCTCTGCATAGCGCACTAATCTTAGCATGTGTCAAACTGCGATCAAATGATGAGGTGTAAAATTAAGGGTTCACAGCTGCCCCCTAATCAAAATTGGCTTTGGACAAAAGGTGATTCCTATAATAGTGAACATTAGGAAAAGGTGCCACGTCAGATTTTGGGCTTGTGTATTCTTGTCAGGTCCTTTGGGAGGAGGCCCTCTTAGATAAATGAGGTTTTATCAATGGCTATCAGTCCGGCCTTGATGTCAGATGCGAGAATGATTTTGGTGAATTTCAATTTAGGTTATCTGTTCGGCCCTAATGTTAAAGGACAAATAAGGTTTGGTGAATTTCAACCAAGGCTATTTGTCCGACCTTAATGTTGGAGGTAAAGATGATTCAGGGTAAATCTCAATCAAGGCTATCTGTCCAGCCTTAATGTTGGAGGTAAAGATAATTTGGGTAAATCTCAATCAAGACTATCTGTTTGGCCTTAATGTTAGAGGTAAAGATGATTTAGGGTAAATCTCAATCAAGACTATCTGTCCAGCCTTAATGTTAGAGGTAAAGATGATCTAGATAAATCTCAATCAAGGCCATTTTTTTGGCCTTAATGCTAGAGGTAAAGATTTTGTAAAAAAGATAGAAAGTGGAACCATATAGATGGCTAGATGATCGTTTCTAGACATTTATGTGTGAAACTAATAGATTTAGTAAAAGATATGGAAAGTGAAACCATATAGATGTCTAGGTGACCGTTTCTAGATATTTATGGGTGAAATTGATGGATTTAGATAAAACAGATGGAAAAAAGAACCACATGGATGTCTAGGCGATTGTTTCTAGACATTTATGGATAGAGTTGATAATTTAGTGAAAGGAGAGCCTCGACCTATGATGAGTCAGCTCAAGAAATTCTGAAAAGATTTTGATAGGAGAGCCTCGGCCTATGGTGAGTCAGCTCAATAGATTCTGACAAGATTTTGGTTGTGCCAAAGAAACTTGGGCTTCTAAATGTGAGGGGTTGGGCCTTTCAAAAGGCTCAATGAAATTTTGTTAGGAGTATAGGCACTTTAGAAGTCGCACTTTATTGATTAGGTATGGAAAGGAATTGTTTAGCTTCAAAGAGGCATAGGTCAGCTTTAAGAGATATCGGTCAGCTTTGAGGAAGTACTGCTCAACTTTAGGAGATGCTGGTGAGGTTATTGGCTTAGCATGATGGTGCATGATTGCATATGCAGGTATGTTTGTGCATAGATGATGCATGTTCATGTATGCATGTTTTAAAATTCATGGACCTTTTGTCTAATTTCTATACCACAGATGATTTTTGATGATGCTTGTCATGGATGATTGCATGGATGCATAAGGGTGAATTTATGAGAGTGCAATTTTTCATGTGACTTTTGTGTCCTCAGAGACATGTATTTGTGGACTGAGAAACTTTGTAAAGTTTCAGAAACTCAATTTGGATTGGTATGGGTTATTCGCCATGGTGGCATTACAAGGAGATTGAGGGGTTACTTCAAGTTTTGAAATCTAGTGGCCCATGTTTTCAGTCTACACATGCTTTTATCGATGATCAAAGATCGGATAGGATGGTTACTTGCAACTTGCCCTAGGAGGACACATTTTTTAGCACTGCCAATGGCAAAGGATTAAATCTCTTATGACTGGAGGTCATAGGTGTTGAGTGGTTTGCCTGTTAGGCTTGGTTTGAATGACTTTCCACTAGGGAATGAAGGTCTTGAGGCAAACTTAAGATGTGCCTCCAGTTTTTCTTTCTTAGAGTCTGTGCAATTTATAGCTCTTATTGCCAGAGCTATTAGGTGATGGCTGGCTAAAGAGCTATCATGCTGTTTATTTAAGGATTTCACTTCGGACTATAGAGAGTTATGATAAGTGGTTGATAAAGGTGATTTGGCTGGTTGAGAGAGAGTACTAGGCTACTCTGCTGAAGGGAATAGAAGGTGACATGGCTGCAAAAGGATTGGGCTACAAGAGAAGCCATTAGTAGAGTGAGGACTGCAACATAGACAAATAGTTGACTCAATCTTTAAAGGAGCCTTGAGGATCTACTAGAAGTATGATACCACATATTACAGTAATGACTCAAACTGTGGTGGCAGTGACAAAGGAGACTGTGACTATAGTGAGGAAAGGATGACACTACATTGGAGGTTCAGAGAAAGACTACTATAGAAGAGGATTACATCTTCTAAATTGCAGAGAAGGATTTTTGGAAGTAGTTTCAAAACTACTGGTACCTAAGAGAGGGTTTTGATACTACTATGATCAGTAGTTCTAATTTTATTGGTACTTCTACTGCTACAACAGTGGGAGCTACAAAGATCTGGAAGAGGGGTGTGCACGTTTGAGGAGATTATAGTAGACTTGATTCTAATGAGGACACGAGAGATTTCCATCTTTAGAGGTAAAGGAAGACGGGCTAGATTGATACCTGCAGATTGACAGGACTACATGACATAGGATAAGCTATAGAGAATATTAAAAGGACTATTCTTTTTGTCAAAATGATGGGTTTGTATTTTGCAAAATGTGATCATCATTAATTGAGACATCTTTTATACTCTAATTCTGCCTAAGCCGCCCTTTCAAGATTTCAGCTTAACAAGCATTCTTTTTCTTTTCTTTTCTTTTCTTTTTTTTTTGTAGGCAAATTAATTAGGTAAATGATGTATTAGGCATAGAAAAAATGAGAATGTGAGGTAAACAAAATATTTTATATTATGATTTGGACCTCACCCGAGACGGGCTGCCTGTGTATCCCTTTCAATCATCTTTTGTTAGTCATTTCTTTTAGGGAGAATTAGGCCCACGTAGTTCTGATCACACATGTATGAAAAACAGAAACAAAATGTAGATGTCATCTTCGGATGATGTACCTTTTAGCTGATTTGGGTTGCCAGGATGGGAGAATTTACTTTTGTCCACGTCCGTGAAGATGGTGCCTCTGTCGAATAGGATCTTCCTATTTTGTCTTCATTTTCTGCAGCTTCTCCTTGACAAGCTTCTTGTAGGTCAAGATCTTGTAAACTGTGATGCTTGAATCATGTCTTTGCCTTGTACAAAACAGCTCATGAGCTTCTGCTATGCAAATGCAATGTATGTGATTTTGAATTTTTTTTATGCCATAATTAATTAATCCTTTTGCATTTTTCATTTTTTTTTCTTTCATTTTTTTTCTGTTTAAAGTTGTCCCATTTAAAGATGAATAAAAAAATTTAAAGCAAATAAGAAAGTTCAAACTTTTTATTACTAATAAAAGAGTCCCATCATGAGTACATTACAGGATAAGCTGAAAAGAAAAAATATGGACTTTGAAGGGCAAGACCTGACAGACTCAAATTCAAAGAAAAATTTAATAGAAAACAAACTCAAAAGACTTATACTAGGACTTAGACACAGACTCAGACTTAGACGTGGATTCAAAGGACTCAGATGTAAACTTGAAAGACTTGGACAGGGGGCACAACGCTGCTAGTACTCTTTTCAAAATACCGATTCTCGGGTTGAGCTTGAGATGGTCGAGTGAGCTCGGTGGTTCAAGAAGGATTAGTGGCAATGTTAGGCTTTAGGTATGGGAGCAATGATGTCTCTACTATCAATGAGGTCTTGAATTTTATGCTTTAGAGGCTTGCATGCATCAGTTTTGTGCCCTAGCCCTTGATGATAGTCGCAGTGCTCATCAACATTATAACCATTGGGTAAGGGGTTTGGAGGAGGTCGTGGTTCGAAGGGCTTAACCAGATTAACCTCTAAGGCTTTCTTATAAACCATGTTGAGGGCATGCCTAGCTCAGAAAAAGTCCTCCTTTCCAGCCTCATTAGCTGGTGATAAGAGATAGCATTTACCTCCCCTTCTCTTTTAATAGTGGAGTTGGTGGTGTAATTGTTGTTCTTATGATACCTCAAACTAGAGGATTCATCTTTGATTTGTTCTGATTGAATCAAATCCTTGATCTTAGAGGAAATAGCAATAAGAGCTTTGAAGTTAGTGAGGTATTGAGTTTGCAGATGAGCCTAATATTGAGGGAGGAGGTTTTTGATAATGATGTCCATTTGCTCTACTTCAGATGGACGGTTCACCATTTGAGCTGCTTTTGTCCTCCACCTTGTAAGGAATGTGGTGAAGGATTCTTTTAGCCTTTGTTTGGTAGTTTCCAGATCTCGATGAGTGACATCTACCTTAATGTTATAGTGGTATTACTTGACAAAAGTATTACAGATGTCATCCTAGGTCTTCTTGTGATTCTGGTCGAGATCTAGTAACCATTTAATAGCAGCTCTAGTCAAGGATTGTTGGAATAACTAAGCAAGGAGCTCGTTGTCCACATCGAAAGGTCTCATGGCACCCACATACATCTTGAGATGAGTTTTAAGACATGTAATGCTATTAAACTTGTCCATGACCAGCATTTTAAATTTTGGTGGAACTCATGCATTTGGGAAGAGAGCTAAGGAGTCAACATCTATTATTTTGTGCTTTTTGATATTTTTGAGTGTTCTCTCCATAGCCTCAATTTTCTCCATCAATTTCTTAGTTTCGATAAAGCTAAAAAAATCTTCACTTTGAAAAGGATTCGTAGTGGGAGAGGGACTGGTTGTGTTTAAGTCCATGACAAGAGAGCTTGGAGTTTCAGGTGCTTTCCCTTTATTGATGAGATCGATAATGGGAGGAGTAAAAATAGGAGCATGGCTAGTCTCGGCTTGGGCAGATGCAGGCTCAACATGAGCAGGTGGGGGAGTGACAGTGGCATTGGTCATTTCCTTGACCTCATTGATGATGGACTGGCATTGGGAGTTGAGGGCATCAGTAAAGGTGGTAGACTGGGGATTAAGATCATTGGTAAAAGTTTCAGCTTGGGTATGAAGAGCAGTGGTGAGTGAAGCTTAAAAAGTTTCCTCTTATTTCTTAAGGAGGCTAGTGAAGAAAGTGCTCATGGTGTCTTGATCAAAATTAAAGGTATTGGCCATTGGTACCTTTAAACAGAAAACAGACAAAAAGAAGGGTAAGAATACATATTAAAATGGCATGAATGTAAAGGTGTATTAAGAAAAGGATTCCCTCCACACAATTGGTCACTGAGTTTACATGTTGACAAGGTGAGTGTGTGAAGTGTTTTAGGGTAACAGACCACCGATTTTGGTTTTTGAGATGTTTGAGGGTTTACCTTGTTGAGCTTCTTATGTTATGTATGTATAATCATGATTTGATGCGTGCCGAAAAGGATTTCATAAACATACAAGAGTATCAATTATTACGGTGCATGGAACCTAAGGTCAAAGGCTAGGACAACTATATGTACAAGGGTGAAAGGTGGTTTGATTTAAGGGTCTCTGTCCTACTAGAGTATCAATATACCTAACCACATGTGAGGCAAGGAGCCTTGTGTGAGTCCAACAGTACTGATTGCTAGTTACACCACCGAAATGATCAATGATTCGTTGTAGAGTGGAATGCTTTCGCTATCTCCCAACATACTCAAAGAGAGTTATCGAGCCAATGCTACTCATCATCCAAAAGTTTTCCTAAAGCTAAGGTTAGGCAAGGAGCCTTTATTATGCAAAGTGATACATGAAAGTTAAATTATACTTAATGAGCCAAAATGAGATTATTTTGGAAAAATTTTCCTTAACCAGATAGTAATCCTCTTGTTTTCCTTTTTATTGAAAAAAAGGTGGCAACCAGTCTCCAGTAGAGTCGCCAGCTGTGAGGCCTCACCTGAGCATTGGCCCGGTCCACTAAAGGGAACTGAGATGCTTATTCAGGTTTAGACACACGATGGAACTCTCGGGTTCGGATTGGTTGATTTTGAAAATGATTTTAGGAGTCGCCACCCTAATTTATTTTTAAATGGAAAAATTAAAGAAAAACGTAATTTGACTCCAATTTATTAATTTTTTATTAATTTACCTATGGATAAAATCATTAGTCTTCGAACTAGGTTGAGCTTGGGGACTAGGTTTTTTGTTAAATAATCTAAATTTAGCTCTTAAGTTTAATTTGACTTTTGAAAAATTGATTCCATAAATGACAAATATTATAAGATGATAATTGTAAATAAGATGCAAGAATATGACATGAGTGCAAGGAGAAAATTAAAATAAAATATCCATAAATTAAAAAGGGAAAAAAGAGATTGATAGAGATTTGGATTTGAGGTTTGGATTTAGATTCCAAACGTGCCTACGTACCCCATTGAATGGGGATCAAAATCCACGTAGTTCGTTCCACGATTAAGTGGAGGGGGTTTAGGAGTTGATCAGATTGATTGATTTAGTTTGGGTTTGAGTGGAAAAGGCTGATGCCTTTATTTTTGGAGGGTAGAGGGTTTTACCGGACCGAAATTTCATTTTATCGGGATCGGATGATTGGATTGATTGAAAGATTAATTAATTAATTAAAATGATTAATTAACTAATTAATGCGATGAAATGGATGGATTGATGGATTAATTAATTAAAATGATTAATTAATTAATTTGGATAAAGGGTGGATTAAAAAAAGGATTAATTTGATTTTTGAAAAAAAAGAATAATTTTTGAAAAAAGAGAGATTAATTAATTAATTAAAAAGATTAAATAATTAATTAGTTGAGTGATTAAAAAAAAGAGTTTTAGTTAATTAACAAGATTAATTAACTTAGCTAGGGTGAGGTAATTAATTAATTAAAAAGATTAATTAATTAATTGGAGAGTGATTGGAGGGAGAATAAGAAGAAAAGTTAATAGATAACCATCTATATCAACTTTGGAGGTGTGTTGGAATGAAAAATGAAGGAGGTATTTATAAAAAAAGTGAGTGAGGATAGCTTGGGAAGTGGAAAAGTGAAAGGACCAAAAGAGTAGAGCTAGAAAAAGCTGAAAAAATCATATTGGGGGTATTTTGGGGACTGCAAGTGGGCAGTGGGGCCTGCGCCACCGAAGGCCACGACGGCGCCGCCCACCCTCTGGGCAGCACCGCAGGCGACGCACTGCCGACAGGGTCGACCGCGCCTCCCAGGCTGGAACTGGCGCCACTTGCGTCTCAATGGACGTGCTGGCTAGATTTTCACTTTTTCGCGTATTAGATTTTGGAACTTTCGAATCAGTTTTTGGGAGTTACATAGCTTAGAAAAATTATTGGTCAGTGTCAGTATACTTGAAATTAATTTTAGAATAATTTAACAGTTAGTTAGGGAAAATATCCGGTCATTTTTGGAAAAATACTGTACAAGATGTCCGATCAAGGTAGAAAAAGTGTTAATGTTTGAAAATTAAACATTCTCGCACTAATGTGATTGAAGGTCCATTTTTAGTTCAGGGGGTGCTGCCCCCCTGACCCCTGCTCGGTAACCTGCTAGCAGGACCACCATGCTGGTTCTGTGTAGCGTACTAATGTTAGCATGTGTCAAACTGCGGCCAAATGATGAGATGTAAAATTAAGGATTCATAAATATCAATGATGATCATTAAGAAGAATGTGCATGGAATTGTATTAGGAGATGGTGATGTGATTCAGGTTGAGATCTTGGGCAGTGTTAATGTGATATTTGCATTTTGGTTGTTTGATGCCATATTAGTTTTGATAGCAAGTAGAGGGGTTCCATTGGTTTTCGGTGCCCTTTTGGCCACCCATGCCTTAGGACCGTCGATCCCAAAAATGGTGTCACAGCCCGACTTAGGGAGCTATGACGATCCTAGGACACGGAAAGACATAAGGTCACCCACACCCGTGGAATCCTTAGCTTATGTAAAATTACTTATCAAGTACCCATATCTTATTTAATTAAATAATAACTTATAAAATTTGTGGAATAGGCCCATAAACTTCTTACATCTTAAAAATAATTCTTATAAACCAAAGTAAAAGGAAAACATTAAAGATAACTCAACAAAATAAAAGTCCAAATAATCCCAAACTTAAAACCACAAAACATCAATTTTTGATCGATTCTCAAGTACTTCGCTTATTACCCCCAAAGCACTAAACCGAAGTTCACCAATACAAATGAATAAAGAGAACTCTATTATCTTCTAGGCAAAGCAATCACTCAAGTGGAGGAACAGGCTTGAGTTAGTTACCTTGATCAATCTTGCCATCCTGAAATATATAAACATAGAAAAGGGTGAGTAGAAGACTCAGTGAGAGTAGATGCACACATAGGGTATGTAAGAAAATAAATATGGCTCAATAACATAGCTTGGTTGTAAAGATGAGGAATGAACAATAGGGTAGCAGAAACAACTTATAACTTATATTAACTTAGGAGTAGGGGCTATTGCCTTCTTTACTCAACTTATAGCATAAGACTGATCAGGTCCTATGGCTAGCAATATTGGACCCCTACTAGCCGAGGTCTGGATACTTTACCTTATCCATGGGCATACCTTATGTACAAGTCCAATGTTCACCCCACATTGAAAAGGGGTGTTTCTGCAGGCTTGGAAAAGTAAACAATAACATATACATAGTAAGAGTTTAACTTATATTAGGACTTTTATGAAAGAGTCCTACTTAGCTTGAAAGACTTGGTTTAAGGTTCACAACGTCATTACATGTCATAATATAGCTTAATGTGAGTTTTAGGTTCAAACAATCAACTTAAGAAAGAGTCCTACTTAAGGTGGGACTCTTAAACAAACATAGCTTATGAAATCATAGTCAATCAATGGATGTGGAATCATGAAGGAAATCATTCAATCTCAAAGAAACATTTCATAGTTACAAAGAAATAAGAGTGTGCGTACCTTAAATTCCTGTGCTCCTAGTTAACCGAGCTAAGTGGACCATAGGGCTTAAACCTCTTTAACCTCTACAGCATAAATCAAATAGTTCTTATTTAATTCATAAAGTCAATAACTTATCATGTTTATGCATATTCTTACTTAACTTAAGTGGTTGGATTGAACTAGGACTCCTAGTCCCACTATGAATCTTTGATCAAACAAAGTCAACCTTTAATAATTTTCCTTATTTTGACTTTTAATCTTGATGATTTAATGTTTTAATATTATTTTAATATGTTTTAATTCATGTTAAGTGATGGTCAAACTTTTGACTTCTTAAGATCAACCCTATACTAAAGGTACACCCTAATGAAAGTCTTAATATTTGACTTGTTCATACTAATTGACTTCATAAATTTTTAATTTATTTATTTAATTATATAATTATATCCTTGATTCAATGTTTATATTTAATTTATTTAGAAACTCAATTCTTAGGTCTAGAGTTCACCCCTTAAAAGATTTTAACTTGCCAACTTTCGATTGCTTGTGTTCTTGTTATCAATTTCAAATTTTAATGCTTAATTATTTAATTAATTAATTTAATTACACAATTTTAATTAAAATTAGGCTTAATTAACTTACATTGGAAAGTTTCCAAATTTAAATTGTTCATAGATGTTTAAGAACATTTTTAAAATTCCATTTCGAATTTATCAATAATTCGAACTCAGATTTTACTTCCAACAATTTCTATGTTCAATTGGTTCTAAACTCAACCAAAATCTACTAAAAAAATATTACAGAACTTGGGAATTAATTTCCCCTTTTTGGCCTAATGGTTCTTGCATAATTTTTATTTTTTTTCAATTAATCATGTTCTTCACCATTAACCATACTTTTGTTTGCAATCAACTCCCTTTTTCATTCCTAGGCACAATTCTTTTCTTAATTCAACAAATACCTATCCTATTCTACTAATTAATTCAATCTAACACCACATTACCATGATTTATAAACATTTTTAATTGCTGTAAAAAAATAAAAATAAAATAAAAAATTAAATTGAGAAAATAATTCTTCTCACCTTAATTCACAAGGACAATTTCACTCTCCTTCTACTAGCCTTAGCCAACCCTTCCAAGATTGAATAATAAAAATTTTAATTTAAAATTTTTTTTACAGTAGATATAGAAATAATCAGCCCATAAAATTTAACAAGATTTAATGTAGAGAAATTTTACCTTGTAAAAATCTTGCTTCTTTGTTGTTGGTTCTTGAATTGTTTGACAAAAAAAGGAAGAAGAAGAAGTTTTGTTTTGTTTTGTTTTGTTTTTTTTTTGTTTTTTTTTTTGGAGAAAAGAAATGGTGTGTACAGAAATAGAAGAGGGGAGGCGGCTACTGGTTACTAAATATTCTAGGGTTCTCTTTTTTTATTTTTTTTTATTAATTTTAAAAAATAAAATATTGATTTTTAGGTTTTGGTGCAATTTTCTTATGCTTCTGTTGAGAATTTGGAAAAATGCTCAACTGGACTTTGGTTTCAAATATTCTTAACTTTCATTTGATATATTTATTTACAACTTTGGTCAAATGACCAAAATACCCCTGATCAGTGGCAGCTGCCAGGGTTATTTTCGGTATTTTCGTGATAACTTTTCTGTTTCTTATTCTTTTTCATTCAAATGAAAAGCATTGCTTTTTATGTAATATTTGGGACTTATTTTTAGTATTTTCTTGATTTTTAACTCAGATACCCATGGTCCACTGTCTTAGGGTCAAAATGACCAAAATACCCCTATAGTGGAAATATCCCCTATTACTATCCTAACTTATTTCTTACATTATTAAACATCCTAAACATATTTTGAACATAAAATATGTCACATTACATCATACTAAATGCACATTAGATCTTAAAATTGCTATCTTTAAGTAGGGTGTTACATTCTCCCCTCCTTATAAAAAAATTCATCCTCGAATTTTAGTGGGGACTTACCAGTAGATTAATCAAATAAATAGGGATATCATTGATGCATAATATCCTCACTTTCCCATGTGCATTCTTCTACGTCATGATTTTGCCATCTGACTTTCACCATGATTATCTCTTTATTCCTCAGCTTCTTTACTTGTCGGTCCATGATCTCCATTAGCATTTCCTCATAAGATAAGTCACTATCTAGTACCACATCTTGATACTTTAGTTCATGTGAAGGGCTAGACACATATTTTCTAAGCATTGAGACATGGAATATTGGATGGACATGGTCCATAGCTGGCGGCAATGCTAGTCGATATGAGACTTCACCCACTCGATCCAAAATTTCAAAAGGCCCTATGTATCTAGGTGACAACTTGCCTTTCTTGCCAAACCTCATAACTCCTTTCATAGGTAAAACTTTCAAGAACACATGATCACTAATTGCAAACTATACATCTTTCCTCTTAGGGTCGGCATAGCTCTTCTGTCGACTAAAGGCCATCTTAAGTCTCTCTCTAATGAGTGGCACCTTTTCGATCATATCCCTTAACAAGTTAGGCATCTCTACATGCTTATCTCCCACTTCATTCTATCATATTGGTGATTGACATTTTTGACCGTATAATGCCTCATATGGTGCCATGCCAATTGATGGGTGATAACTATTATTGTAGGCAAACTCTATCAATGGCAAGTGCTTGTCCCAACATCCACCAAAGTCTATGACACAGATCCTTAACATATCTTTGAGTGTTTGGATAGTCCTTTCAGACTATCCATCAGTCTAGGGATGAAATGCAGTGCTGAAATCCAACCTTGTGCCCATTGCTTCCTGTAACTATTGCTAGAATCTCGATGTGAATTGAGAACCTCTATTCGATATTATGGATATAGGGACCCCATGCAGTTTATAATTTCCTCAATATAACGTTGTGCATATTATGCCACTGTATAAGTGGTCTTTACATCCAAGAAATGTGCAGAGTTAGTGAGATGATCTACTATCACCCATATGGAATCACAGCCCTTTTGAGTTCTTGGCAAGCCTACTACAAAATCCATTGCAATTCGCTCCCATTTCCATTCTAGCAATTGAATCTCTTTAAGTAAACCAGACGGCTTTTGATGTTCTACCTTAACTTGCTGGCAAGTCAAGCATGAAGCTACATTTTTAGCTACATCCTTCTTAAGTCCCGGCCACCAATAAATCATCTTGATATCTTGATACATCTTGGTTGCTCCTGGGTGCATATTGTATAGTGCCAAATGAGCTTCACTCATTATCTTATCTCTTAACCCATCTATATTTGGGACACAATACCTTACTCCATGCTTGAGCGTACCATCTCGAATCATAAACTCCTGATTCTCCCCCTTTTCCACTTGTTCTATAAGCTTTACTAAGTAAAGGTCCTTTCTTTGTGACTCCTTAATCTCATCTATTAGCCTAGGCTTCACTTTGAAGTATGCCACAAGACCACTTTTACCTTCATTCTCCAATCTTAGGCCTTGATCAAGAAGTTCTTTCAACTCCCTCACCAAAGGTCTCCTATTCGCTGATATATGAGCCAAACTCCCCGTAGACTTACGGCTTAATGCATCAGCTACTACATTTGCTTTACTTGGATGGTATAGAATTTGACAATCATAATCCTTAAGTAATTCAACCCATCTCCTCTGCCTAAGATTCAGATCTCTTTGCTTTAGGATATACTGAAGACTCTTATGATCCGTATAAATCTCACACTTCTCTCCATATAAATAGTGTCTCTAGATTTTCAAGGCAAATATCACTGCAGCCATCTCTAAATCATGGGTCGGATAATTCAGCTCATGTTTCTTAAGTTGTCTTGACACATAGGCTATAACTTTACCATTTTGCATCAAAACACATCCTAACCCAACTCTTGAGGCATCATAATACACTATAAAATTTTCAGCTCCTTCAGGTAACGCCAACACTGGGGCTGTGATAAGGCACTCCTTAAGCTTCTGGAAACTCTTCTCACACTCATCACTCCATTGGAACTTCACTTGTTTCCTTGTCAACTTCGTCAATGGTACTGCAATCCTTGAGAAATCCTTAACGAACCTCCTATAATAGCCTGCCATACCTAAGAAACTTCTTATTTTTGTGACCGTAGCAGGTCTTGGCCAATCAACTACTGCCTCTATCTTTTTGGGATCTACTTTAATTCCTTCTTTTCTTACCACATGCCCTAAGAAATTTACGTGCTCTAGCCAGAATTCACACTTTGATAATTTAGCATAGAGTTGGTGTTCTCTCAATATTTGCAACACTTGCCTTAAATGCTCCTCATGCTCCTCCTTTGACTTAGAGTATATCAAGATATCATCAATGAACACTATTACAAACTTGTCGAGGAACGACTTGAAAATTCTATTCATGATATCCATAAAAGCAGCTGGTACATCTGTAAGGCCAAATGGTAACACCATAAACTTATAATGGCCATACCGTGTCCTAAATGTCGTCTTGCATATATCTTCTCCCTTGATCCTCAATTGATGATACCCTGACCTTAAATCTATCTTTGAGAAGTGGCTAGCTCCTTGCAGTTGGTCAAACAAATCATTAATTTATGGCAGTGGATACTTGTTCTTAATAGTCACCTTGTTCAACTGGCGATAGTCAATGCATAACCTCATCGACCGATCCTTCTTCTTAACGAACAACACTGGTGCACCCCAAGGTGAACTATTTAGTCTTATGAAGCCCTTATCAAATAGGTCTTGCAATTGCACCTTCAATTCCTTCAACTCCATTGGTGCCATTCGATTGGGTGGAATAGAGATTGGTTGTGTGCTAGGCAATAGTTCAATAGTGAACTCGATCTCTCTCTCTGGAGGTAATCCAGGTAAATCTTCAGGAAACACATCCGGGTAGTCCCTTAATATAGGAATCTCATTAATTTCATTACCACCTTCCTTACTTGTATCTATTACATGTGCTAAATAGGCCTTACATCCCTTCCTTATCAACCTTCTTGCACCAATGGCCGATATCAAGTTCATAGGAATCATCTCCTTGCTACCACAATACATAAACTTATCTCCTTTTTCATCCACAAACTCTACCTCCTTTCTCTTATAGTCTATTTTGGAATTGTGCCTAGATAGCCAATCCATACCTAATATAATATCTATCTCCAATACCTCTAAGACTCATAAGTCTATAGATAATAGCCTACCATTAATCTCAACCAAGTAATTCCTATAGATTTTATTCACAACTAATAGATTTTATTCACAACTACATATTCTCCTAAAAGGGTAAATACTTCTAAGGGTTCATGCATGATTTGACAGTCAATTCTCAATTTCCTAGAAACATGCAATTTTGTCTCTCCCCTTTAGTTAAATACTCATCCATAAGTTCCTACTTAAATTCTACCTACATCATGGGGTTCTCACCTTCCATTTGAGGTTCAATTGTCAGTTTGTACCATAGCCAAGCATCCTTCTTGTAATCCAACTAGCTCTATGGCCCTGGCATCAGAATAAGGTAGCGTCTTAATTAGCTTGTCCATTTCATCAAAAAAGTCTTAGGGATCTTCACCTTCCTCCCCATTGAAAGTGGGTGGTTTGAATCTCTTAAAATCCTGGATGCTAACCCCTTCATCATCCCTAACTCTCCATTGCCCTCCTTGACCAACTGGAGGTGGTAGTGGTACTTGCATGACCTCTGGCTATTGTTGTGGCTACTGTGGCTGAGGTTGTTGAGCTCTTACTTCCTGTAGTTAGCGATGCAATGCTTGAATTTCTTACCTCATAGCTTGCACTTCCTCACTAGAGACTTGCTTGCTAACTTGAACCCTTTGTCTTACCTGTGGGGGTCCTTATGATCCTGTCTGAGCCACACTTTCACCATCTGGCTGAGCCCTAGCAGCTCGTGCAGTAGCTCCCATAGCAACTCTAATTCTATTCCATGCAATGTTAGCAGCAGCACGTATGTTATCATGCTTCCTCTTAGGTGCCATCTATAGTTATCATAAACTAGTTCAAGATCAATATGTCTTAATGTCTTAACTTATTCTAATGCTAGCATACACATATGTCAAATTATACTATAATTATATACATAGGCTTATCATTCACATACTTGTGCTTATCATTATTGTCAATAGCATGCTTTTATTCCATAATTTCAATAAACCAATGAATCAATCCAATAAAGAAAAACTCTTAATGAAAGAATCAACAATAATAAATGAATCAACATCCTACTCTAGCATGCCATATCATAGTCAACTATTTTATCAATTAAAGAAAGACTAAATAATATCATAACCAATAATGGAATCGCTCCTATGGTGCTCTAGGTGCACATGGTCTAGCTCTAGCAGTGGAGTTTGTAGTTCGCTCGGGTGAATAGCATATAAGAGTGCATGCAAAAGTGGGGCAGAACACTCGTCCTCGTCCACATCCTTTGCATCTCGAATTTCCATATGAAAGCTGCCTAAAGGCCTGTGAAACTCTCATGTCAGGAGTAGGTTGTCTTGAGATGCGAGTAATCTCGATTCCAACATTCTCTAGATCTTGTCTTAGCTACTTAATCTCCAATTGGACTCCCATGTTTTGATGCACTAACTTAAGATTTTGTCTCTTGAGCATCTCTACCTCTTCTCGCAAGGCAGTCACTTCTCCTTTACACAGCTTGAACTCTCTAGTCAATGCCTCCCATGGATCCTCAGGGTCAGGCTGTAATCTCCTCCTCGGGGTCCTCCTCAGGATCCTCCTTAGGCTCCTCCTCGGGGTCCTTCTTAGGGTCCTCATCCACCGAATCATCATTAATCACAATCACAGGTAGAGGTTCATCATGATCACATCTCATCCTCTTAGGTCTAGGTCCTTGTGTGGGGGTCTATGAAATAAACACATATCACAAAAAAAAAAAAAACAAAGTAATATATATATGACAACCTAGACTTGTGATTAATTATGAATTTTTCCTAATGAAGGACTTTAATGACAGTAAGGAATCCTATTGCTCTGAGGTAATCTTAAATTTCCCTGAAATCATAAACCTAAGGCTCTGATACCACCTTTTTCACAGTCCGACTTAGGGAGCTATGATGATCCTAGGACACAAGAAGACATAAGGTCACCCACACCAGTAGAATCCTTAGCTTATGTAAAATCATTTATCAAGTACCCATATCTTATTCAATTAAATAATAACTTATAAAATTTATGGAATAGGCCCATAAACTTCTTACATCTTAAAAACAATTCTTATAAACCAAAGTAAAAGGAAAACATCTAAAGATAACTCAACAAAATAAAAGTCCAAATAATCCCAAACTTAAAACCACAAAACATCAATTTCCGATCGATTCTCAAGTACTTCACTTATTACCCCCGAAGCACTAAACCGAAGTTCACCAATACAAATGAATAAAGAGAACTCTATTATCTTCTAGGCAAAGCAACCACTCAAGTGAAGGAACATGCTTGAGTTAGTTACCTTGATCAATCTTGCCATCCTGAAATATATAAACATAGAAAAGGGTGAGTAGAAGACTCAGTGAGAGTAGATGCACACATAGGGTATGTAAGAAAATAAACATGGCTCAATAACATAGCTTGGTTGTAAAGATATTGCTAGGACCTGATTAGTCTTATGCTATAAGTTGAGTAGAGAAGGCAATAGCCCCTACTCCTAAGTTAATATAAGTTATAAGTTGTTTCTGCTACCCTATTGTTCATTCCTCATCTTTACAAATCACCTTAAACTCATGTGCTCCTAGTTAACCGAGCTAAGTGGATTGCAGGGCTTAAACCTCTTTAACCTCTACAACATAAATCAAATAGTTCTTATTTAATTCATAAAGTTAATAACTTATCATGTTTATGCATATTCTTACTTAACTTAAGTGGTTGACTTGAACTAGGACTCTTAGTCCCACTATGAATCTTTGATCAAACAAAGTCAACCTTTAATAATTTTTCTTATTTTGACTTTTAATCTTGATGATTTAATGTTTTAATATTATTTTAATATGTTTAATAATATGTTTTAATTCATTTTAAGTCATGGTCAAACTTTTGACTTCTTAAGGTCAACCCTATACTAAAGGTACACCCTAATGAAAGTCTTAATATTTGACTTGTTCATACTAATTAACTTCATAAATTTTTAATTTATTTATTTAATTATATAATTATATCCTTGATTCAATGTTTATATTTAATTTATTTAGAAACTCAATTCTTTGGTCTAGAGTTCACCCCTTAAAAGATTTCAACTCGCCAACTTTCGATTGCTTGTGTTCTTGTTATCAATTTCAAATTTTAATGCTTAATTATTTAATTAATTAATTTAATTACACAATTTTAATTAAAACTAGGCTTAATTAACTTGCATTGGAAAGTTCCCAAATTTAAATTGTTCATAGATGTTTAAGAACATGTTTAAAATTCCATTTTGGATTTATCAATAATTCGAACTCAGATTTTACTTCCAACAATTTCTATGTTCAATTGGTTCTAAACTCAACCAAAATCTACTAAAAAAAAAATTACAGAACTTGGGAATTAATTTCCCCTTTTTGGCCTAATGGTTCTTGCATAATTTTTATTTTTTTTTCAATTAATCATGTTCTTCGCCATCAACCACTCTTTTGTTTGCAATCAACTCCCTTTTTCATTCCTAGGCACAATTCTTTTCTTAATTCAACAAATACCTATCCTATTCTACTAATTAATTCAATCCAACACCACATTGCCATGATTTATAAACATTTTTAATTGCTATAAAAAAAATAAAAATAAAATAAAAAATTAGATTGAGAAAATAATTCTTCTCATCTTAATTTACAAGGACAATTTCACTCCCCTTCTACTAGCCTTAGCCAACCCTTCCAAGATTGAACAACAAAAATTTTAATTTTAATTTTTTTTTACAGCAGATATAGAAATAATCAGCCCATAAAAATTAACGAGATTTAATGTAGAGAAATTTTATCTTCTAAAAATCTTGCTTCTTTGTTGTTGATTCTTGAATTGTTTGAGAAAAAAAGGAAGAAGAAGAAGTTTTGTTTTTTTTTTGTTTTTTTGTTTTTTTTTTTCTTTTGGAGAAAAGAAATGGCGTGTACAGCAATAGAAGAGGGGAGGCAGCTACTGGTTACTAAATATTTTAGCGTTCTCTTTTATTTTATTTTATTTTATTAATTTTAAAAAATAAAATACCGATTTTTAGGTTTCGGTACAATTTTCTTATGCTTCTGTTGGGAATTTGGAAAAATGCTCAACTGGACTTTGGTTCCAAATATTCTTAACTTTCATTTGGTATATTTATTTACAACTTTGGTCAAATGACCAAAATACCCTTGATCAGTTGCAGCTGCCAGGGTTATTTTCGGTATTTTCATGATAACTTTTCCGTTTCTTATTCTTTTTTGTTCAAATGAAAAGCATTGCATTTTATGTAATATTTGGGACTTATTTTTAGTATTTTTTTTGATTTTTAACTCAGATACCCTGGTCCACTGTCTTAAGGTCAAAATGACCAAAATACCCCTATAGTCGAAATATCCCCTATTACTATCCTAACTTATTTCTTACATTATTAAACATCCTAAACATATTTTGAACATAAAATAAGTCACATTACATCATACTTAATGCACATTAGATCTTAAAATTGCTATCTTTAAGTAGGGTGTTACAAATTGGATGTGACACTAATAGTGAAAATTACAAGGTACTCAAGTATTACAAAATAAATTATAGCCCTTATTTAAAATAAATGCGAAACCATAGGATATTCAACTATATTTTCTTTTAAAAAAGTTGGACAAAAATTTTTTGCTAACTGAGTAGCAGAAGATTCCTATTGCATTACACATGTTTATTGTGTAATTGGAAGAAACACTTGAGGCAGCTCCTTTAATTTGTTATTTATGCAAAATTCTCTACCAATTACACAATGACACGTGTAAGGCAGCAAGTATTTCCTGCTACACTGTGAGCAAGAAATTTCTGTCCTAAAAAAATTTGATGAATCTAATAATGGCATTATTTTGGGCACATTAACTACTCAATGTGGCTTTTTCAAATTTTGAACTCAACCCTCTTAAAAATAAAATATTATCTTTATAATTTTTTAGCTCTGAGTTCACTCTGTTTGGGAATTGGCTCAAGTTGTGAGACCTTGCCCAAATGCCCTTTATTCGCTCGAGAGCTTTCGAAAGGCAAGCAATTTTTTTAGATTAAGGTTCAAGGTTTGGTACTCACGATTAGAATGGGTATCATTTAGAAATTTGTTTTGATTTTTGAAAAGGATTTTGACAGTCGCCACCTAATTTATTTTTAAAATGAAAAAATTAAGAAAAAAAATCTAATTGTGACTCCAATTTATTTATTTTCAATTAATTTACCTAAGAATAAAATCACTAGTCTTCAAATCAAGTTGAGTTAGAGACTGAATTTTTTATTTTAAATAATATAGATTTGGCTCCTAAATTTGATTTGACTTAAAAGTTGATTTCATCGATAAGAAGTATAAAAATGAAAATTAAAACGCATGAACATGGCATAATTATGAATGCATGGAGAAATTAAAAGGCAAATAAGAAGAGTATTCTCTCTAGTCCTTATGGGTTTTAGGAGAATCACAAGTCACTTTTTAACCCTAAGATAATTAAAATTAATTAGTTACATTGATGAAATAATGAGATGCCTTCTCTAGCACTTATGGGTTATAGGAAGATTATAAATTCCCTTGCAAATAGACATTTACATTAACAAATGGGGAAGGAGATCGATTAGAATTTGGATTTGAGACTTGAATTTAGACTCCAAGTGTGACTAGGTACCCCATTAAATGAGAGATCAAAATCTATGTAGTTTATTCTATGGTTAAGTGGTGGGGTTTAGGGATTAACTGGATTGATTTGATTTGATTTAGGATTGTGTGGGTGAGAGAAAGTGCTATACCTTCTATTTGGACGCGCATGAAGGGTGGAGAGTCTTTTTGGATTGAAGTCCCATTATATCGGAGTTAGAAAATAAGAATCCCACTCAAGGAGAGAGCATTTGATATGAATAATCCAAAGAAGATTAAGTTAATTGATTAATTTAATCAAAGAGAGTATTTCCTAATAAGCTAGGTGGATTAATTAATTAATAAAAAAGATTAATTAACTAATTAATATATTGTAATTAATTGGATTAAATAATTAATTAATGTGAAGTGATTAACTAAAATTAATTAAATTAAAGAGAAATTAATTAATCTGGGGCTACTCAAGGAGAGTATAAAGAAAATAATTAGGGGGGAGACAGAGAGCAAGTGGACAATAATCAACACAAGTTCAAAGGGTGAAGAGAAATAAAGGAGATGAAAGCCTATTTATAGGCAAATGAAGGTGAAGGCATTTTGAGAGAGAAATGTGAAAATATTAGAAGGGTCAGGCTGTAAAAGGGTTGAAAATTACCCTAGAAGGGCAAAAATAGAATTTTTGTACACAGGGGACTGCCATTAGAGTATCCGATATCTTTGACGATATCGTCGGATTATTCGCAGTGTTGTTGGGGACATACGTAGTACCACCTGGCACTCCAATAGTAAATACATGGTTGATTTAATTTTTTGACTTTTTGGGGCTTTTAGATCAATTTTTGGGGCTTTTAAAATTCAAAAAAATTATCGATCGGTGTTGATGGGCTCAAAATTAATTATTAGTCCGTTTGGCAGTCAGTTTTGAGAGAAAGCTAGTCAATTTGGAGAAAATTCTATCTGATATAGAAAGTCCGGTCAAGATCAAAAAGTGTCTAATTGACTAGTGGGACTATCATAATAGTTCTGCATAGTGTACTAATTTTAGTAGGTATCAACTTGGGCCTCATTACGAGGGTGCGAAATTGAGAGTTCATAGCTGCCCTCTCAATAGAATTATTTTATTAGTAAAGCGACTCTGATTATAGTGAACTTGGGAGAAGGGATGGTATAAGGAACTAAAGTTATATCTAGGTTAGTACTTAGACATATTTGGCTAAGAGACATGTTCGAAAAGGAATATAGTAAAAGGAATCACAGGGATGTTTAAGCAATAGTTCCTAAATGATTATGGATTGGGCAGAGAATGTGACTGACTTTGAGAAGTAAATGGGAGAATAGACCACAAAGATGTCTAGATGATTGTTTTTAAGCATTTATGGGTGGAAATTGACTGACAAGTGAAAGCAGGAAAATGAACTAAGAGGATATTTAGGTTAGGGGCTAGATTTTTTTTGGTGACTTGACAAATATGATTGACTCGATGAAAAGCTGAGGAAAGGAACTAGAGGGACGTCTAGATTAGATATTTATGGGTGAAGGATTTGGATAGATTTTGGATAAAAGGGATGAAAAAAGGAGCTAAATGGATATTACTATTAAACATTTTTGGGTGAAGAATGTAGTCGACTTTAAGATGTTTGAACAGGAAAAAGAACCGGATTAACATCTGAGTGAGAATTTAGATGTTTCTAGATGGAGAACATGATCGATGTTTGAAAAGATTTTTAAATGAATTTGGTAAAAAGGGAGTCTCGGTCTATGGTGAGTTAGCTCGAGGGATTTAGAGATGACAATTTTGGCAAAAGGAGAGCCTCGACCTATACTAAGTTGGCTCAAGAGATTTGGAGATGATAATTTTGGTGAAAGGAGAGGCTTGACCTATGGTGATTCGGCTTGAGGAATTTGGAGAAGATAATTTTGATGAAAGGAGAGCCTCGACAAATGGTGATTCAGCTTGAGGAATTTGGAGAAGATAATTTTGATGAAAGGAGAGCCTCGATCCAAGGCAAGTAGGCTCGAGAAATTTGGACAAAATTGATAAAAGAGATGATCTTGGTATGATTTGGGAGATTTTACACGATTAGCATGAGAATTGCCTATGAAAGTTGATTTTCATAGTCAGGTTTAGGTGAAAAGATGATTATCACAATTAGGATCGAGTAAAAGTTAGTTACTACAGTTAGAATCAGGTGAAAGATTGTTAACACAGTCAAGGTTGGGTGAAGGATGACTATTTACCTTATAAGCACAATCAGAATGAGACCATGATTAAAATGGCTGAAAGACAGTTGATTTGCTTGGAGGAGACCTAGCTTTATGCATATATTAACATTTACTCGAAAGGGAACCTTGCTTTATGCAAAGGTAGTATGAAGAGGAGACCTTATTCTATACAAAGATTGTCTAAAAAAGGAATTTTGTTATGTGCAAAAATTGTCTGAAAAAGTGACCTTGCTCTGTGCAAAGATTATTTGAAAAAAGGCTTTGTTTTGTACAATGGTTGTCTTGCTGATATAAGATATAAGTTTGAAGGCTATCTTAGGATTGTCTGAAAATGCCACTATGGCATTAAGGAGGGGATAATCATTTTGCAAGGTGTTCGTTAGGTTTGGAAAGATATCATCGCTACAAGAAAATCAATTTTTAATGACCAAAATTTAATAGCAGCATGAGAAATTCCTCACTAAAAGCATAATTATTTATAATTTTTGTGAGGGTACAACAATTTCGTGGTTAAAGACTTGATAATTATTAAAAAATTTATAATTTTCTAGCTATTAACACTTAGTCCCATCATTATAGCTTCCAAAAAAAAAAAGGAAAAAAACCCCTCGTCACATAGTGAAAATTTTTGGCTGAAGATCCCACCAAATGAAATATATTTTTAATTACGAAAAAAAATCTAGAATGAGCCAAATACTATTTCACTCTCCCTGCCTTCCCAAAGCCAACGGTCTATTCACTTTCACTCTCTTTGTCATTTCCCATAGCCAGCCATATCTTCACTCTTCACTTTATGCAACACCCACCACTTGTTTAGAATAGATCAGGAAAAAAATGGAGAAGATGGTTTTATTGACATCTATATGCCGTGCTGCCTTCTTCAGGTAATTTTCACATTTTGTGGCTATTACCCACCACTTACTTCTCGATCCATCTTCACTCTTTCTTCGCCTTTTGTTACTGCCTCTCCCAATCGCATACCTTTCGGTACTTTTTTCTTCTTTTATTTTATTTATTTTTTTAGAGTTGAGTTAATTAATTAACTTAATTGACTACCGAGTTGATTAGTGATGTGTCGAAACACATACTAACAAACTGCAAGTGCACAGGTCGTTATCAAGTAATAAAGTAGTGAGTATGAGTATCGTCTTCATAAAGATAGTATATAAGTACTAGCGCAAACTTCAACTATTGTCTAGTGAATAATCAAGACGAAGATTAATTAAACTAAGCTAAGTTAACTAAGCTAATCTAAGAAAGTAAGTAAATGATATTGATGGAAGTAATCTAGGCAAAACTAATCTAAATATAAATCCCCCTAGTTGCTTATGCATATCAAACAATGGATTGAATTGGACTCTCACTAAATTAGATAAAAACCTTTCTCAAGTGATTAAATCCCTAACCTCCTAAGTATTATAAGGGAATCTCTTCTCAACCTATAATTAAATAGGAGCAACATTAAGTTCAAAAGATTAACATCCAAAGAAGTTTTATAGGTCTATCTTTAGCACCCTAATCAACTCTCTATTCCCATGAGTGATCTATCTATACAGGGTATCTCTACTCGTCCAATATAGAAACAATATCCAATCAACAAGTTAGCAATTGCTAATTGGAATAATAAGATTTATCATGAAAATAAAACAACCAAAGATGAATTGATTAAAGTTTAAATCCTTTAATCTATATAATCAAAACTAGGGTTCATCACAAATAGAATTAGTTCATATTAAAATTAAAGAACAAAAATGCAGAAAATAAAAGAAGAAATCTCAAACAGATCTTGAAGATATTATTTGAAATCTTCTCTTCAATCTTCCACATCCACTTAGATCTTGGTCTTTGATTCGATTAAACCCTCAATATCTCTAGCTTTCAAGCCTTTCCCATGATTCTAGGGCTTAGCTAACCCTTTTAAATCTCTATTTTTGCTCTATGGCAGCTCTCCCTTAAAATGCTATCTGATATGATTTATATTTCTGGAATTTAACCTCACACTACTAGAGCCATGGCTAGGATTCCAGTGGTGTCTATGACGTTAAAGGCCCACAGGTGAAATCTCAGTGGTGGCTCCACCCGTGTGAGGCTACTAGATGTATTTCTAATTTGCTCTTATCACACAGGTGGAATCCCAGCTGGGATTTTAGTGGTGTCTGCCCACATGGGTGGAATCTCAGCTGGGATTTCAGTAGTGTCTGCCCATCTTTTTCCAAAAGTCAGCATTTTGGCTTGGATATTTCACCATTCTAAGTCATATTTGGTTTATGGCATCATTTGGCATCGGGTTAACTAAAAGAACTCTAGAAAAGCACTAAACAAACAAATCAAACTCAATTTAAGGATAAAATATATTAAAAATAAGGGATAAAGTGTTGTCAATTAAGTGCTTATCAATTAGCTAGCAACTTAAATGAATTAATTTAATTAACTAACTAAAAAAGGCAAGGAAATTTAGAAAAAAGAAAATTAAAGGAAAAGAAGCTTACCTCAGACGATGGGCCATGACTAGCCTCGGATGGTGCGGCAACTTGCCTTAGGCGGTAGCTGACCTCTGATGGCGGGCGGCTTACCTCGAACGGTGGGTAATGGCTAATCTTGGATGGTAGACATGAACCTCATATGGCGGGCGATGACTAGCCTTAGACAGTGAACACGAGCCTTGGGCAATAGACTTGCCTAGAATAAGCAAGTGGAAAGCCTTTAACTAGTTTGGTAAGAATCAAGGAGAAACCTCTTAACACGAGCCTTGGCAATAGACTTACCTCGAACAGACAGGCGGAAAGCCTTTGACTAGTTGAGTAGGAAGTAAGGAGAAACCCCCCAACTTGCTTTGCAAAACAAGGAGAAAATACAAAGCAATTTACTTGAAGTTAATGCTTTTTAAGCTCTAAAAGTTGGTGCTTTGAAGTGTGGAGAGGTCCTCTATATATAAAGGGAAGGCTAGATGTAGGTAGTGTAAAAATAAGGAAAACTACACAAATTATGGCATAGGTCTCTGCGGCACCATAGAGGTTTGTATAGCACTGCTGTAGAAGCCTTTGCAATTGTCGGTTTGTGCAACGCCACATAAAGCTTTGTGGTAGCTGCACAACCTTGTGCAGCAGTCTACTATGTTTAGCTAATTTTGCCCCTTTTCGCCTATTTCTCGTCTGTTTTTCATGATTTTAGTTACGTTGTATTCGTTACTCAATCCCGGATGATTTGAAGGAGTTCAAATGTCAAAAAGACATGTTTCAATTTTTCCACTTTTTCTATTTTTAGAGCTTTCAGCTTTTTTAGGTTTGTTTATCGAGTCTAAGTGCTTATAATGTTCAAATGCATACTGAAAGGTGCAAAATTAAGGGTTCACACTTATTCATTCAATTCAATGCTTTGAGGTTATTGTAAGAGCATTTATAGCTCAAGTTGTGTATGAGCCATAGAAAACACTTGTAATAGGTTGAGAGTGAGCCTTAATAAAACTCTCATATAGGTTTAAGTGTGAGACTTTTAGGAAAAACACTTGTAATGGTTGTGTGTTAGCCATAAAAAACTTTGTAAGTTGGGAATGAGCCTTAAAACTTCATTGTAATTGTATAGCTATAGTGAAATATACAACTGAGGTTGGGGAGTGGATGTAAGGTTAGTTAATACCTGAACCACTATAAATTTGTATATGCAGTTTCTTTTTCCTCATCTCTTTTCTTAAATTTTTTTAATTACCTACCAATTCAACTATCTTTTTGGTGCATAAGGATAGCATCCAAGCTTTGGTCTCACAATTACAAGTTTCAACACATGAGATAAGATTAAAATGGCCAATGAAGGGATGCGTCACCTTAAGCCTCACATTAACGGTACTGACTATGCTTATTGGAAGTATAGAATGGAGGCATATCTTGATAATGATCTCATAGATGTATAGGATAATGTTTTTGAAGAGTGGAAGCTTCCATCAAAGGTGATTGATGGCATTGATGAGTAGATTTTTAGAAAAGAATGGGTTGAAGCATAAACAAGAGCCAATGGGAAAAATAAGAGAGCAATGGCAATTCTTTTCAGTTTTCTATCTAGAGAAGAATGTGGTAAAGTCCTACATTGTCCAAGTGCACATAGCATTTGGAGAACATTGGAAAACTACCATGAAGGGATAAAGAAAGTCAAATCTAAGAAGATATAATTGCTCACCACTAAATATGAGCTCTTCAAAATGAAGCCAAATGAAAGTGTCACCAATATGACAAATAGACTTTTTGCTATTGTCACAAATTTGAGGAAGTTTTGCAAGATGTATTCTTTGGAGGATGTCAACCACAAAATCCTTAGAGCCCTTCCAAAAAAGCATTATGAAGCTAGAGTGTTTAGTATTAAAGAAGCTAATGAAGACCTTGGCAAGATTCCTACTGATGTTCTCATTAGTAAATTTCTTACCCATAAGATGACAATTGAGAAAGAAAAGCCACAAATGGAGAAGGAGAAGAAGAAATCACTTGCTTTTACATGCTCATCAAAATATCAACATAATAGTGAGAGCTCAAGTGATGAGGAAGAAAGTGAAGATGAAGATGAAGAGCTAGCAAAGCTCTCAAGGAGAGTCAAGGAGATTATCAAAAATAAGAAAAGAGGCTAGAGGCCTTTTAAGAAATCTTCTTCCAACTCTAATTCTAGCAAGGAGAAGAAGAGTGATGTGATGAGGCTTTTATTAAAGAGTATTGAGTGATTACTATACAAAAGGAATTCAACCAATTTAAGAGAAACAAAGTATGGGAATTCCTAAACCTAAGGATCAACCCATTATTGGATGTAAATAGGTCTATAGAAATAAGTTAGATGAATATGGTTCCACCATTAGGAACAAAGTTAGATTGGTTGCCAAATGGTATAGTCAACATGAAGGCATAGACTATGATGAAACCTATGCTCCTATAGCAAGACTAGATGCTATTAGAATTTTAATTGCATATGCATTTCATATGAATTTTCAACTTTTTCAAATGGAAGTTAAAAGTTCATTATTAAATATGTTTACTGAAGAGGAAGTTTATATTGAGCAAACTCCCAATTTTGATTATCATGAATAACAAATCATATTTTTAAATTAACTAAAGCTTATATGGTTTGAAACAAGCACCTAGAGCTTGGTATAAAAGGTTTAGTTCATTTCTCTTAAAAGATGAATTTGTTAAAGGCAAGGTTGAACCACATTATTTGTCAAAAAGCACAATCATGACACTCTCATTGTTCAAATTTATATTGATGATATTGTATTTAATGCTAATAACGAAAATATATATGAAGAGTTTTCTAAGTGTATGGCTGGGGAATTTGAAATGAGCATGATGGATAAGCTCAAGTTCTTCCTTGGTCTATAAATCAAGTAATGTAAAGATGGGATTTTCATAAAATAATCCAGGTACACCAAAAAATTATTAAAGAAATTTGGGATGGAAGGTTACAAAAGTAGCAAAACACCAATGAGCACATCAATAAAGCTTGACAAGGATGAAGAGAGTAAGCCAATAGATGAGAAGAAATGTAGAGGTATGATTGGCTCACTTCTTTATCTTACGGCATCTAGACCTAACATTATGTATAATGTATGTTTGTCTACTAGATTCCAATCTCATACCAAAAAGTCCCATTTGCATGTGGTCAAATTTTTTTTTAAAGTATTTACATAGCACATCGCACTTAGGATTGTGGTATCCTAAAGACATATATTTAACATTATTTTTACTTCAAATTTAATTTAATTGTCAAAATCAAAATGAGGGAGATTGTTGACCTAAGTTGATCAAATTGAAGTGCTTTAGTGTTTGCATTTAGTATGTATTTTATAGATAAGATGTTAGATAAAGTTGAAAAATCAAGAAACTCAAAAATTCTTTTAATTATGAAATAGACTTATAAATCATGCCCACAATAAGCATTTCATGACCACGACCGATTTAGTCACCACTGCAATTAATTTAAGAAAAAGTGCTAAAAGACACGGTAAGGTTTGCTACCAATATCGTGACTGCCATTCTAGACACAAAAAAAGGATCGTGATCATGATTACGAAATTGCAACCATGAAATTTGTATTTCAGGGAACTATTCCAATGGATGGTTAAGCAACCAATAAAAATCTGCCATGTTTCAATTAGTCGTTTGAGACATTTGAAGATTGTGATTGCAATTAAGGCTTTATGACCACGACTTTACTCTTACACAACATTAAATGCAAATTTTCTTGCTGTTATGAAAGATTTGGCTTTTGATTCATTTGTAACAACTCTTTGGTGGGTGAAGACTATAAATATCCCCTCCAAAGAATATCATAAAAGTTTAACAACCATCATTATAGCCAAACTCTTGCAAATTTATTTCTTGAAGTCTTATTCATTCAATTCAATTCTTTGAGGTTGTTGTGAGACCATTTATTGCTCAAGGGTTGTGTGTGAGCCATAGAAAATGCTTGTATTATATTGAGAGTGAGCCTTAGTAAAACTCTTATATAGGTTTAAATGTGAGCCTTAGTAAAACTTTTGTATAGGTTTAAGTATGAGCCTTTTGGGAAAAACACTTGTAAGGGTTATGTATTAGCTATAAAACACTTTGCAAGTTTGAAGTGAGCTTGAAAACTCCATTGTAATTATATAGCTATAATGAAATACCCAATTGAGGTTGGCGAATGGATGTAAAGTTAGTTAATACCCAAATCACTATAAGTTTGTGTGTGCAATTTCTCTATCTTCATCCCTTTTCTTAAATTTTTTTAATTACCCACCAATTCAACCTCCTTGATGTATAAGGGCCAATAAATTTTATATGCATAGATGTTGGCAGATGATGCATGTTTATATATGCATGTTATTATTTAATTTCTACATTGTGGATGATTTGTATGCTATGGATGGTTTGTATGCTATGGATGTTTTGTGATGATGCATGTAATGGATAAATGTATGGATGCAAGAGGGTGGATTTATGGGTTTACTCTGTGTATGTCATAAATGCAATTTGCATCGGATGCCGACTCCTAAATGTAATCTTAGAACAAAGTGGCCTATAGGTTTTAAAATGATTCTTTAATGGATTCCATAGGCTATTCTAAGAAGGTCTAACAAATTTGTGATATGTTTGAGTGATGACCACGATGGGAAATCTAGATCTTTATGCAGGAAGGTGTTTATGCAAACTAGGTATCTTAAACCAATGATTGATTATTTGAAAAGATAATTTTTAAGAAGATGCCCCATTTTTGGGAGGACAATAATTTGGCTATTCTGACATGGTTAGGACTTGGCATAGCAATAGGACATTCGTGTTTGTTTATGAAGAATTGGTTATAGTAATGAGGCATCGATGGTTTACTTTATGTTTAATTTTGGGAGCTTATCGTCATGGGGGGATTTATAGGTTAGACAAAAGATAGAGATTTGTGGTTCACTTCATGTAGCCCAAAGGTTCCTTTGGAAAGAGATAAAAATATCTTAGTTTTGCTCTTGACAATACTTTGAAAACAGGCTTTAGTCTGAATGGATATATTAGTTGCTTGGATAATCCAAAAATGGCTTGACACCAAGGATTAATTTTTTTGAAAGGTTCAATTTAGGTTTCACAAAGGAATTAGGTATTTAAGAGAAGGTGAATAATTGGTGGGTGTTGGGAAAAATCCACAAGTGCACAGAGTTCACAGGTAATATAGAATGAATAGATGATCATTCCAATACGTTAATGGTTTTATCCACATCTATTTTCTTTCTTTTGTTTAAGATTTCAATTTAATTTTAATTAAAACTAAGTAAATTTACTTCTAAAACTAACAATAAACTAAAGCAAAATATTTATTTAAAGGAATTAACAATAATAATAAAGTTGCTAGGGAATAACACTCATTCACACTAAATCAAACAATTACCTATAAGTTTTAAATCATTATATGACCTAGCTTATCCAATAACATTGATTAAATTTTATCAAATATTTAACTAACTAAACCAAAATTCAAGCGATCACAAAATAATTCAATTAATTCTCATATAGTCAAATTATCCGTAATTACCTAAATATGGCTTTAAACAAACCCTAATGATATCTAATCATAATTATAATCTCTTATTGATTAGCAATTAAATAAGTATTTGTAGGTCGATTGCATTACCATCTCTTAATGAATGACACAACCTCATAGTTTTGGTGATTAAATAAAAATAAGCATGAAGAACAACAAATACCATATATCATAGAGACTTATATTTTAAAGATAATTGATATGAAATTGTGTTTCAAAATATCAATCCCTAACTATAGATTTTAGTTAGACATAATTAAAGCAAAAGTAGAGAACCAAGAATAAGAAGAAATCAAAATATAAGAAGCGAAAGAATAGGAAAGAAAATCTCTCCATCTTCAATTTTTAAATCTTCAATCTTGTGTTTCCTAACCTAATCTCTTTAAAAAACTCTCCAAAACCTCTTCTTTATGTTTTTCTCCTGTCAAATTTGACTTCCTCATGTTCTATTTATAAGAGTTTGTGGCTTCCTATTATGGTTAGGTCACAAAGTCCTAATTGCATAGTTAAAATTAGAGTTAGACTTGTTAGCACGTCACAATTGCTACACTTATAAAGGGTACAACATAAACCAGTTTTCCCAGTGTAGCACCTTCTACGCTTATTGTAGGCTTAGTGATTTTTAGCTTTAGATTCTTGTTTTCTTTGTCTATCAAGTCAAGTTAAAACCTATAAAAATTCTTTAAAATCCTCCTCAAATAACAAATATAAAAAAATGCAATGTAAGTGAACTAGTAACAATCCACACCTACCGTAGGAGTTTCGTGACAACATACTTGAATTTAAAGCTATTATGTCAAAATGGGTGCTTTTATGAAAATTCATGTGTTATATGATTGATATGTATATGACAAGTTAGATTAGTTCTAATATGCATAATATGAATTATTATTATGAAATAATTGATTTATATGAACTGCATAAGCATAAAATGATTTATTACACATAAAATGAATTTTCATGCACAAAGTAATTTTTAAGCATAAAATAAGTTTTTATGAGCATTTTTAAAATATTTTTAAATAAATAATTTGGGTGGAATTTCAATAAATAATAAGGAAAATATTTTATTTTTAATTACCTATAATCAGCCCTTAAATTAAATAAAAGGCCCAACCTACTGCACCAAAACACTCCTAACCTAACTCATTAATGGCAAACTTATAATTTTGCCAAAACCTAAAAATATAAGTAAAATTTTGGCCAGCCTTTGTTAGGTAGCCACCATTCTATTATTCTTCATAATTTTTATAGAAAAATTTTCTCAAAAATATTCTCTCAATTAAAATTCATAATGTGCTTTCAAACCTTACAATTCTGTAACTGTTTTCGTAAGTTTTTCTCTTCTTTCAATTTACTATTTGATTTCTATGGAACTAATCATGAGAAAACTATTTTAGGTTGTCAATTTACTATTTTTATTGTGATTAAATTCAGCCTAGGTGATTATTTTGAAGGAGAAACCGATTTTCAAATGAAAACACAACCCTTTTTATGCGAGTCCTCCAAAGGTGAACCCTAAAACTAAAAGTTTGGAATTTTCATGCATAATAGTGGGAGGAGTTGCCAATTTGTATTCTATTGTATTCTAAATTGATTTTTGTTGTGTTTAGATGAAAAATAGTAATTTAAATCATATTTCTATATATTACTGTAATGATCAGAAAGTACGGAAAGCAAGAGAAACTCATGATTTTCACTTTAAAACCTAAATTTAGAATTTTCAAGCATATGAACTACCAAAGGTTGCTGATTCCTATATGTTGATGTTCTAAAATGATTTTTTTCATGTTTACATGAAAAATATCAATTTAAATAATGTATTTATATATTATTGTAATGATCGAAAATTACCGAAAACAAGAAATATTCATGGTTTTCATCCTAAAACCTAAAGTTGAAAAATTTACATGCATATATATATATATATATATATATATATATAGGTGCTGATTGATGCATTAGGGATTCTATAATTATTTTTGTTATGATTACATGAAAAATTTTGGTTTAAACCATATTTTTGCATATTACTGTAATGAACGAAAAGTGCAAAAAGAAAGAAAATTCATGTTTTTCCTTGATAGGTGCATTCGGCCTACATTGGGAATTTGATCCCAATGTTTATAATTTTTGCATGTTCGTTGAAGGAGTGACTCTGGACCTAAGACTAGAAGAATTTGGCCTACCTAGGGTTTCCTAACCCTAACTACTATGTTTTGATCAATATGTGTACATGATTAAGTAACATGAGAAATAGGTTTTATAATGTGTTAATAGTGAATTAATGATCTTAAATTGACTATGAGATGGATGGAATGATTTGGTGAAAAGAGATAAGCATGACTCTTTAAGGTTACTTGTTAAGTTATTATATATGTAAAGTGTTAAGTGTACTAAGTTGAATATTAAATGGAATTTATATTAAGATCATGATATATTGTGTTTGACTTTAGAAAAATTATAGTATGAGTTATAATGTGATTTCATGTTAGCCTATGAAGGCTAAGTATGAAAAACTTTAAAAGTCAACATGTTATGTGTAATGATGAGTGCACTTCTAAGTGTAACTCCAAGTGTGTGTGAATGTTATATGTGCATAGGGTAGTTATGGGATAGGATAGATTGATGTTAAGTGAATGCTAAGTATTGAATTATAGTGTTATATTAGAGCTTAAGGAGTATCAAAGTTTTAAAGGGCTATAAGTACTAGGAGCAAAGGAACCACAAGGTGAGTAAACATTATGTTCTTGTTACAAGTACAAGCTATCATGATATGTAAACCATTGAAATTCTTGAAACCCAGATTCTTTTCTATTTTCAATTAAAACTATATGAATTCTTTGTTAAGCTTGGGTTGCTAAAGGATAATTGGTTCAAAACCATTTTTTGATTTTTCAATAAGCTAAAATTCTATTGCTATTATGTTACATGTGATTGTATCTTTTAATGCTATTGTTACCTCTCTATTTATGTTGCAAGTGAACACGGCAGCAACCTTCACTCTATAAGTTATGAGTTACAAGTGAACATGGTAACAACCTTCACTCTCTATGTTTTAAGTTACAAGTGAACACGGCAATAGTCTTCACTCTATATGTTATGAGTTATATGTGAAGATGGCATCAACCTTCACTCTATACATTATAAGTTATGAGTGAACACGGCGGTAGCCTTCACTCTGTAAGTAATGAGTTACGAGTAAATACAGTAGCAACCTTCACTCTACATGATACAAGTTATAAGTTTGATTTTTGCGAATCTTGCTAAATTGCCCTTACGAACTATGAATCAGCTACATGATACAAGTTATAAGTTTGATTTCTGTGAATCTTGCTAAATTGTCCTTATGAACTATGAATAAGGAATTATGAACTATGAAATATGAACCCTTCTAAGGGATATGTATTATTATATAAGTTTTATTGTTTACTCTTTGAGATCATCTATCTCACCCCTTTTCTTGTGTGGTTCCAGGTGAGCATTATGAGGTGGTAAGGTGATGGCTCAAGCAATCTACTTTGCTTGAAGAATTTTCTTGTCCAAGTTTATTAGCCGACTCTGCTTTGAAGAGTCTTTAGATGTGGTGAGAGTTTCATTTATAGGATATTATTTATGTGTTAATTTATTTGGGAGTCTTTAAATGTTCTTTCTAGATGGATTATATTTAAAGTATTTTAATACTATGCTTTTGCTAGTCAAAGTTTTCCTTATTATTCGATAATTAAGTTAATAAATGAGATTTTTGGTACGATCCTATGTAGTGTTTATATGTGCATGAGTGGGTTCCATGGGCATGGGTGACATTATATCTCCCTATGTTCTAAAATCGTCATATCCCTAACATTGGGATGTAACAAAGTTGGTATCAGAGCTATAGTTTTTAAGTCTAGTTTAGACTTGTCTGGTTATGGGTTGATTAAGTATAATTCTGGAGTATAGGAATTTTCCTATCATGTCACTTGTAGTCTATTGCTAGTATAGTTCCAGAAAATGCTTATAAGCTATAGTACACCTTGTTATTATTTGTGTGCCATACGATTCTTCTATTAGATGACCAAAAAAAGTACCCCTGCTAGAGGACCCTGACCTAGAGCACCTCTCATAACGTGCAAGAGGACCTAGTTAGAGATGTTCTTGAAGGCTATGCTTGTGATCCACCTTAAGAGAAAGAAGACTCCTGATGAGGAGGACCCTGTGGGGTGTCCAAGTTATACCTAGATTCAGAGTAAGATACAGAGGTTTGAAAGAGATTGCTCAGACTCAATGAAGGAAAATCAACATCTAAGGTCCCTAGTGCATGTTATAAGAAAGAATGGGAAATAGATTAAGGCCAGAGATGTTGAATAAATGGGAGACTATACACTTGATGTTGACCCTGATGAGGGATACAACTGAGACTCAAGTTAGTAGTTGGTAACTATTTGCCTAGTGGCATAGGACTTATATGATATGAATGATATTATATGACTACTTAGCTATTTGGCTTGGATTGGATTTGATTTCTTTATTACCTATGAAGTGATTGACTTTTATATGATATGAGAGTTTATTATGCTATAGGTTATGTGTTACATGATTAAGATACATGATACATGCTATGATATGTGATGCATTCTAGGTGATAGGTGTCATATGATATGATATCATATGATGGGTGCTCATGTTAAGTGCATGCTAAGGATGATAATTTGATAGTGGGATTAAGTGGATTAGAAAGAGAAGTTGACTAAGTTTTGATCCAATTTAGATCAATGATTGATATGTATAATGTTATGATGTATGAAATGCTTACATGTTACAATGTTTGATATATGAGTTATATGGAGTTATTAAATGATAATTGTAATTGACGCCATAAGAAGAGAAATGATGTTTAGAAATGATCAGTATGAGAATGAAATAAATCAGTTACATTATATATTCGTAAGTATATAGTATGAATCCTTACTAGTGTTGACTCCTTTGGGAGTAATGATGGAAGTAAAGTATATGTTTAAGGACTGTGAGGTAGACATTGATGGACGGAAACTTCTAGTGAGTTATTAGAACTTGATGTCCTAAAATTTGATGTGATCTTAGGAATGGATTGGCTATATGAGTATAGAGCTTGTATTGATTGCAGTGGAAAACAAGTAGAATTTTGAACCAAGGATAGGGAGAAATTTGTATGTCAAGGATATACCTATGATTTAGTTTCATTAGCATAATCATGGAATGGATGATTATACCTAGGAAGCTGAGGGAGAGATGCGGCATAATTATTCTAATCTTTTTGAGAATGTATGAGTAAGTATTTAAATTCAAGGATGAATTTTTTTTAGGGGAGGGGGGGGGGGGGGGGGAGGGAGGGGAGAGATGCAACAACCCATACCTACCTTAGGAGCTTCGTGACAACTTACTTGAATTTAAAGCTATTATGTCAAAATGTGTGCTTTTATGAAAATTCATGTGTTATGTGACTGATGAGTATATAGCATGTTAGATAATTTCTAATATTTCTAATATGAATTATAATTATGAAATAATTGATTTATATGAAGTGCATAAGCATAAAATGATTTATTGCACATAAAGTGAATTTTCACGCACAAAGCGATTTTTAAGCATAAAATAATTTTTTATGAGTATTTTTAAAATATTTTTATCTAAATACTTTTTGGAAAATTTCAATGAAAATAATGAAGAAAATATTTTATTTTTAATTACCTATAATCAGCCCTTAAATTAAATAAAAGGCCTAATTTCCTAAAAGTCCACTACACCAAAACACTCCTAACCTAACTCATTAATGACAAACTTGTAATTTTGCCAAAACCGTAAACATATAAGCAAAATTTTGGCCAACCCTTTTTAGATAGCCACCATTATGTTATTCTTCATAATTTTTATAGAAAAATTCTCTAAGAAATATTCCTTCAATCGAAATTCACAAGGTGCTTTCAAACCTTGCTATTTCGCGATTGTTTTCGTTAGTTTTTCTTTTCTTTTAATTTAATATTTGATTTCTATGGAACTAAACATGAGAAAACTAATTTGGGCTATCAAATTACTATTTTTATTGTGATTAAATTTAACCTAGGTGATTATTTTGATGGAGGAATTGATTTTCAAATGAAAACACAACCCTTTCTACTCGAATCCTCCAAAGGTGAACCCTAAAACTAAAAGTTTGGAATTTTCATGCATAATAGTGGGAGGGGCTGCCAATTTGTATTCTATTGTGTTCTAAATTGATTTTTTTGTGTTTAGATGAAAAATATTGATTTAAATCATATTTTTGTATATTACTATAATGATCGAAAAGTACAGAAAGTAAGAGAAACTCGTGATTTTCACTCTAAAACCTACAATTAGAATTTTCATGCATATGAACCACCAAGGGCAGCCAATTCCTATATATTGATGTTATAAAATGATTTTTATCATTTTTACATGAAAAATATCAATTTAAATCATGTGTTTATATATTATTGTAATGATCAGAAATTACCGAAAACAAGAAAGATTCATGGTTTTCATCCTATAACCTAAAGTTACAAAATTTACGTGCATATGTATATATATAGGAGCCACTTGGTGCGTTAGGGTATTCTAAAATGATTTTTGTTATGATTACATAAAAAATCTTAGTTTAAACTATATTTTTGTATATTACTGTAATGAATGGAAAGTGAGAATTGTATGAAAATTCATGTTTTTCCTAGATAGGTGCATTCGGCCTACATTAGGAATTTGATCCCAATGTCTATAATTTTTACATGATATATTTCAATGATTATTGACATGTATACATGAATGATAAATGATTAAATTGTATGTTAGTTGAAGAGGTGACTCTAGATGTAAAACTAAAGGAATTCGGCCTACCTAGGGTTTCCCAAACCCTAACTACTATGTTGTGATCAATATCTGTACATGATTAACTAACATGTGAAATAGGTTTTATGATGTGTTAATAGTGAATTAATGATCTTAAATTGACTATGAGATGGATGGTATGATTTGGTGAAAAGAGATAAACATGACTCTTTAAGGTTACTTGTTGAGTTGTTATATATGTAAAGTGTTAAGTGTGCTAAGTTGAATGGTAAATGGAATTGATATTAAGATCATGATATATTGTGTTTGACTTTAGAAAATTCATAGTATAAGTTATAATGTGATTTCAAGTTAGCCTATGAAGGCTAATTATGCAAGACTTTAAAAGTCAACATGTTATATGAAAAGATGAATGCACTTTTAAGTGCAACTCCAAGTGTATGAGAATGTTATATGTGCATGGGATAGTTATGGGATAGGATAGCATGATGTTAAGTGAATGCTAAGTATTGAACGATAATATTATATTAGAACTTGAGGAGTATTAGAAGTTCAAAGGGCTACAAGTACTGGGAGCAAAGGAATCACAAGGTGAATAAACATTATGTTCTTGTTATAAGTACATGCTATCATGATATGTGAACCATTGAAATTCTTGAAACCTAAGTTATTTTCTATTTTCAATTATAACTGTATGAATTCTTTGTTAAGCTTGGGTTGCCAAAGGATAATTTGTCCAAAACCATTTTTTTGATTTTTCAATAACAATAAAGAACCTTTGTGAATGTTGCCTTACCTTACATTCTTTCTAGAACCACACTATTGTTTATCTTTTGTTCAATAAGCTAAACTTCTATTGCTATTATGTTACATGTGATTGCATCCTTCAATGCTATTGTTACCTCTCTATTTATGTTGCAAATGAACACGGCAGCAGCCTTCACTTTATAAATTACGAGTTATAAGTGAACACGGCAGTAGCCTTCACTTTCTATATTATGAGTTACAAGTGAACACAGTAGCAGCCTTCACTCTACATGTTATGAGTTATTTGTAAACACAGCAGTAGCCTTCACTCTATACTTTATAAGTTACAAGTGAACACGGCAGTAGTCTTCACTCTATAAGTTATGAGTTACGAGTGAATATGACAGCAGCCTTCACTCTATATGATACAAGTTATAAGTTTGATTTCTATGAATCTTGCTAATTGCTATTATGGACTATGAATATGGAATTATGAACTATAAACAATGAACCCTTTTAAGGGATATGTGTTATTGTATCAATTGTATTGTTTACTCATTGAGATCACCTATCTCACCCCTTTCCTTGTGTGGTTCCAGGTGAGCATTATGAGGAGGCAAGGTGATGGCTCATGCAATCTACTCTAGTTGGGGAATTTCTTTATCCATGTTTATTAGCATACTGTGCTTTAAAGGGTCTTTTTAGATGCTCCAGGAGTTTCATTTATGGGATATTATTTATGTGTTAATTTTTTAGGAGTCTTTAAATATACTTTTCATATGGAGTATACTTAAAGTATTTTAATACTATGCTTCTAAGTATTTTAATACTATGCTTCCACTAGTCAAAGTTTTCCTTATTATTGGATAATTAAGTTAATGCATGTGGTTTTGGTATGATCTTAGGTAGTGTTTATATGTGCATGAATAGGTTCTATAGGTGTGGATGACCTTATATTTCCCTATGTTCTATGACTGTCATATCTCCAATATTAAGATGTGACAAAGTTGGTATCAGAGTTGCAGTTTTTAAGTCTAGTTTAGACTTGTTTGGTTATGGGTTGATTAAGTATAATCCTGGAGCATAGGGATTTTCTAGTCATGTCACTTGCAATTCATCGCTAGTATAGTTCTGTGAAATGCTAATAAGCTATAATACTCCCTATTATTGCTTGTGTGCCTTATGATTCTTCTATCAAATGACTAAGAAGAGAACCCCTGCTAAAGCACCATGGGTTATGTGCAAGAGGACTTGACTAGAGATATTCAAGAAGGCCATGCCTATAATCCATCTTAAGAGAAAGAAGACTCTTGATGACCATGACCTTATGGGGTATCTAGGTTATACTTAGACTTAGAGTAAGATGCAAAGGTTCAAAAGAGACTTCTCAGACTCGATGAAGGAAAATCAACGTCTAAGGTCCCTAGTGCATGCTATGAGAAAGGACGTGGAACAGATTAAGGCCAAAGATGTTGAACAGATGGGAGACTATACACCCAATGTTCACCTTGATGAGGGACACAATTGAGACTCATGCTAGTTGTTGGTAACTATTAGCCTAGTGGCATAGGACTTATATGATATGAATGATATTATATGACTACTTAGCTATTTGGCTTGGATTGGATTTGATTTCTTTATTGCCTATGAAGTGATTGACTTTTATATGATATGAGAGTTCATTATGATATAGGTTATATGTTATATGATTAGGATACATGATACATGCTATGATATGTGATACATTCTAGGTGATAGGTGTCCTGTGATATGATATTATATGATGAATGCTCATGTTAAATGCATGCTAAGGATGATAATTTGATAGTGGGGTTAAGTGGATTAGAAAGAGAAGTTGACTAAATTTTGATCCAGTTTAGATCAATGATTGATATGTATAATGTTATAATGTATGAAATGCTTACATGTTCCTATGGTTTGATTGTGAGTTATATGGAGTTATTTAATGATTATTGTGATTAATGCCATAAGAAGAGAAATGATGTTTAGAAATGATTAGTATGAGAATGAAATAAATAAGTTATATTATTTATACATAAGTATACGGTATGAACCCTTAGTAATGTCGCCCTATTCGGGTGTAACGATGGAAGTAAAGTATATGTTTAAGGACTGTAAGATAGACATTAATGGACAAAAACTTCTAGTGGAGTTTTTAGAACTTGATGTCCTAAAATTCGATGTGATCTTAGGAATGGATTGGCCACATGAGTATGGAGCTTGTATTGACTATAGAGGAAAGTAAATAGAATTTCAAACCAACGATGGCGAGAATTTTATATATCAAGGAGATACCTATGATTTAGGTCTATTATCATAATCATGGAATGGATGAGTGCACCGAGGAAGCCGAGGAAGAGATGCGGTAGAAGTATTCTTAGCTTTTTTGAGAATGTATGAGTAAGCATTTAAATTCAAGGATGATTTTTTTTTAGAGGTGGGTGGGGGGGGGGGTTGTTAAAGGAATGTAACAACCCATACCTACCCTAGGATTTTCATGACAACTTACTTGAATTTAAAGCTATTATGTCAAAATGTGTGCTTTTATGAAAATTCATGTGTTATATGATTGATGAGTATATGGCATGTTAGATTAGTTCTAATATGCGTAATATGAATTATTATATGAAATAAGTGATTTATATGAAGTGCATGAGTATAAAATGATTTATTGCATATAAAGTAAATTTTCATACACAAAGCGTTTTTTAAGCTTAAAATAATTTTTTATGAGTATTTTTAAAATATTTTTAAATAAATACTTTGGGGGAAATTTCAATGAAAATAATAAGAAAAATATTTTATTTTTAATTTCCTATAATTAGCTCTTAAATTAAATAAAAGGCCCAATTTTCCAAAAGCCCACTACACCAAAACACTCATAACTTGGCTCGTTAATGGCAAACTTATAATTTTGCCAAAACGCTAAATATATAAGCAAAATTTCAGCAAACTTGTAATTTTGCCAAAACCCTAAATATATAAGCAAAATTTCAGCTTGCCCTTGTTAGAAAGCCACCATTCTAGTATTCTTCATAATTTTTACAGGTAAATTCTCTCAAAAATATTCTCTCAACCGAAATTCACGAGGTGCTTTCAAACATTGCTATTTCGCGACCGTTTTCGTAAGTTTTTGTTTTCTTTCAATTTACTATTTGATTTCTATGGAAGAGAAAACTATTTTGGGTAGTCAATTTACTATTTTTGTTGTGATTAGATTTAGCCTAGGTGATTATTTTGAAGGAGAAATCGATTTTCAAATGAAAACATAACTCTTTCTAGCGAATCCTCTAAAGGTGAACCCTAAAGCTCAAAGTTTGGAATTTTCATGCATAATAGTGGGAGGGGCTACTAATTTGTGTTCTATTGTGTTCAAAATTGATTTTTGTTATGTTTAAATGAAAAATATTATCTAAATCTTATTTTTGTCTATTACTATAATGATCGAAAAGTACGAAAAGTAAGTGAAACTTATGATTTTCACTATAAAACCTAAAATTCAAATTTTCATGCATATAAACCACCAAGGGCTGCTGATTCCTATATGTTAATGTTTTAAAATAATTTTTGTCATGTTTATATGAAAAATATCAGTTTAAATCATGTGTTTATATATTATTATAATGATCAAAAATTACTGAAAACAAGAAAGATTCACGGTTTTCATCCTAAAACCTAAAGTTAGAAAATTTACATGTATATATATATATATATATATATATATATATATATATATATATATATATATATATATATATATATATATATGTATATATATATATATATATATATAGGTGCTGATTGGTGCATTAGGGTATTGTAAAATGATTTTTCTTATTACATGAAAAATCATGGTTTAAACCATGTTTTTGCCTATTATTGTAATGAATGAAAAGTGCAAAAAGTAAGAAAATTCATGTTTTTCCTTGATAGGTGCATTTGGCCTACATTGGGAATTATATGTATACATGAATGATAAATAATTAAATTGCATGTTAGTTAAAGCAGTGACTCTAGACCTAACACTAGAGTAATGCGGCCTATCGAGGGTTTCCTAACCCTAATTAAATTGCATGTTAGTTGAAGGAGTGACTCTAGACCTAACACTAGAGTAATGCGGCCTATCGAGGGTTTCCTAACCCTAACCACTATGTTATGATCAATATGTGTACATGATTAAGTAACATATGAAATAGGTTTTATGACATGTTAATAGAGAATTAATGATCTTAAATTGACTATGAGATAGATGGTATGATTTGGTCAAAAGAGATAAGCATGACTCATTAAGGTTACTTGTTAAGTTGTTATATATGTAAAGTGTTAAGTGTACTAAGTTGAATGTTAAATGGAATTGGTATTAAGATCATGTCATATTGTATTTGAATTTAGAAAAGTCATAGTATAAGTTATAATATGATTTCATATTAGCCAATAAAGGCTAAGTATGCAAGACTTTAAAAGTCAACATGTTATGTGCAATGATGAGTGCACTTCTAAGTGCAACTCCAAATGTATGAGAATGTTATATGTGCATGGGGTAGTTATGGGATAGGATAGCATGATGTCAAGTGAATGCTAAGTATTGAATTGTAATGTTATGTTAGAGCTTAAGGAGTATTAGAAGTTTAAAAGGCTACAAGTACTTGGAGTAAAGGAACCACAAGGTGAGTAAACATTATGTTCTTGTTACAAGTACATGCTATCATGATATGTGAACATTTGAAATTCTTGAAACCCAAGTTCTTTTCTATTTTTAATTATAAATATATGAATTCTTTACTAAGCTTGGGTTGCCAAAGGACAATTGGTCCAAAACCATTTTTTTTTATTTTTCAATAACAATAAATAACCTTTGTGAATGTTACCTTACCTTACGTTCTTTCAAGAACCACACTGTTGGTTATCTTTTGCTCAATAAGCTAAACTTCTATTGCTATTATGTTACATGTGATTGCATCCTTCAATGCTATTGTTACCTCTCTATTTATGTTGCAAGTGAACGCGGCAGCAGCCTTCACTCTATAAGTTACGAGTTACATATGAACACAGCAGCAACCTTCACTTTCTATGTTATGAGTTACAAGTGAACACGGTAGTAGTCTTCACTCTACTTGTTATGAATTATCTGTAAACATGATAGCGGCCTTCACTCTATACATTATAAGTTACATATGAGCACGGTAGTAACCTTCACTCTATACATTATGAATTACAAGTGAACATGGCAGCAGCTTTCACTTTATATGATATAAGTTATAAGTTTGATTTCTGTGAAGCTTGCTAAATTGCCACTATGAACTATAAATGAAGAATTATGATCCATGAACTATGAACCCTTTTAAGGGATATGTGTTATTATATTAGTTGTATTGTTTACTAATTGAGGTCATCTATCTCACTCCTTTCCTTTTGTGGTTCCAGGTGAGCATTATGTGGAAGCAAGGTGATGGCTCAAGCAATCTACTTCACTTGGGGAATTTCTTTGTCCAAGTTTATTAGCATACTATGCTTTGAAGAGTCTTTTTAGATGCTCTGGGAGTTTCATTTATGAGGTATTATTTATGTGTTAATTTATTTGGGAGTCTTTAAATGTTATTTTCTTATGGATTATATTTGAAGTATTTTAATAGTATGCTTCCGCTAGTCAAAGTTTTTCTTGTTATTTGATAATTAAGTTAATGCATGAGGTTTTGGTATGATCCTAGGCAATGTTTATATGTGCATGAGTGGGTTCTATGGGTGTGGGTGACCTTATGTCTCCGCATGTTCTAAGACCGTCATATCTCCAAAATTGGGATGTGATAGAATCTAAAAGCAAGAAACTCCTACTTAAAATATATAATAATATATGTAAACTCGACACATATCAAACTCCCCCATGCTTAGGACTTTACTTGTCCCCAAGAAAATAGAAACATCTTTATTCAAAAACTTTCACAATCCAATTAAATGTAATCAATCTCATAAAAGCATATGTCACTCATTCCACAACTTAAAATCTTGAATTTCTGAGGTGTGAAAGCCCTAGTAATTCTAAAACCAAGAACATTTATTAACAAGGATAAATAAACAAAAATTATCACATAAAGATTATATTCATAAAGTTAAAATAAAACATGCTCATTAGCCAAAAATTTACCAATCATTACTAAATAAATAGCTTATAAAAGTACCATTATATATTTCACACCAATGGGTATCAATAGGAATTCTAACAAATTAAGCATGTTATATGGTAATTAAAAATTATTATTATATTATTTGCGAGTGTGTTTTATGCTCCATCCCACTTTTTACAAGTACATTTTATACTCCATCTTATTTTTGTAAGTGTGTTTTACACTCCATTTTGCGTTATTTAAATTTTTTTTTTATTACTTTCTTTTTACTATTAATTTTCCTATATCATATCCCCAAGAAAAAAATATGGTTTTCTAAAGCCACTTACATTATTTAGTTATGAAAGGAAATAATTGGTTAACTTATATATTCATGATTTCTTAACAAGCTATTATATCCCATGCTTAAAATGTGATTGTCCTAGGGTCTAGGAGACATAAGATCACCCAAACTCTTAGAACCCTTAATGCACTACTATACCTATATCGTTGCAAAACCTAAGATCATAGCCCAACCATTTTCTTTATCTTGTATTCGTTAACCAACTACTCAAGCATAGTTAATTACTTTAATATTCATTGAAATCATTATGTGTCCCATGTCATTTTATAATTGATACTAAGTCATGCATCATAATATTAGTATTAGTAGATATAGTTTCTAATTATTACAAACCATAAGTGATAGGAAATATGTAAAAATCTTGAAACTTATAGACAAATATTAAATGACTCCCAGAGCTCTAAATAGATTATAGAGTTCACAAAATAAGACCCAAAATCATCTTCATTAATGATGCAATCTCCCAAGTGATGATAAGATACTTAAGACGATTACCTTGTTTGCCCTTCTAACTCTCTTGAAAAGAGTAACCACTTAAGTGGTTGACATAAAACTTAAGAGGACATGATATACTAATATAACATGCTTGCAGTTACAAGTAAGATAATAAGAATGGTTTTGGTATATCAAATAAATCTTATAAAAATTTAGCAGAAACTAACATGTTGGAAGCAAAATGTTTTCCTTAAATTAAGAAGAGTGGTGGCTTATCCCATACTTACTCCTAACATTTGTCACGGTGTAAGATTGATAAAGTATTAAGGCTAAGACCTTTGACTTTCCCTAGCTAAAGTCTGGATATGCTCACCCTATCCATTGGTTTATTAACATTTGTACAGGCCTGATATTTCTCCATATTAGTCAGGGATTTCTACTTTTCAATAAGTTACATATGAAAATTATCAATAAATATGGTAGAGCAATATGACATGTATGAAAGAAACATGCATGATCAATGAATTGAATTCAATATTCTCAATATGGTATATAATAGGGCAATAGGTATAGGGCCATCAATAATTGATTATGCATTGTAAGAATTTCATTTGGTTATAGGTATGCAATAGAACATTTATTAGGATTTCATCAATTTCACAAGTAGAGATGCACATGACAATACTAGCATATGATGAACTCACCTTAGCTCATTTGCTCCTAAGTTAGTGATGCTCTTCAATCCCATAAGGACCACCCCTTCCTTTGTCCTCTACAAGGTCACATACCATACATACAACACTTTGTATCTTACTTAGACATAACCCCAACCTAGTCCAATTCTAGGCCTAACCCTAACATTCTAGCAAAGAATTCATAAAACATATCAATCATTAATCACATTTCACTACAAAAATCTAACGATTTGCTGACGAAAATTAGCGACGGAATGTAATCCATTACTAAATATTGGCTGAATACTGACAGAATACTAACGGAACACTTTCCAGCAATGTTTGTCACTTTACTAATCGTTTACTGACAAAAAATCAATATTAATGATAGAATATGGACAGAGTATACTGACGGACAGTGATAAAAAATTTACTGATGGTTTAGTGACTAATTACAGACGAAAATTGATATGTGGAAATATTTTGGGGCAATTAAGACATTTATTGACGTATTACTGACAGAATTATCAACTGCAGTAGGCATTCCTTAAGTAATCTATCAGTAAATCTGACTAGATACTGACGGAATATCAACCGTATTGAAAAATAGCGCCAGAAGATTTTCGTTGGAATCAAAATATTTACTGACAGATTACTGACGAAATGCTACATGGCAGTAGACTTTCTGTTAGTAATCCGTCAGTAAATTGTAATTAATACTGATGGAATACCGACAGAAGTGAAAATAGGTGCACATTTTACCGCCTTTAGCCTTTTACTGACAGATTATCCATAAATTTTTTAATCCACGTGATGCTGTCTATCGGTAATCCGTCAGTAATCATGAAATACAAGCCGTTCACCTTTTTTTTTTTTTTTTTTTTTTTTTCTCTCTTCATTTTCTTCTTCTTCTTCTTCTTCTCTCTTCTCCTCTTTCGCTACCACTGTCGTTGCTCTTTACTGCACTCACGTTCACCGGCCGACGTTCGTCCCTGACCAGTGATTTCATTTTTCCACCGGTATTTACATTATTACCTTATTATTGATTATGATTTTAATCGAATTTTTGTTTAGATTGTTTAGGAATTTGTATATATATATGTATATATTTATAAACTATATATATATATATATATATATATATATATATATATATATATATATATATATATATATATATATATATATATATATATATATATATATATATATATATATGCTAATAAATTTTTTAATTTAAGATATTTTTTATTTTTAAGCTTAATAAATTTTTTATTAATTTATGATAGTATTAAATAAATATGGTGAAATTATTTTATTAAATTATGTTAGTAATTATTTTAATTATCTTAGTTTTATTAATAAAATTTTAATTTTGTTTCAGATAATTGATGTGTGAGCCAACAATGTAAGTCGAATTCTTGCTTCAAGAGGTTCGTATTGTAATTTAATTTATTTATACTAATATATAAATATAATAAGTTAGAATGCAATATTTTTTTAATTATCTTATGTATAATTTATAGTTTGTCATGTTTATTTGTAAATGTATATGAGAAAATAAATGATGTGATTTGAATTTGTAATTTTTGATGTTGTAATGTGAATTTGTAATTTGTGGTTGATTTATGTATTATAATATAATATTTAATTATATTGTTAAATTAATATAAATTCATAAATGTATATGTATGTGACGTAATTTTGGTTTTATTTAAATAAATCTGTTAATAATACAGATAAAATGATTAATAATTTTATGTTTAATCTTGCCATAAAAAGTGAAATTTAATTTTTATGAATTTCATAAAATACCAAAAATTCTCATCACATTAAAAAATTAAAAAAATCCACAAATATTCTACCAAAAATTATATGTTATATATGCATTTTATAAAATGCAAAAAAATAAGAAATTGCAAATAGTTAGGAGTAAAAATATTTTGACGAAAAATAAAAAGAAAGTAATCATGCCGTAAAAAATGAAATTTATTTTTTATGAATTTCATAAAATACTAAAAATTATCATCACATTAAAAAATTAAAAAAATTCACAAATATGCTACCAAAAATTGAAATATAAATGCATTTTATAAAATGCAAAAAAATAAGAAATTGCAAATAGTTAGGAGTAAAAATATTTTGATGAAAAATAAGAATAAAGTAATCATGCTATAAAAAATAAAATTTAATTTTTATGAATTTCATAAAATACTGAAAATTCTCATCATATTAAAAAATAAAAAAATTTCACAAATATGCTACCAAAAATTGAAATATAAATGCATTTTATAAAATATAAAAAAAAAGAAATTGCAAATAGTTAAAAGTAAAAATATTTCGACGAAAAATAAAAAGAAAGTAATAAATTAAAATTTTGCCATTAAAAATTAAATTTTAAATATATTTCATAAGATTTAAAAAAAAATGACAAATATCCTCTTAAAGTAAAAATAGTTTATAAAATATAATAATACATAATGGCTTAATTAATGCTAATAAATAATTAAAATTCGAATAATCAAAATTAAAATGATTAAGAAGAATTTTAATTAAATTTTTTCCTAAATGATATGAAAAATATATCTAATATAATATTAATATTTTTATTATTAAGAAATAATATATATATGTATAAAATTATGATACGATAAAAAAATAGAAAAAAATTATAATGTATTTATGAATTTGTATTGTACGCAACAACGTTTTGCATTTATCTTGTGAATTTATTTTATTAATTTTGATTATATGTTCTTATGTTGTGATGTTGCAATTGTTATTTGCATGGCGAATCTATACCATCTTGTTATTGAATGAATTTAAATGATTTTAATTTATTTTTGGACTTTTATAATCAAATGTCCAAAAATATTGTTAATTAAAATGATTAACATATTTAGGATTAGCCGTAGATCCCGTTTGATGTCCTGCTCATTGTTAATTAAAATTTTTGGATTTTTTCAAATGATGTGCACTAGGAGAACTGTAGGGAGATACTGCTAAAATTTCAACATATGTATGAGTATAAAATGTAACAGTAACAATTATGCAGCAATGAGTTTCTAAATGGGTTAGGTTCTTACCTTATAGGAAGGGAGATATAAGGATGTAGAATTAGATGTTGCGAACTTAATTAAAATTATAACCAAACATATAAGTTTAAATATAATTTTATTTGTGTGATATAAAAAATAAATTAATACTATTTAATGTATAGGGAGTAATTTTGAGGACCAATAGGAATTGGATGTACTCTAGACTTACTGATAGGTATTTGAATCCGAAATTCTTGGAGGGTTTAGACCAATTCATACAATTTGCGATATCTTAGCCACAGTGCATGAGTGGGACTAGTGTTCGATGTCTTTGTAACCTTAAAAAATGTCAAAATCAAAATTTCCTTGAGCTAGATAATGTCAAGTTGCACATTCTGAAGAAGGGTTTTGTGCTGGGGTATTATGAATGGTATTTGCATGGTGAAGTCAGTGGGTCTGGATCTTCAACTACGGTAGAAGTAGGCATTAAAGATACAGACAGTTGTCCTCCAACTATATACCATAATATGTTAATGGATGCCCCTGGGCTAGATTTTGATTGGGATCAAATGGAGGAAGCTCCAAATCCAACCACTCATAAACTATATGATATGTTAAAGGCAGTTAACGAAGAATTATGGTTGGCTATGAGAAATAGTCTAAATTATCTGTTGTGGCACAACTTCTGAATATCAAGTCAGAACACCATCTATCTGAAAGGTGTTATGATGAGATATTGCAATGGTACAATGAGTCATTGCCTGTAGATAACACAATAGTTGATAGTTTCTACAGCACCAAGAAGTTAATGCACAATTTAGGCCTTCCAGTCAAGAAAATTGATTATTGCAAGAACAATTGCATGCTTTATTGGGGTGAAGACAGTAATCTAATTGCATGTAAGTTTTGTGATTGGCCAAGATATAAGCCAAAACGTAAGGGTGCATGTCCATCAAAAAAAAGCATTCCATAAAAGATTATGTTTTACTTCCCTCTAACTCCGAGGTTGCAGAGATTGTATGCCTCTAGGGCAACTGCAAAGCATATGAGATGGCATGCGGAACATGCAGAGGAAGATGGGGTGATGTGACACTGTTCAGATTTTATAGCATGGAAGCATTTCAATCGGGTGAATCCAGATTTTGCTTCTGAAATTCGCAATGTCTGTTGGGGCTTATACACTAATGGCTTCCAACCTTTTGGACAATCCGGACAACAATATTCATCTTGTCCAATTATAGTGACGCCATATAATATGCCTTCAGGGATGTATATAAAGAAGGAGTACATGTTCTTATCTATAATAGTTCCTGAACCAAATAATCCAAAACAAAAGTTGGATGTATTTTTGCAGCCTCTGATTACAAAATTGCTACAGTTATGGGATATAAGCATTGAAACATATGATGTGTCTATGAAGCAGAATTTTCAGATGCGAGCTGCTCTGATGTGGACTGTGAGTGACTTTCTTGCATATAGTATGTTGTCTGATTGGAGTACTCTAGGTAGACTTGCATGTCCATATTATAAGGAATTGATAGATTCTTTCATTTTTCCTAAAGGGGGTAAGCAATTGTGGTTTGATTGCCATCACAAGTTCTTACTGATTGATCATCCTTTTAGACAGAACAAAACAGCTTTCATAAAAAATAGAGTTGTTCAAGCAACTGCTCCACCTATACATTTGGGAATTGAATTATTGTAGGACA
>CANTUT010001123.1:0-125000 GCA_947687605.1 Reutealis trisperma
ATGTATGTATCTACATATATATATATATGTATCTACATATATATATATGTACATATATATATATATGTACATATATATATATATGTACATATATATATATATGTACATATATATATATATGTACATATATATATATATGTACATATATATATATGTACATATATATATATGTACATATATATATATATCTATATATATATATATATATACATATATATATATACATATATATATATATATATATATATATATATATATATATATATATATATATATATATATATATATATATATATATATATAATATATATATATATATATATAATATATATATATATATATATATATATATATATATATATATATATATATATATATATATATATATATATATATATATATATATATATATATATATATATATATATATATATATATGGGTGTGGTTTTAATAGTTACTATAATATTTATCCATGGATAGTTACTATTATTTTAACCGTTGGATTAAAATCTAACGGTTTTAATTCATTTTATTGAAAACTCTTATATATATATATATATATATATTATATATATATATATATATATATATATATATATATATATATATATATATATATATATATAAAAACAAATTTTACTTATGTGATAGTACATGTATGATGCTTTATTTATCATAATTTTTTTTATTTCATAGTTTCTTATGATAAATAAAGCATCATACATGTACTATCACATAAGTAAAATTTGTTTATATATATATATATATATTGACCAACTTTGGTGTAGTGAATGCGAACCAGTGAAAGAACCTCCACTTTATTGGTATACTACTTTTAATCTTTTCATTTTATAAACAATTAATTAATAAATTCGTATATACATAACTTATAATTGATTATTTTTAGGTACAAGTTAAATTGTATTATAGTGGATGATACAACCTCTACTACATTCAATATTTTTGGTCAGCAAGCAGCTAAATTAATTGGTTTACTAGCGAGCAATCTTTCTCAAGCATCCAAAAATAAGTTTTCAATCCCACCTTTAATCACTAATATTTATGGATTATGCAAGTTATTTCAAGTTATTCTTAATAAATAGTCTAATGATGCTTATCATTTTCTTTTAATGTGATTCATATTTTTAATGATGAAGCATCTTCCAAAAAATTTATTACATCTTTTATGGAAGCGACTCCTGTCAATCCAACAATTCTTTGAAATCCATTATCAACAAATTAAAAAAAAAAAAATTAAGCAAAGTTCAAATTTTTTAAATCCATCCAATGCTAATATAGATCAAGTCTCCAGTTCATCAAATGCAAGTAAAATAATTTTTTCATCCATAATAGACTTATTTTCAGAAGAATCAATTATAAAAAAATACGGTATCACATAAAAAATGCATTAAAAAAACTAATCTAAAATACTATTTTTTATTAATTACATATCTCTTTAAATGTTATTTTACTGCAAGAATATTCGTCACCCTCTAACAAAGATGATAAAGACTCAAAACCAATTTAAATTGGTGAAGGTAAAATACTTTTCTGTTATGCATTCGTAGCAATTCTATTTTGCACAAAATAATTAAATTGTCTTCTTTTATTTTATTTATTTATTTTTTTTTGTAATGTTGTAGGATTTTCTCAAGCATAAAACCAACAATATTATTATAATGAAATAAATTTTACTATTTATCATTTGTTTAATATTTTTTTTCTATTTTTTAACATTTTTTTTCATTTCTACTACAGTAATACAATATTAAAAAATATGTATAATGAATATTTTAAGAAAATTATGCTAAAAAAAGTCAGTATCCTTAAAATAACCTAACACGTTTTTTTTTTTCCAAATATTGTCCTCAAACCATGCAAAAAAAAAAAAAAAAAAAATCAAATATATCATCTGTAAACTTTATCATACATCTATATCTTAATTTTTCTTTTTATTTTATAAAATTATATGATTAAAAAAAAATAAAGCGCGCTGGTTCCATTCTGGTAAAAAATAAAGACCATAATAAAATAAATTTTTTGTATATATAGCCTTGCCAAAGCCCAATGGCCTAAGGTGGGCTGGTTATATAAGGTTGCTTGCTAATGGTCCAGTCATATTTTTATATTTAATATGAAAAAAAATTGTTCATTTCACCCATATAAATTTAATTTTATAAAATTTAATATAACTAAATTAAATTTTATTATTTGTAAATAATTTCATATTTTTAAAATTTATTTATATCAAATAGGATTAACAAAAATTTTAATTTTTTATTATTAAAATTTCCAATGTATAGGATTGCTCGAAAATCAATTAAAACTAGCTTTCTAATTGGTATCTCATAAGGTATAAATATTATCAAAATCTAAAATTAAATTCCATTCAAAAACTATTTTCTATACAATCCACAACAATACAGATCTAAAAAATTTAATCAATGAAAGCAATTTACGTGCACATATGCTTAATATATATAATTAAATACAAGATATCTAAATATATTTAAGTATAGAAATATTACTAATATTAAAAAATTTAGACAAAAATATATAGTATGCATGGTTAAAAAAATTATACTTTAAAAATAAATAAATGTTTTTCTTCATCTAATTTTAATGATCTAGTTAAATCAAAATAATAATTCATATTTTAATCCAAATTAAATATAACAAATAAAAATTTTAAAATTAAATGGAGCATAAGACAATTAACATAATTAATAAGAATAAAACTAAAAATTTTACTAGGAACAAAATTATCATCTTTTTATATATACCAAAAGATTTTCATGAATTAATGGATTGCTTGTATTATATATTAAGTCTAAGACCTGTTTGAAAAAATTCATTTTCATATTTTAGTTAGTCTTAATCTCTTTTATATTAGGCTAAGGAACAATATGAGATCTCTTTTGTATTAAGCTAAGGGACAATCCAAATTTTAAATTATTTCCTATTCTAAAAATTTATTTTCTTATTTAGGAATGATTTTTGTTAAATTCTTTGGTTATGAAGAATTCTTAGCTTATTTTAGAATTCTATAATGACTTGAGTGACTCTAAATACTCAAATTTTCTTTGTAATTTAATAGTTAATGATAATATAATTAATAAAATTTCCTTTGAAATTTCTCTTAAATTTAATTCTGGTTTAAATCATTTGAATCTTGTCAAAAAGTTAGCTAAGATGTTCATAATTATATCAAAGTTCTTTTTCATAAGTTGATATTGTGTCAAGAAAATTATATTTTAAGCTGTTCTATCACAAGTTAAATTTAGGTGAAAATTTTTTAATTTAAATTTGATTTGGCTTTTCTAAAAGTCGCTTCTAACGTAATGTATTATTGTTGGGTTTTAACTTTAACATACTTGGAATTCATATCAATCAATGATGCTTTAAAAAAAAAAAAAAACATTAGAGAATGATTAAGTGTGCACTTTAGCTAATGATTAATTTTTTTTTTATTTTTTGGAAAATCACTTTAGCTAAGTAATTTGCTTAGGTGTAGAGTGTGAACATTAATTCTTTGTACAATTGTTCCAACCTAGAAACAAACTTTAGTGGGACAACACATGAAACTAACAAAAAAGTTTTTGTTTTGTTTCATTACTCAATGACTTTCAAACAATGTTTGTTTGTTTTTTTTTTCCAAATTCCAATTATTGGCCAATGGCCACTATCTCTATTTTTTTTTTTTTGTTGTTTTTAATTTTTAAATAATAAATTTATCTAATAATATTATTTATTTACTTAACAATAATGAGTTTCTCTCGCCATGCACACGTTAGGATGACATCAAAATTTTAAAGTAAATTAACATTATCCTATTCAATAAAAAACAAAAAGGAAAAACACAAAAGGGTTAGGACCATTGTCCTATGCAAAGGCCCAAAACAAAGTAAACATATCCCAAGACAAAGAAAGTCGTTGGAGAGAGTAACATTTTTGGACTTCTAGCCTCTTTTTTTTTTTTTTTTTTTTTTTTTTTTTTTTTTTTTAAGCTCTGAATTTTAGTCAATGCCAAATATATTTGAACCCATATTTTCAACTTTATAAGTTATTTTAGGTTTTTAAATTAAGGTTTGATATGCTCACATGCACACATTACGGTAAAATGACGTGAAAGTTACATAAAACTAATAGTAATCCAAAAAAGATATTAAAAAATAATTTTTAATTAATTTTATATTATATAAAAGTAAATATATATAAATATTATTCTAAAAATATATAAATATAAAATAATTGTACATTTTTTTATAAATAATAATTATTATTTTAATAGATTTTTGAACAGATATTTCCATCAATAATTTTATAATAATATAAAAATTTAAATTATCTGTTACAATATTCAATAAATAAATGAGAGTTATAGAAGTATATTTTATTATTTTATAGTTGTACACATGCGGTTGATAGGACTAATATTAAAAACTTATTATATAACAACAGATATAATATAAGGAATAATTATAAAATATGAAACTTATACTTTATGAAAAAAAATAATACTTAGAACTCAAAATATAAAAGATAATAATAAGAAATATGCATGCAAATTGAAATGAATATGTATTCTAATTTATATATGGATAGCCCCTATAAATAATAAATTATTTATAATTAATATATATACTCCTAACTAACTTGCCAACTAAAATGAATGGTTGAAATTTTATTATAACAATAAGGTTTTGTGAGAAGGTTTTTTCTATGCTTGAGATTGAAATTAAGTGGGAGTGGGGGAGTTGGCTTTATGCATCAATAGGGCACTCTCAGTCCCTCAATGGTGAGCAGTGGCTGAAGGAGAGCGTTATTATAGTGGAAACTCTATAACTAGGGATAAGGATAAGATTTATATATGTTATGGGTAAGAGTATCGATAATTTCACATATATTGGAATTGTATGTAATCTAGTGAGTTTAGTTGGAGGGGGGTCATAGTAGGTTGGTTGTGTGTAAATCAAGTGGTTCTAATGTGGGTAAGGAGGTTGTTGGTTTGCCCAAAATAAATTTACTGGACTTGAGGAAGATGAATTGTTATTGCTTGAAGATAGAAAACATAGAAGGGTTGGTAGTGAAGCCTAAAGGGAAGAGATGCAGCTTGATGTTCCATTGACTCAAAATGTGGATCAAGGTTTGGTTATCTTTGATAAGCATGAGAGTTCAGATGGTAAAGCACTTATATCAATATGACCCATGGATTAGGCCTGTCGGGAGACATGATAGGCTTAAGCTAGGATTGCTAAGGGCTTGGCAACTCGTGAGTAGTGTTGACTCTTAAGGAGCTCATTAAATCAAGTAGGCTAGTTTTTGTATTTTTAATTGAGACTTTGGTTCATAGTATTAAAGTTGAGCAAATAAGAAATAGTTTGGGTTTTAACAATTGTTTTTATGTGGAAATAGAAGGTAGGAGTGGAGGTTTGGCATTTTTATGGAGGAATAAAGATGCACGCACTTTGTTGAGTTAATGTCACCATATTAACATGGTGATGAGTGAAGTGAATGGGGTTATGTGGCGTTATACTGGATTTTATGGTTTTGTTGATAGAAATCAAAGGCAAAGCTCCTGGAATCTCCTTAAGTCGTTAAAGGTAGACTCCGATTTACCTTGATGTGTAATAGGGGATTTTAATGATATGTTGAATATTGAAGATAAGAGGGCAATGTTTAGCATCCATTATGGTTGTATAATGGCTTCAGATTGGCTATTGATGATTGTGATTTAACTTACCTTCATCTTGATGGTTACAAGTTCACTTAGCAGTATGAAAAAGATACTTCTTCTTATGTAGAAGAGAGGTTGGACAGGGTCATAAGGGTTTTATTTCCTCATGCTCATCTACAGAATTTGGTTGCTCCAGTGTCAGACTGTAGTCCTAGTAAATTAAATACATGTTATCCTTATATTATTCCAAAGAGGTTTTGTTTTAAATTTGAGAATTCATGGATTCTAGAATGGGATTTAGTGGACTTTGTTAAGTCCGCATAGGAAGCTACGTGTAATAAGGATTTCTTGGATAAGCTGCATACATGCATACGTGCTTTGTCAAAGTGGGTTCAGGGTTTTATTTGCAAATTTCTTTATAAGATAATTGCATGCAAAGATAAAATTGATAGGTCAGATGGTAATGATGACATGGCCTTAATTTGTGAATTGAATCAATCAAGAGAAATTTTAGGTATTATTATTAAATAGGAGGAATGCTATTGGAGAAAATGGGAGAAGAATTTTTGGCTTAAAGATAGAGACTCATAATAAATTTTTTCACTCTATGGCTTTAGCTAGGAAGTAAAAAATTTAATTTCTAAAATTCAAGATGAGTCTGGGGTTTGGGTGGATGACATAGAAGGGATTAATTCAATGGTAATTAAATATTTTGAAGACATTTTTTCTGCAGATAGCTTTGGTGGAAATTCATATTGGAGCAATGTTTAATCTCGGGTTTCAGGGTTAGAGAATGAGAGACTCACTATACCATTTATGATTAAAGAGTTTAAAATTGCTATTTTTCAGATGCATCTGGATAAGTCTCCAAGTCCTGAGGATTTAATTTAGGTTTTTTTTCAAAAATTTTGGCATTTAATTGGCAATGATGTTTTTCTTGCTTGCGTCAATTAGATTGTTAATTGTGAGTTACCTAGTAGTTTGAATGACACAATTATTATGCTTATCCCAAAGTGTGATAACCATGTGTCTATGAAGGAGTTTCATCCTATTTCCCTAGGTAATATGCTTTATAAGATTATTACTAAGGTACTTGCCAATTGTCTAAAAGTGATTCTACTAAGTCTTATTTATGATGCTCAGTCTGCTTTTGTGCCTAGTTGGTTTATTACAAATAATGTTATTATAGCTTTTGAATTGATTCACTATATGAAATGAAAAACTTAGGATAAGAAGGGTTGCTAGCTCTAAAAATTGATATTAGTAAGGCATATGATATAATTAGTTAGGATTATTCGAGAGTTATTATGGTCCAGATGGCTTTTTTGAGTAAATGGGTTAATTGGATAATGATGTGTGTCTCTACTATTAGCTATTTTATTGTTGTTAATGGTTAGGAGATTGGACCAGTGTATCCTCACAGGAGTATTCATTAGGGAATCCTTTATCACCTTATCTATTTATTTTATGTACAAAGAGTTTGTTTTCTCTTATTGGAAGTGCCGATAGGAGTGGTGATGTTCACAAGTCAGTAATTTGTAGGGGGCTCCTATATTTTCCATTTACTTTTTGTGGATGATAGCTTCTTCGTTTTTCAAGATACTATGGAGGAATGTGTGGCTTTGTAGTTTATGTTTCTAGGTATGAGTGAGACTCAGGGCATGCTATTAATTATCATAGGTCTAGCATTTTTTAGTCTTAATGTTCATTACTTTTTTAGATATGATATTATTGGCCTTTTGGTGTCTTGAGCCCTTTGGATACTGGTTAATATCTTGCTTTGCCATTGTTAATTGGTAGAAATAAGAAATCAGTTATGATTCATTCTGGTATTGTTGATGGATTGGAAGCTTTGAATGTAGGGGACTTACGAATCCCTAGTAATGGGGAATGGGATCTTGAGCTATTGAATGTTTTATTTTTCAACTAGAGATGTTGAGCCTATAACTCGGTTAGCACCTATAGTGAAGAGTCAAGTTGATAAACTAATTTAGGATTTTGAAAAGAAAGGGTGGTATTTGATTAAGTCTAGCTATAAGTTAGTCATGGCTTTGTGGTTTGCAGGTGAGCAGATTAAGGCTTTACCACAATGGGATCGTTTTTAAAAATTGCCTTATCCACTGCAAATTAAGCACTATTTGTGAAAAGTTTGTGTTAATGTTATTCCAATAAGGGATAATGTCTTAAAGGTTTAATGGTGCTAAATAAGTGTGTATTATGTGAGGTGTACGGTGAGCATTTAATTCATTTGTTTTTAGACTGCCCTTTTTAGTGAGTTGTTGGAAAGTGATAGGGGATATGGTTCCTTATGGTTTTGTTAATTCCATACATGAATAGCTTGGCTTCATAATGGAAAGAAAAGACATTGATGTTACTGTTAAATGTTGCATAGTTGTTTATAGTACATAGGATCAACATAACCAGTGGTCATGTAAGAAAAGTTATCATCCTCCTTTACAAACTGTATAAACGAGTTTTGATTTTCTAAAGGCTTGGCAAGCAGCTCATGTGTCGGTTTCTCAGTCCATTGTCAATAGACAATTAACTGCTCTTGTTTGTTGTGTACATCATTCATTTCACTTTATCAAATGCAATATGGACGCATATGTTTTTGTGCGTGAAGGGACCATTGGTGTTGGTTTAGTGATCACAAACCATGCAAGTGAGTTTCTTTATGGCTCTGCAAAGCATCTTATTTGAGTCTATCATCCATAGGAAGCTAAAGCTTCAGGTTTATTGGAGGCAATTAGACTATTAATTTCTCTAAACCTTAGTGGGATTGTGATTGAGTTAGATGCTAAAGGTTTTTTTAATGGTCTCTATTCTTCAAAAGTGGATGATTTTGAGTTTAGGATTATTATACAATTCTACAGGTCTATTTTAAACAATTTGGTTGATGTAATTGTTTCATTTGTAAGTTGACAAGTGAATGTGGTTGCCCATTCTTTTGCTCAAGTGGCTTGTTTTTGTGCTAGTCCCATGTTTTGGCAAGAGGCTCATGAATTTGTTAGAGCACTCTTGTTGTTCGATATTTCAAATTGATTAATAAAGATTAGTATTTGATATAAAAAAATTAATTTGTGAACTTGAATTAAATAAAACAATTGATAGTTAATAAGTTACTCTTTAAATTTCTTTTTGTCCTCTTAATTAATTTGCCATTAATTAAATTTTTTAATATATTTTAATTCTAAAAAATTGTAAAAAATTTAAAATTTTATAAAATAGATAATTACAATGCCAATAAAAAAAGAGTTTGAAATTTTCTTTTTGATTTAGTTTTAATAGATATATAATGGATAAGATATTTATTTGAAAAAAAAATAAAATTGATTTGATTGATTTTCTTAGTGTACCCCTATGTGGGATGACAGTTCAATTTCTCTCAAATTATTGCAATGCGAACTTGAAAGAGTCACTGGCAAAGAGAACACCAAGTTATTAGTAATAAATGTTAGAAAATATAACAATGAAGAGAATTAATTACATTATAAGAACCAACTATAAATAATAAACATAAGATCAAGAATATAAGAAATTTATTTAGGTTTAAAACGCGTAAATTCACTTTTCTAAAAATGATATTTGCACTCTCTTCTCAACAAGACTGCTATGATTTTAATGCAAATAGTTTCAGTGGATATGACAAATCTTTAGAAAATCTATATTGAGCAAATAATAAATAATTTCTAATAGGAATTAGAGAATATTTAATTCAATCATCTAGAGAATTAATGGCAAGAATAAAAATTAAAGTTCTTTTTAATTTAATTTCAAATACATATTTATAGGTATTTCTATAAAAGACACAACTTTTATAAAAAATACAACATTTTTAAAAGATACAACCTTTAGAAAAGGACGTGATCTCTGGAAAAGACACAATATTTAGAAAAGACACAACCTTGGATAAAAAAACTACCATTTTTATTTAAACAAATTTCCAATAATCCCCCATTTGTTCAAATAAAAATAAATTTCTCTAAGTTATTAAATAGTATTTATGAATAAAGTAATATATTTTTCGATTTAAATATTACCTTAGTATAAGCATCACAAAATGAAGTCGAAATCCCAAGTAAGATAAAAGTTTTGAATTTGTTATTTCTAATGACAACACTGGTGACACCACACATAAATACAAAGTATTTTCATATTCCACACAATCACATGCTTAGTTCTTGTAAGGCCATGAGCTGATCCAACATTCATGAAGCACCACTTTTAAGTTCATATAGGTGAAGTTCTTTTAGTATATTTGTCACTCTTTGAGATACTTGTCCTAATTTGACTGAATTTCTTAAGTGTATAAATAACTCAACCCTTATTCAGTGATAACCATCATTTTAGCTTCTTTAGATGAGACTAATAAAATATTTCAAAGTGCTGAATCACTTCACATGCTAATGACTTATTTTTACCCTTTGAACTCTACTTTACTCATTTCATAATATTGAGTAGGATTGATGCCATTGGTAGATCTTTATTCAAAGAATTTCAGCCCCATCCATCTTAACATTGATCTTACAACTTCTCTTGTAAGAGGTTTGGTGAATGAATAAACCAAATTCCATTTATTTTTATAAATGTGAGTGAAATAATCTCACACTTGATTATTTTTCTCAAATAATTATGTCTAAAATTTATGTGTCTTGACTTTCTATTGTATACTTCACTATACGCCCTTTGATTTTAAGTGACCAAATTTCTTCAGTATTTTCTCTATATAATGAGATTGACTTAAAACATATCCTCTACTATTTCTTTTTACCATTATACCAAGTATGGTATCAACTTGCCCAAAATCTTTTATTTTAAATGTTGAAGATACAAACCTCTTTTTTTATATAACACCTTTCATATCGAAGATAGAACCTCTTTGGTTTTACAACACATTTCATGTTGTTGCTCACTATTAGCATATCATCGACATAAAGACAAACTATTACCATATAGTCATCACATGTTTTGAAGAAGTTAATATAAACTTTATCTTATCTTGCCAACACGTGAAATTCATCCCATCAAAATGATTCATATGAATGAAATCTTGATTCAACAATTTGATGGTATTTGTGACTTCCATGGTGAATCGTACAAACTTATATTATGGAAATCAACTATAAATAATAAACACAAGATAAAGAATATAAGAAATTTATTCAGGTTTGAAACGTGTAAATTCGCTTTCATAAAAATGATATTTGCACCCTCTTTTCAACAAGATTGCTATGGGTCAAATACAAATAGTTTTAGTGGATATGACAAGCCTTTAGAAAATCTATATTGAGCAAATAATAAATAATTTCTAATATGAATTAGAGAATATTTAATTCAATCACTTGGAGAATTAATGGCAAGAATAAAAATTAAAGTTCTCCTTAATTTAATTTCAAATACCTTCTTATAGATATTTCTATAAAAGACACAAATTTTGTAAAAGATATAACTTTTTAAAAAGACACAACCATTAAAAAATGACATGATCATATTTGGAAAATACATAACATTTGGAAAGGACACAACCTTTAATAAAAAAAAAAAACTATCATTTTTATTTGAACAAATTTTCTACAATAAATTCGTTAAGGCCATATATTATATGCAATTATGAACTCTCTTTGGGATGTATTTTCCTCTAGTTATATTCCTAACATCCTCATTAAGCATGTACGAGTGCCTCAACTTTGGTCCACTAAGCTATACTTCCACATTTTCGACTACAGTTAGGTTGAGATTGGTACTAATCACACAACTCAAAAGCAAACTCCAATCTATTAGTAGAAGTTCATTAAGATTCTTAAATACAATGTAAATAAAAAATTCTTTTTCAACATGAAAAAAACGTATCACATAAATTTTTAAAACTCTTAAATATATATTAAACCAATTGGATCCTCTTAATGATGTTCTATTGGACGAGAAACGAGCTTGTGTTCAGCATCTTAGACAATTGTTGTATTGGGAGGAAAATTTTTATAAACAGAAGTCTAGGGTGTTGTGGATGGAATTAGGGGACCAAAATACAAAATTTTTTCATCAAGCTTGTAAGATGAGGCAAATGAGGAATCGAATTACTAGTCTAATAGTGGATGGGAATTTGGTTACTGATCCTGAAGGTATTACTGCTGCCATTCTTGATTTTACAAGGGTTTATTGGGTACTCATAGACATATGAGTGCACATATTGATTATAATGTGTGCAATGCTGGTGCCAAAGTTTCTGAGGAGGATGCTATTAAATTATGAGTAGCAATTTGTGAATAAGAAGTTAAAAAAGTAGTGTTCTCCATTGGTAATGATAAGGCTCCTAGACCTGATGGATTTAATGGTGTTTTTTTTTTCAAGGAAGCTTGGGGCATTATCGGAAGGGATATAATGGCTGCCATTCAAGAATTTTTCCAATATGGAAAAATGCTGAAATGTCTTAATTCTACCCTTATTTCTATTATTTCTAAGGTAGCTAATCCTGAAGGGTTGGGAGATTATAGACCAATCTCTCATTGTAATGTGTTGTACAAGTGCATTACCAAAATTCTTTCTAATAGGATGCAAGAGGTATTACCTAGGATTATTGATGAGGCTCAATATGCTTTTGTCCCTAGTAGGCAGATTTTTTATAATATTCTTTTAGTTCATGAGCTGATGTTTGGGTATCAAGATGGAAAGGGGAATGGAGATTGTGCTATGAAAATAGATCTCAAAAAGGCTTATGATTCAGTTTAGTGGGACTATATTGAAGAAATGTTGTTGGGTTTTAAATTTTCCTTTATAGTTTGTTAAGTGGGTGATGGTTTGTGTTAGGACCCTTATTATTCTGTTGTGGTGAATGAGAATCTTGAGGGTTTTTTTCTTAGTGCAAAAGGGGTTAGGCAAAGGGACCCTATATATCCATTATTGTTTGTAATTGTAATGGAGTACCTTTCTAAGGCTTTTAAAGTGCTTTGTGATGGGAACTTTAGATACCACTTTGGATGTCAAGGTTTGTAGATAAAGCATATATGTTTTGCTGATGACTTGTTTGTGTTTTGCAAAGGGGAAGTGAAATACTGTTCAGCAAGTTCAAAAGGTTCTTCAACATTTTGTTAATGTTTTTGGATCATAGGCTAATTCAAATAAGAGTTTAGTGTTTTTTTAATAGGGTGGTTGATGATGTAAATAACCAAATTTTGAATATTTTAGACTTTTCTGAAGGTAAACTTCCCATTAGATATCTTAGTGTCCCCTTAATCAATAGAAGGTTGACCAAGGTAGATTGTCAAGGCTGATTGAGAAGTTAACTAGGAAAATAAATTCCTTGAATGTGAAGTCTTTGTCTAACGTAGGGAGATTGCAATTTTTAAATACAGTGTTGCTTAGTATGAAGAATTTTGATGTCAAGTTTTTATTCTTCCCCAATCAGTAATCGAGTCTATTGAGCAATTGTGTAGGAATTTCTTATGTAAGGGCATAGCTAAGTACAAGCATTGGGCTCTTATTGCTTGGAAGGAGGTATGTAAAAGTAGAAAAGAGAGGGGGTTGGGTATAAAGAGTGAAAAGGCTTGGAACAAAGCTGTTATTATAAAACATATTTGGAATTTGGTGGTTGGGAGACAATCCTTATGGGTGAAGTGGGTTGGTATGAATAAACTTAAGCTTCTAAGTTTTTCGGGTATTACCAAGCCTCTCAAGGCTAGTTGGAGTTGGAGGAATATCTTGACGTTAAGAGAAGAAATTAAAGGTTGTTTTCATTGTAAGCTTGGCAAAGGTGAGGTCAGTTTTTTATATGACCCGTGGGTGAATAGTGTAGCCCTTATGGAGTTGTATCCTCATTTGTCTATTCAAGATGCAGATATTAGTAAGAACGCTAAAGTTGTTGATTTATGGAAACATGGTCAGTGGTAGCTTCTTGATCCTATAAACGAAGACATTGAAGTAGTTTAGAAGCTTTTGAAGCACAATTTTGTTGTTAATCTTGCTGTTAATGATTCCATAACATGGCGAATGACTAAAACAAATAAATTTATTATTGCCAGTACATGGCAGCTCTTCTAAGGGACTAATGGGTATAAAGCTTGGAATGTTGTGCTGTGGGGATACAATTTTATCCCTCGATAGAGTTTTATTGCTTGGCTTGCTGTACAAGGGAAATTGCATGTTAAAGCTAAGCTAATTAAATGGGGTATGGTGATGGATACTAAATGTGTGTTATATGGTTTGCAAGAAGAAACTATTGAGCACTTATTTTTTCAATGTAATTAGTCTAAATCAATTTTTAGTAAAGTGTTGAGTGTTTGTGGAGGTAAGAGAGGTGTGTTGGATTGGAGGAGAGAATAGAGTTGGTTCTCAAGGAAAGCTAAAGGCAAAAGCCTCTTAAGTCATACTAGAAGACTTGCTTTTTGGCAACCATTTACCACATATGAAGAGCCAGGAATTCTATTATCTTTGATGTAAAGCTTTCAATGAAAAAATGGTGTTGTAGAAGATTAAAGAGACAATTCTTCTAAAGCTATATTCTAAAATACATAATTCTTGTAAATTTTGGGATTTGAATAGGAATTGGTTACAAATTTGCTAGTTTAGAATAGAGGTAGGCAAAAACCGACCAAACTGAATTTTCAAACCGAACTGAAATTACATATTTGGTTCGGTTATTTGGTATTCGGTTTTCAGTTTGGTTTGACATTTTAGATAATTTTGGTTTTTAGTTCAGTTTTAGAGGTTGAAAAACCAAACCTACCAAAAAAATCAAAATTATATATTTAAATATATTTTTAATACTTTTAATATTATTTTTATTTTTATTTTATATATTTATATCTTTATGTATTGTTTTATAAAAATTATTTTATATATTTATAAATGATATATTATTTTACAAATAATTATTTTATATATTATATATTTTATACATTATTAATATGTATTCAAAAATTTTATATTATACTATATATAAGAAGTAAAAACCGAAATTAAAAATCGATTTTCGATCGAACCAAATCGAAATTTAAATTATGGTTTAAGGGTTTTTTTGGTTCGGTTCAATTTCAAAATTTTTACAAATTTTGATTTTGGTTTTTCAGTTTTCAAACCAAACCGAACCAATGTCCACTCCTAGTTCAGAGTTGTAAGGATGGCTATGGTGTGAGGTTGGATTTTGTTTTTAGGTAGCATGTGTTTTGTTGGTGCGCAGTCTGTGTAGCTTGTGTTTTGTACAGTTGTGTTGTTCTATGTTTTTCAGTGTTTTGGCTTTGGTTAAGCCTTTGTTTGCTGTATTGTTCATTTCTTATTGGTTTTATAATAAGATTCTTTGGTTGTTTTGACAAAAAAAAAAAAAAAATGATGTAAATTTTTTAAAAAATAAATTTCGCCCTCAAACATTTTAAAAAAAATATTTATATCAACCTTCAAAATTAAGACATTACATTTGTCACCTATATTTTTTTGAATTAAAAGATATAAAAATAATTGAGTTGGAATAGATCCAATCATTAAATATTATTAATTTGATAATTTTTTTAGAGAAAAAATCATTCAGAGAAAATAATATAATTATACAATAATATAATTTCTTAAAATAAATATCAAAATTAATGGGTAAAAGAAAACAGTAATAAAGAAAAACTAACTAAAAAAAACAAAGAAAGAAATAAGATCAATCATGCTTAAAACTCAAAAGCAAGTCAACATGCCAAAGCAAGAAAATTATCATGGGAAGACCAAGAAAGTAGAATTACCGTAATAGAATATTTGGCATCTTTTCAGTAGTTAAAATTCCTCTGATTTTAGATCATCGCTTTAACTAATTAAAACGTTTAGTCATCACATTATGAACTTTCTCTACCATCATTTGTCAAATTTCAAAATTATATATATGTATACATAGAGAGAGAGAGGTTAAATTATAGTGGGGAAATTAAAACAAAAAAAATTATCTTTAAATCACATTAATCTAAATATCTAAATGAAGGAAAAACTCCTCTTAGACCCTCTTTGGGATTGCATTTGAAAAAAATTCAGCAAAATTTTTTAAAATTGCTTTTAAATAAAAGTAGATAAATTGATACTTTTTCTAGAAGTAAATTTGAACAAATAGTTTATAAAAATAACAAAAATAATCAATAAAATAAAAAAAATTTTAAAAGCGACTCCTAACAGCAATTCTAAATACACATTTAATAAAAATAGCATACCATAACATTTTCTCTCTATAATTATTAATTACTCATATTTAGTAAATCTTCATGTAAAAATGTCTATTAAAAATATTAAAAATCATTTTATACTCTTATTTATATTTAAATTCTTAATTTTTATAGAATAATACATTAAAATAATAATAATAATAAAAAGAGATGGTTAGGATTTAAACCCCCTAACTATTTGTATTACGAAGCAAACGCACTAAATTATTCCGATATTATACTTATGCACTCTTAGATTGATTGATTAATTGACAATCCGAAAAAGAAAACAAATTTTCTACTAGAAACCAACAAAAACAAAGAAGACTTTGCTAATGTGAATCATCAATGAGTCACAAACTAAGAATAATGTGCCAAAAACAAAATAATATCACTCCTTTATTACTTTTTAATGAAACTTCGTAGAAATTAAATTGAAATGATAAAGATAATTTTAAGAGAAAATTATATCACATGTCCTAAATTTTCTATTTTTAACATTTATCTTCTCTTAATTTTCTATTTTCATATTAGGACTTTGTAATTACTTTTTTATTTTTTTTAGGTTTTATACTTCTCAACTTTGTTATTTTTTGTGCCAACTCATCACCTTCTGTGCGTCGTTTCTCTTTTCTTCAAATTTATTTTATTTTTATGAAAAAAAATATTTTATTTATTTTTAAAATTTTAAGAAAAATATCCTACCTTCATGTAAATGCTCTCCAAGTTGTCTTGGTCAAAATCATCCTCTACTCCCATCCATCTCCAACCGTACACTTCACATATTTTTTTAAACATTTTCTTATCATCCTATAAGAACCAATTTTTCACAATAATTATAATATTAATATCAGGGTATTAAATAACCGTTTCGCTGGGAATTTTGAAGGGTTCGATACGTTATTTATCTGTTATAATGTTACTAATGAGAATTAGCACTGAATCGGTACTGAATCACCCAATACACATTGATACGACCGTTATTTAGCGATACGGGTGTGACATATTAATAAAAAAATATTATTATTATATTTTTTATTTTATTAATGTAAATTATAAATATATTATTTAAAAGACATTATTTTATATTTGTTCTATTTTATTAATATAAATTATTGAGATATCATTTTTTACATTATTTATATTTCAATATATTTAGAATATTATTGATAATTTTTTACAAAATTCATTTTTTTGTATAAATTTTTTATTTGTGACTGTAAATTATTGATTGAATTTTATAATTTGACTATGTTTTATTTTTATATATTTATTTTTAAAAATTTAAATAATGGTTTTATAAAAATTTTAAATGAGTTTAATAGCAGATAAGACAATTCAGATACTTCTCGACACTCTTTTTGTTGGTGATTAATTAATATTATGGTACATTTATTTTTTAATTTTACTTTATTTATTTAGAATAGGGAGGGATTTTTTTTATCACCTTATTCATCTTGAATAAGGTGGCTTTTTCTCTCATGAGTTAATAAAACAAGATTGATTTATTGTTATTAGTTATATAATTTGAATTTAATTTATTGTTATTATTTATATAAATTTAATTTATTGTTATTCTTTATATAAATTAATTTAATGTATTACATTTTGGATATTATATTTTATTTCTTATTGAATTATATCAGTTTGCTAATTATTTTTGAAAATTCACAGTAACAGCGACCGATTCAGGCCGATTCAATCCGATTCCGTTACATCGATTCTGATACAGATACTATATGTAGAACCATTATTTAATACCCTGATTAATATTCTCTTTTATAAAATCTCAATGTTTCTTTTGGAAAAAAAAAAAAGCCTCCACATTACTTTAGATTTTTTATACTTCTTATATATTTACTAAAAATATATTATTTTTAATTTAATGTATACATTTTATTATATTTTATTATTTTATTTAAAATTCATTATTTATATAAGTAGCAGCGGAGACTAATTATATGATAAAAGTATATTGAATTTGTATTAAATATTAATTATTTACTAATAGTATACTATTTTTTGTTTTGTTCAAAATTCATGGCTTATATAAATATTAGTAAATACTAATTATATTATAGAAATGTTTCTAATGCATATATAATGCGCTATAAATTGTTTGCTTTAATTCATGAGCTATTTTTATAAATTTAAGCTATATATAAACAGTATTACATATTGATTATATACTAAAAGAATACTGAATTTTATAGTAATGTATATTGTTTGTTATTTTTTATTCTTTTTTTTTTATATATATACAAGATATTAGTATTTCTAATTTATAATATATGCTATAAATTGTTTGTTTTGATTCATGAGCTACTTCTATAAATTTAAGCCATGTATAAACAGTATTATATACTGATTATATATTACAAGAATATTGAATTTTATAGTAATGTATAATGTTTGCTGTTATTTGTTCATTTTTTTAATATAAAAGATTATTATTTCTAATATATAGCATATGTTATAAATTGTTTGTTGATTCATAGGCTATTTTTATAAATTTAAACTATATATAAACAGTATTAGATAATGATTATACATAAAAAAAAATACTGAATTTTATAGTAATGTATAATTTTTATTGTTATTTGTTCATATATATATATATATTTTTTAAATATAAGAGATTACATTGTGAATTTTACATAATATATGAATGAACTAGCAAAAAAACACATATCAATAATAGGTGATGTCAAAAATTTGAGTGGTATACAAACTTGATATATATACAAAAAGTATATCAAAATAGTTGCAATAACAATAAAAAAAATTCATAATTCTTATTTGTTGTAATTAAGATATTGTCGTATTGAAATGCTGTCTTCATTGTAGTATTGAAATCCTACAAGCAACTTTAAAAGGCTATCCATTCAAATGGGAAACAACTTAGTAGCAAGCAACTAATAATCACTAGCAACAATCCAAGTCCAAGCAATTGAAAGACATCCAATTGTAGCAGCAATCGACAAGAAAAAAAAAATACCAGGGACCAATACCAACGAAAATTCATACCTTAGAAAACCTATACATATTGTCATGACAACCACCATTAATTTATTAAAAATCCAATATTATAAAAATCTAAACAAACCTATAGATTATCATATTCAATAAAAATTAATTTGATAATTTCATCTTCACTATTGAATTCTCAAGATTCTACACCCACATATGAAAAATTCTAATTATCTCGAATCTCCACTATATAATGCAATAGAGTTTGCTTCTCATTTCAAGCAAACTCCACTCAAACATTTCAACAAACATTCAGAGAACTACTTGAACACATAATTGATAATTACATAAAATTAGAAGAAACTATCTAATTAAACACAGTTTCCCAATGTCAATCCCCGAGTCATATTGATGTAATCAATTTGGTGCTATATATATAAGTATTATAGCACCAACATCACAAACATTTCAATATCAAATAGATAAAAATAAATAAATAAATAAATAAAAGTGTATATTTTATTTTTAGCTGAGCAAGAATTGAGCTTCCTTGAGATTAACAACTTTCGGTGATTGAGCACTGGAACATGGTTAAATTCATTAGACCAATCAATGGCATTATTAGTATAGGGATGACAATTTTGACCTGCTTCGTTGAAATCGAAATTCCATTAGAACTACACAATTGAGTCATATCTTTGTTACTTTTCTCAATCCAACTCTCTATTCACAAGCTAGTCCATGGATACAAACTAGAAATCAAGAAGAAGAAATTGGGGGGAAAAAGGGATTTAAATTGAGAGAATCGGAGTTGGTAAATTAAGGATTGCAAACATTGAGATGTAGAGAGAGAGTACCTTCTATAATAGGAGCAGTAAGAACCAAGAATAAAGAGGCACGATAGAGAAGATAAGAAAGAGCACTGTGTTACAAATCCTTTATTTTTTAGTTGAGAAGATGAGAGGAGAAAAAATGGTAAATTTGTAAATCAGTAGAAAGATTTTAGCTATTTTTGCAAACTCAAAATTCAAGCGACCAAAAGGTTAATTTTATTAGTTTTTAGAGTATTTGTGTAAATATTTCTAACTTTAATAAGTGTAAGTTAAGTCTATAAATAAGTTAAATTTAATAAATTTGGATTAACCATTACTAAAAAGTTAGAACTAATTTATTAGATAGTTAAGCTAAATTATTTTATATGTATTTTAATGTAATTTTTTCAATGTGAAATTGATTTTTAACAAAAATATTCCTATAATAATTAGTAGTGATCAGGTCCAACCCAATGAACACACTTTATATTGCTTAATTAGCCATATTTGCATGCAATTCTTGGAGTAATCAAAATAATTAAGAGTTAAGACCAGTGCGTGTGAAAGGAAGAAGATTCTTTTATATATATATATATATATATATATAAATGAATTGTTTGTTTGTTATTGACTTTAAAATAAAATAAAAATTTCATTTAAAATAAGATAAGAAGAAATTGCATGTGGGCTTTTCTAGATTGTGACTACTATTTTTGGATGATTTCTGACTCCATTTGACATATTTTCAGGTCAACTAAATCTTATACTATAAATTTTAAAATTTTATTGCGATTATCACTTATTTGTATATACATACGCTATGAATGTTTATTCTGATGACCTTTGAATCTTTGACTTGCTAACCAACCCTGTGTTTTTCCCCCTAATCATATATATTTAACAAATAAATAATACGAGCTTTTTTTTTTTTTTTTTTCTTTTTTAATTTTTGAAATCTTATTATCTCAACTTATGATCAATGAAATATATTATTTAAATTATATAACTTCATTTATAAAAGTATTTTAACTAAAATTTTTAACTTTGATAGATACATTTATTGTTTTAATTATGTTGAAAAATTCTTATCGACACTAAATATATATATCAATCCAATTAAATAAATACACATAAAAGAAGAATATTCATTGAGCAAAAAATAGATAAAAAAAAAATCATATTTATACATTTAGTATAAACAAAAATTTTCCATATCATATTAAAAAAATGTGATAGTTTATCTCTTTTCTCTCTCTGCATATATATATATATATATATATATATATATATATATATATATATATATATATATATATATATAAAGGAATAAAATATTGCATTGTGAGGAAGGCTAGCCTATGACCAAGATATAATTAATTATATTCAAAAAGAAAACTAAAGATTTTCAGTACTGATCTGATTCTACATTGATGTACAATAAGCAAAATTTAAGTTATTATCTTTTGGTCCAAGTAAATAATTAAGGCACTAACCATTTTTATTATTTTAATTAATTGATTGATTTTACCGGCTCAAATATATATATATATATATATATATATATATAAAAGAGTTTTCAATAGTTACAGTTTCATCATAACCATCATAAAACTTTGTGTAAGTATAAATGATTGTATATTTTCCAAACCAATAAACTTTGTGCAAGTATTAAATGACTGAAATTTTCTAAACCAATAAATAATAGTTATAAATATTGCTGAAAAAATCAAAATGAATTAAAACTATTAGATTTTAATCTAACGGTTAAAAGAATAGTAACTATCCATAGATAAATATTGTAGTAACCATTTAAACCAAACACACACACACACACACACACATATATATATATATATATATATAAATAAAGACTTCACTTGAATGGATTATTAGTACATAAGTGCTATGGTCATTTAAGCATATATAAAATGAAATATGGATACTCCCAAATCCCATGTCGACAAAATATCGGATTTTTATGCACATTGCAACTCCTCTTACAAATGCTTAATTAGATGTTATTTATTGATTTCAAGTAAATTAAGTATTAACCTTGCAAGATATTTCAGTAAATAGCACTGGACATGGGGTGGCATAGCTCTCCTTTGGAAGGAGATCATATGGCGAAACTATTGACCTACTCATCTAATCATATTGACATATCTGTAAACTTGCAAGATATGCTAGTGTGGCATTAACTGTTTACTATGGCCACCCAGAGAGGAACAGAAGACGTCTTGCTTAGGATCTCCTTCGGAATCTCGCCTTTAAATCCTCTTTCCCTTAGGTCTGCATCAGTGACTTCAATGATCTACTTTCCACCGATGAGAAACGAGGGATTAGGGAGCATCCTCATTGGTTATCGGAAGGATTTAGAGAAGCGGTGGACGATTGCAATTTGGTGGATTTAGGTTTGTATGGGTATCAATTTACTTGGGAATGTGGTAGAACCAATTTTAAAAACTAACCATTAAACTTGAAAAGTTCATTTCTATATTAATTACTTTGTATATTTATATCTAATCAAAATGAGAATTTTTTCCATATTATATTTCTTAATAATGCTTTTCAAGTGGCAACTGGATCAAGATAAATTTTTTATTAAGCCAATGGTACTTACAAATTTATAATATGAACTAGGCCAAAAAAAGAATTTAAAATATGAAGAAAACCTATATGAGGTGAAAGAATTGAAAGTATACCAAACAAAGAAATAAATTTGAAATCTGAAGATAAATCATAACAGGACAAGAAAAAGAATGAAATTCAATCCAAATTATGGTATAACAGGGTTATTACAAGGATCAATTAAACTATGATAACATATCATTGTCTTTAGGCCGTAAGAGTTAAGTCTAATTAAATCAAGGTATAGAAGTCAAATCTAATTAACCAATATAAAGTCAAGTCATAGTCAAAGTTAAAATATATTGGGTTTATAACAAATTAAGCTTTATTTTAGTTGGGTTATCCTCTTTATTATAAGTCATTCATATTTCTTATCATTAATCAATATAGTATTAGCCACACAAATTTCTTTTCATTCATTTATTATATATTTAACATTGTCCGATATTGTCGCTGCGTTTAAGGGGAGTATTTCAAATGTCAATTAGGTGTCCTAGCTGCACTTGAGGGGGAGTATCAAAAAAAGTCCCACATTAAAAGTGGATAAAAAAAAATATTCAAAGCTTATATGTAGTGAGGATCAACTACCCAAATGGCTAGTTACTCATTTTGGTTATAGTTGACCAAATATTTTATTGTTGTTATATTGCTCTACACTCTATCTTTAACACCTTAAATTAAAAAAAAAAATGGTATCAAAGCAAGTTTGGTTTGGTTTATTAATTTCCCAATTCTCCATCTGGGTGTCCATTCCCAACTGCTTGGTCTAGTGTTGTCATTGTGTTTCAAGAGAGTATTTCAAGTGCAAACTGGATGTCCCGATTGCACTTGAGGGGAATTATAGAAATAGTCCCAAGTTGAAAGTGGATGAAAAATCATCAGATTTCATAATCTACATAAAACGGGTAGAGTACCTACCTCTTGAAACGCAAATCACAGTGTTCTTGACTTGTATCACTAGTCTAGAAAGAGTCACAAATGGAGATCTTATTTTGCCACAATCTAAAAATCCTCCAAATCTTCACATTCACCAATGTGAATTCTTATGATAGAGCCACAGAGAGCTTTTTCTTTGTTTCTTTTGTTAACCTTAATGTCTCTCTATGGATATTTATTCTAAATAGGATATCTTGTAACTTTCTACTATTAGGTGGTTATCTAAATCCTTTTAGAATTTTATTAAATAATATCTAAATTATATTATTTATTTATATTAATTAATTATTTTTATAATTAATAAATAACTAATGGATCTAAGTCTATACACTCATCATGGTCAAATTCAAATCTGACTCATTAATTCCAACATCTCCTATTTGCACATGATGAGATACATCCTATCTATAGTTAACCTTGTAGATATTTCATACTAAAAAAATAGACCGTGCAACCAACATATTTTGAAAGCTCTGTGTTATACTCTGTTAGGGGTATATAGCATTTTGACAAAAATATTTTGAGTAGATAAAGTAGGCAGCACCCTATATTACTTATTACATTTCTTTGTCGCTCTTTTGATCTTACCAACTTTGTATTCACAATTATGTTAACGCATAAACATATTCGATCGACTTGTGAATACAAAAATGAAAATGATCACTGACAATCTTCCTTTTAGTTTAGTTCCCTTAATCATAATCCAAACTACTTTTTTATAAATGTTCTATAGGACCGAATCACTCATGATCTTCTAGTAACACTCTAAAATAGCCAACAATGGTTATATCTTAAGAACTAGCCAAGAGTCATAAGGGTAGTAATTTTGAGAATCATAATACCTAAGGGTCTCACGTTTCCAAAACTTGAGACCATTAATTTTTGTCGTCTCTTTGGTCAAAAAATTCATGCATATGGTATGAAACACATGCCATAGTGCTTTCTCCTTTTCCATGGAGCACATGTCCATCAAAAACATATTTTGATTTAAGAAACACTATGTAGATGATAGTTTAGACACACTTAATGATTGACTTGAGTTCACTAATGTACTTAATTCACAGAAGAACTCACACTAGTGACTAAAATAGAAATAGGTAAAATTATAAAAATTTTGCCATATTAATATCACCATTATGATATATAAATCTCATCTACTAAAATGGGACTACTATCTTATTTTAAGTACAAGCTCTCTCAATTATCACTCAGATAACTTATTTAAAATCAATCTCATCTTTATTCTTCACTAATAATAAATAAAGGTGATTAGTAATGTGAAAAATTCAATCTTATTTATGTCCAACATGCTTTTCAAAACACAATAATAGAAAATGTACTAAACATCCATAATCTGTAAGCACAAAAAACACATTATGTTTTAGTACTAATAAAAATAACAAGCAAACATTGTCAGAAAAATAACAAATATCATAAATACATTAATATCTACCCAATCCTTGAGACTTAGTATGTCTAATGAATATATCTTTAAGAACATGTTTTGTTAAAGGATTTTCAATCATCTCATGCGTAGAAATATATTTCATGTCTAAGTCCTTGCATATAACCATATCTGTCACAAAAGTATGTTTTGTATCTATATGCATAATGCTATACAAGATTATTTCTTGCTACTCCAAGATAAGGCACCATTGTTAAGCAAGAAAATAAATCCAAAAATAGATTTTCTCTCATGCACATTTCCAGTCCAATCAATATTCCTATAGCCTTTCAATTGTAGATCTCTACCTTAATAACACAATGAGTAATTTGCAATATCCTTTAAATACCTAAATATCCTTTTAACTGTTTTTCAATGTGTTGGGCTTGGGTTGAATTGGTATTTGCTTACTATCCCAGTGGAAAAATAAATATTAAGTCTCGTAGACATCATTGTGTATATTAGATTCTAACTGACTTGCATAGGGAATATTTTCCATACATTCTTGCTCTTTTGGAGTTTTAGGACATAATTTTTAGCTCAAGCTTTTGCTTTTGGCACTAGGAATATATATGAGTCTACAATTGTGCATATTGATTTCTTCAAGTGCTTTCATTATAAATGTCTTTTGAGGAAAAGATAACAACTTTCTTAGATGATTTCTTGAAATTTTAACTTCAGGGACATATGCTGCTTCACTCATATCCTTCATTTTGAAGTTGGACAATAAACAATCTTTGATATGATGCATATACTCCTGTTATTTCTAGCTATTAATATGTCATTAACATTTAATGACATAATGACAAATGTTTCCTTTGACCCTTTTAGTATAAACACAATGCTCTTCATCTTTTATAGTGAAATCATTTGACAAAATTGTATATGAAAGTGAATACATCATTGCCTTGAAGATTTTTTAAAACCATAGATTGACCTCATTAATATGCAAGCTTATGTCTTTGGCCTTCTCTAATGAAGTCTATAGGTTGTTAATAAATCTCTTCATCCAATTCTCCATGGAGAATGCAGTATCATGTCAATTTAAAGGTTTACACACATAATATAACATGATATAAACAAATCGCACAAAAGACAGTCTTAACACAGTTTAAAGGGCCTAAACATATCAACTCTAACATGCATGACAAATAGCATAGAATTCACTAAAAATCATCCTTTTAATCAATTAAGCACATCTAATCGACTCTAAATTGGAACACAAGTATTCCAGCTCTAATACCAATGTTAGATTTTTATAATCTACATAAAAGAGTAGAGTACCTACCCCTTGAAGTGTGGATAATCTTATTCTTGACTTGTATCACCATTCTAGAAATAGTTACAAATGAAGAACTTCTTTTGCCACAAAATAAGAGCCTCTAATATCTTCTCATTCACCAACGTGAATTCTTAGGAGAGAGTCATAGAGAGCTTTATCTCTATTTTTTTTAATGTGCCAATCGTAATATCTCTCTGTAGATATTTTATTCTAAATAGGATATCTTATAACTTCTCACTACTAGGTGGTACTCTAAATGTTTTTAGAATTCTATTAAATAATATCTAAACTATATTATTTATTTATATTAATTAAATACCTTCATAATTAATTAATAACTAATAGATCTGGGTCTATACACTTGTCAAGGGAGTACCCAAACTCAATCCATTAATTTCAAGAAAAATTCAAAACTTAAATGAGGTGATGGTCAATTACTCAAATAGATAGTTCTAGTTATTTTATTTATAGTTGGCCCGATATCCCATTATTATTAATTGCTCTACATACTACCTATTTATCTTTAAATTTAACCCTTTAAATAAAAAATTAATAATTTATTTGAAGGAATAGTAATTTATGAGTTGTTTTAACTAACCAAAAAAAATTAATGCTTAGAAAGTTTTAAGCCATCATTTGAGGCAATGTTATGATAATAAAAATATGTCCGTCTATCTATTTAATCACAAGTTCAATTTCTTTTTTTTTTTTTTATCAATACATTGGTCATGATATATTTAAATATTAGCTTTATCACTTATATTTAACTTTGTGATAAATATCAAATATCGACAATAGTGGTGATCCCATAAGAAATAATTCATATCTGTCGACTTCATGATAAGTGCAAGTTATGTTATTAATTAAAAGATTATTGGTTAAGAACAATCCATCAAATGTTTTGTCTACGTTTTATTTTTCTTTATTTTTATTAAATTTTTATTTTTCTAGTTTGTTTCAAATGTTCTTAGGTTCTTTTGAAGGTTTCAATTCAATTTCAAGGAATTTGAAAGTTCGAAGCTCAATCGTATTGAAGTCAGAAAAAAGAAATGAGCAAAAGGTGTATAAGAAGAAGCATAAAACAATGCATGGCCGTGCAATGATGAAAATGCATGACCATGAATATTATTTCAATGTTGCTCAAATTAAGTTGAAGAGTGGCATTAAGGTTAAAAGATGCATGGTCGTGCAAAATTTTTTGGTACTACCTCGAGTTTTTTTTCAAAACCAAATAGAAAAAGAAGAGATGCATGGTCATGCAAGGGAGGTATGCATGGCCTCGTGCACATCTGTCAGGGACTCGATTTTTATTTTCCTTCCATGATTTTCCTTCTAATTCTTTGCACTTCAAAGGCTGATTAGTAATTTGATTTTTCCTGAATTCTAAGAATTTTTTAAGACTTCTAAACATAGATTCTTTTGTCTATAAATAAAGGAGAATTTTTAAGATTTTGTATCAAGCTCTACCTTAATTCCCTGTGCAAGTTTCTCTAGCGATTTTCGTTAGTTTTTCTTAGAAGATTTATAAAGGAGGAGATTCAATATTGAAGACTTATCAAGGCTTAAAGTTTTTCTTCTTTTCAATTGTTCTAGAGTTTTTCTTAAACATTTACTCTTTGATTTAATAATAATTAATGAATATGTTTTCTTTTAGATTAATTATTGATTTAATTACTTCTTGTTTCTTAATTTTGAATGGCTAATTTTCCTTCTTTAGAATTTAAATGTAATATCTTTATTTGCCTATAATTATCTAAGTTTAATTTATTATTTTTAGATTGTTGGAATAATCTATTATCTTATGAATTAGTGCTTGTGAATAATTACTATTTACATGTTTAAGATTATAAACCCCTAAACTTAAGTATTTGTTTAGTCTCAAGAAATGTAGAAATTTAATTTTCTCATACTTATGTTAAATAAATTTCAAAGATTTCAAGAAATCAATATTTCCAGATAATATATCAGTAGCATTGCAAATCAAACTTCTATTTCAAGTTTAAAATAAAACTCATCTTAATCATGTCTTGAATAACCATAACATTAAATAAATTACAAAGAAGTTGCACTTCAGATAGGCATATATACACTTAATATTTTTAAATGCCTCTATTAAAAGATATTAAATAGAATTACTAATGGAGCTAATAAAAAGTGTTTGGCTAAATAAAGAAAATGCTCAATGAACAAAACGTAAAATAATTATGCTAAATTTATAAAAGAAAATTAGCAGCTCTTTAATCCATCAATTCAAATAATAAGAAATTTTTAAAGTGTAGGATCAATTCACTTCGAGAATTATTCTTCTTCAAAATTTTATTCTTTTAAACGCTTTTGACTCTCTCATCTCATCTCCAATAGAATTTCGAAATTAAGCAAGAATTACTAATTTTTATTTTTATTTCATTCAATTTTGTTTTCCAAACTTATTTTTTGCATAAAAGTTATCTTTATTTCAATTTAGAATGAATAAAATCCTTCCTCAGGAATATCCCTTTTCAAGAAAAATTTCAAAAATTTTCCTTTACAATGCTCGGAAAAGTAAATTAAACATAATTATCTCACAAATAAAATGAAAGAGAATAATTAAGATTCACAATCAAAGGAAAAGAAAGTTTAAATAAACAAGCACAAAAAGGTCAACTGGGGGTACAAATAATAAGGTTAAACAAATAATATCTAAAATCTAAATTATATATCTCTCTCAAAATAAATTTAAAATTTTATCTAAAAAATTCACAAAAATATGTTTTAAAATAGATGAGACAAATGAAAATAAAAACTGTGTAGAAACACTTTAAGTAAGCTCTAAGTAATTAAATATACACAATTTCAATATAATCAATTTAATACAAAACTCATCAAAATATAATATTAATAAAAATTAATTTCTTACCAAAAAATAAAAGCCCGTACTAAAATGCTTCAATAAATTATTCACAAATATCAATCATACTCTATTATTGACCTTCATCCAATTATTCAACAAAAATAAATTCATTAATAAAAAAGTAAAAATTTAAAAATTAATCATCAAAACACAAAGAAATATTTAAAAATAACAGTCCAACAGTATTTGGTGATAGGTGAATGAAGGCAACATAAATTAGGAGCCGCAATGTTCAATTGGCAATTTCATACTGAACGGGATAATAATTAATACAATTAATTTTTCACTAAAAAATAAAGCATGCAATAAACTTTTATGGGAAATGGTAAAAACTGAACAGTTGATAAAAATTGATCAATCGAATTGAATGGATATAGTTTAGTTAAATTGATTCGGTTAAGTACAATAATCAGCTTTATTCGATTAATAAATATAAAATTTTCAACTTTCTATTTAGTTAAAAAATTTCATTTACTAAATTAACTTAATCGACTGATTTATATTTTTCTTTTTTAGATAAATAAATTAGAAATTTGAATGTGACAATTAGTTTATATACTATTATATTTTTTAATTTGTTCATTTCTTTTATAAATTCATAATTTAGTTAATGTACAATTAGTTTGTATTATGAAATGTTAGAATATAATATTTATTTTTAATATTATGTGGCATTATCTCATATCATGATTTTTTTTAATTTTTTTATATAAATAAATTAAAAAAATTTAATATTATAAATGATAACTGCTCATAATATATTTAAATTAACAAAACAAAAAAAAACACAATATAACCAACTTAATCGAAATTTAATATTTCAGTTCAATTAATTTGATTTTGCAACTATTTTGATTTGGTCTATTCAGTTAAAATTTAATTTTGATTTATTCAATTAATAAAAATTATTAACTGAATCATAACTGACCGGTTGCACATCCTAGTTTTCGATTAGGGCATTCCCATCTGCTGCTGGGCTTGAGCTTTGAGACTTGGGAGGCTTTTGATAACTGATGCTACCATGGAGTCTCTTTGTAAGGCCTGCAATTCTTCTTTTCTATTTTTCCTAAAATTAATATTTTTTCTCATAAATATATGTATTAATTTTATATAACTAACAATTAGTTAAAATATCATGCCAAGTATAATGTTGTTTTTATATGTATCGTATTGATGTTGGTATAATATTTGTATTACGTCACTTAAAATGAAACAAAAGGTAATAATTAAGTAAAATTATATTTTTATTATTATATTATATCATATTATATTATATTTATTATCAATCAAATTTATAGACTATAATTCAAATTTAATTATGTCGATACCTGGGAACAAGTCTCACGAAATAATGAAGGATCATTGTTACTTTTTTGGATAACTAATTAGTAGAATATTAAGTTATTTATCAGAACAGCAAAGCAAATTTAAACTTTCTACATTTTTCCAAGTAAAAATAATTAATTAATCCCATGTTATTACAAAATTAATATCTTTTAGAAAAAAATTTCTTAAGATTAATTCTTTTGCATTACCATCAAGGGCGAATCTATTTATAAATAAGTGAAGGCAATTGCTCCACTGAATTTTAATATTACTTCATTAAAATATGTATATTTAAAAACATATCTCCATTAAATTTTGTCTCTTTGTTTCCCAACTAAATTACAATTTACAACCATTTTACCTTTTAAATATATATACTTATTATTTTTGTATATATATATATATATATATATATATATATATATATATATATATATATATATATATAATTATAAATGAATTCAAAAATTAATTACCTCTACTCATAATTTTTTCTAGATCCTTTCCTAATTACCATTAATGAGTTTTCCATAATAAGATCTACAAGAATTTTTATCCATGTTACCCATTTCTTTAGAATTGTCATTTCAATAACACTTTGCCTTTTTTTTTTAGGAATTGAATGCTTTCTAATCAAGCTTGATCAATATATAAAAGAATGAACTGGTTCTTCTTTTCTTGAGCCTGAGTGTAATACCTGCGAAGGAGAAGAAAAAGGATCAAAGAGGAGCCGGGCCTTTAGCCTGGCTAGAACTCTCCGACGATCAAGTCAGTCCTCTCATCAAAGCATTTTGGTAATAGAAAGGGGTGAGAGAGTGCAAAGTTCTAACTACCTGTGCTTAGACTTTCATTTCCCTTTTGTATGATTTCTGGGTTAGGTACGTCTGACACTTTTCTTTTGAGAAAGGACGTCCTCTGTCATTCGACCATGCTGGTTGGTGAGAGTTGGTAGTAGGCGCATGTCCCATGTCCCGTCCCTAGGAATGTCTGGTAAAGGGGGTGTCAGGGCATGGTATAAATTGTCTAAAAACTGGTCCTCCTGCTGGATGACTGGACATGTCATCAGAGGGTTTCAGCCCTTATTTGTTCAGCAAGTCATCCGGCGGACGAAGGAGGGGAGTGGCATCTAGTCCGAAAGCTTTTGAACTTAGGTCGTTCAAGTGTCTGACCAATGAGCCTTTTTTCCTTTTATCATAGTCTCTGGAGGTCTCGTAATGGGCCTGAGCTACAGGAAGGTCCAAATCTCTCTTGAGAGTCACTTTTATCCTTCATCACTTTCCATTTAACAAAATTGGAGAATAGATTTTTTTTTCTTTTTTAATATTGGGAAAAAAGAAATCTGAATTTAGATATATTTCTGTAAAGTGATAATTGTACTATCATCAAAATATGCATGCTTCTAAAGGAATATTTGAAGATATATATATATATATATATATATATATATATATATATATATATATATATATATATATATATATATATATATATATATATATATATAAAAGTGAATTTAATATAATATACAAAAATTAACAAATCATATCATTTATTTATAATAAAATAAAAAAAAATCTTAGATAAGTAAAAAGTATCTATCTTGTTATATTATCCTAGAACAAATAAATACTAAAAATTAAGAGTAAAAACTTATAACATTACTTTAATTGCAATATATATTATTGTCATCATCAAAATAAACATAATTGGTATAATTGTACATAATTATATTAATCTTAAATTAAGTTGAATATTTAAATTTATCATTGAATAATATTAATTATTTCAAAATAAACAATATTACAAACAAACAATAAATTAATTGAGTCATAACACTTTAATAAATTTTTTTAATGACTTCCATAATAATAATAATAATGTCAAATAGCTTATTCACATGTATTTTTAGTTTGTTTAATTTTTTTTAAAATTAAAATAAATAAATAGTGTACCTTATAAGAGATGCAATAAGATTTTTTTTTTTTTTACTTGTATTATACATACTATACTCTATAGGTAATTATTGTTTTACTTTTTATTTTAACTTTTTTACTTTAAACTTGCGAGGGTGACGAGGTGTAAGAGTGGGGTGGAGTAGTAGTAATCTCAAAAAATTCTCACGCTTCAAACACAAGCAAAGAAAGGTGGATGAGCTGGCGTTTTCTGAAGAAGACCGTCGGACGTGTATTACGCGTTGTCTCAATTTACTACACGTGTACTCTCGCCACGAAAACTATTTGCATTTACCACAATTTCTTAATTTTTTTTCTTTTCATAAAAAAAAAAAAATACCACTGAACATCTTGTTCAGTATCATATGCAGAAATAAGTAAATTGTATCTATACTGAATATATATATATATATATATATATATATATATATATATATATATATATATATATATATATATATATATATATATATATTGATTGAACGTATAAAATAAGATATGTAAATAATTTAAGTAAAATAATTAAATAAAAATTATTATCAATTCTTGAATTTAAATCTCAAGTCAGCTAAATTTATAAATAAAATAAAATAAAAAATGTAATAATAATAATAATAAATTACAAATATATTATTGATTTTATGATACTAGATTGTCTTTACAAATAATGGTAATCTACATTGAGTGTATACATTAATCGAATGAATAAAAAAAATAAAATATTTAATATTCACTAAAATATTTCAGCACTCATTGCATAAAATAAATCTATACAGTTAGTATAGTTAAAAATTGTGGAATTAGTCAAATTTAAAAAAAAAAAGTTGTAAATATAGAGGAAAAGGAGAAAGTCCATGAAGGGAGCTCATTTATATATAAGTAGGTAGGCACTGCCTATATTCTGCCCTTGTCATCTTTTCAAGACTGTTTTCTTTCTTTCTCTTTTAAACAATCTCTTCTCTTTCTTTGTTTCTGTCTCTGTGTATACAAATAAAAACAATTCTTGTGGATTGAGATTAATTGATATTTGCAAGTTTTTGTGATCAAGAAATAAAAGAACAGAGAGGGAGAGATGGGGAGACAACCATGTTGTGATAAAGTTGGGTTAAAGAAAGGGCCATGGACAGCTGAGGAAGATAAGAAACTCATCAATTTTATCCTCACTAATGGCCAATGTTGCTGGAGAGCAGTTCCTAAGCTTGCAGGTCTTTATTTCTCTCATTGCATTGTTAACCTTTTTTTTTCCGTTATTTAGACAAATCTTCAAGAAAAGATCAGCTTTCTTTAATTTTCTTTCTGTTCTTTCTGCAGTTTCTTGAAAATTTTCTTTTTCTTGAACTATAAACATACTGAACAGTTCGAATTCTTATTAAAAAAAAAAAAAAGAAATGAAGAATGATAATTTTCTTGGAAAAAATTAAAAATTGTTTGGTAATGGAGTTAATGGTGATTGTATGATTGTAGGATTGTTAAGATGTGGGAAGAGTTGCAGATTAAGATGGACAAACTATTTAAGGCCAGATTTGAAGAGAGGTCTTTTGTCAGAATATGAAGAGAAAATGGTCATTGATCTCCATGCTCAACTTGGCAACAGGTCTGTCTGTCTCTCTCCCTCTCTCAAAGTCGATTGATTTCTCTGCAGAATTTGCACTTATTTTTGGTCTTTAATTGGTTTGGTAAAGTTTTCTTTCATCTTTAGACCAACTTGAAGATTAAAAAAGTAAAAAATTTAAATGGATTTATCAAATGAAATTTAATTTAATAACATTCAAATTTCTTAAAAATGCTGCAATAATATGTCATCATTCAAATTAGTGGACTTGGACCTATGTGCATTATTTTAATGCATTAATTAAAGGAAATTATCATTCATTAATTTGAGTTTGGGACTAATCATCTTCTCTCTTTTTTATTTTTTTTCCTTTTTTAAATATTTGTAAATATATTTTTCATTAAAAGCATGATATGTGTCATACTTTCCAAGCTCTAGGCATACTTCTTGAAAATGGACATTTATATTATAGCTATTGGCTATAATACAAGTAAACCACTCTTCCTTTGAAATGGTCCAAATGTCTCCTCATCGTGAAATATAACAACTTTCTTTTCTATTCACTACTTCTTTTGCCCTTTTTTTTGAATAATTTATGATAAATTTATTTAATAATTATAAGTGGAAGTCTAATAAAGGCGTATATACATTTTCTTGCTTCTTAACAGATGGTCTAAGATTGCATCTCATCTCCCAGGAAGAACTGATAATGAAATCAAGAATCATTGGAATACCCACATCAAGAAGAAGCTTAGAAAAATGGGTATTGATCCTCTCACCCACAAACCACTCCCTACTACTGAAACATCATCACCGCCACCACCACCTAAAGAAAATCAAGAACAAGAAGTTCCAGAACAGAGCAACGAAGCCAAAAGAGAGGAAGACAAAATGGCTAGCACATTATTTGATCCAATGGAGATAATAATCAATAATGACAACAACAATAACACCGATACTAATAATGGGTTTTGCATAGAAGAAGTTCCTTTAATTGAACCCCATGAAATTTTAGTCCCTTCTTCCTCTTCATCATCGTCAACAACAACAACAACCTCTTCTTCCTCTTCTTCAACTTCATCTTCATCTTCTTGTTATGGATCAAACAATAATAATTTTCTTGAAGATTTGCAATTTTCAGAATTTGAGTGGCCTAACAATGAAATTGACTTGTGGGGTGATGATTTAGTAAGTAGTTGTTGGGATTTATTAATCAGTGATGTTGATAATGATATTGACATAAAGCAGCAAGTAGTAGCAGCCGCTGCTGCTATTGAAGATGATCCTCCTCTCAATCAGTGCCAAAGAACGGTTTTGGATCAAGATTCTTGGACCTATTATGGGATTCTGTGATTTGGAGAGAAAAAACTGAAGAAAAAAAGAAAAGAGAAGAATAGAAAGGAAAAGAAAATATCATATGGGGCTTAATTACTTGTAGCTAATTATTTGTTTGTTTTAGTTTTTGCTACAGAGGAGAAAATAAAAATCAAGAATCCGGGAAAACCCCATCTTTGATTTTAGCTTTTCTTGAACTTTTTTCTTTTACCCTTTCTAAAAAAAAAATATTTATATATATAATAAAAGTGAAAATGAGACCTACTTTTGTATATGAATGATATATTTATCGGATTGTCATTTCTTTTTTTACTATTTCATTTTAATTTTGTAATAATAATGAAAATTTTTCTTGTGAAGAATGTCTCAAGTTACTCATAGATGCATTTTTCGATTTTATTTTTATCGGATGTAAATAATAGAGGGCTCTCCTCTCATTCTTTTCTTCCCGATAATTCATTTTATCCCAAAAAGAAAAAATTAAATATGAATTTAAAAAAATAAAGAGAAGTGGAGAAAAGATTGATGGGTTCCACTGCCACATCTCTACCATATTAATGCATGATACATCCATAGCATCACTCCAGTATGTGAATCTAATTAGTCTTTTCATTCACTTACGAAGTACAGAATTGAAAAATGTTAGTTGAAATTTTTTATTCATCCTTATAATTAAAGAATATATAATATTGTTTAATTTTTTTTATAAATTAAAAAAATTATTTTATATAACTTTATAGAACTTGAGTATTTATACATCTAAATTAAACAAGAAATTTCTTATCATATCAACTTTTAATATTGCTATTATTATTATTATTTATTTAACAACTTAGTATGGTATCAAATTTATTTTTATGATGCATTTAAAAGCAGATTATCATTGACACCAAAAATTAAATTATGTTCAATAAAAAAAAAAAAAAGAATCCCTCCATATTGTTATGAATTAATAAATTGCAAATGTGAGATGATGTTGAGTCAAATATATATGAGGTAATTTACAAAATAAAAAAATTTTAACTTTTGATAGCTTCCTTTAAAATATTAGGTTGAGAAAAAAAAATAAAAAACAAAAATTATTTAACCTATGTGACTGTTATATTTGCCTAATTTTTAACGTTTCAATTATAATTTTAAATAATTTGACTGTTACCAGATATTTCATATTAATAACTAAAAAATAATTTTAATATCATTACACTAAAAATTCATTGGTAAATTAATTTTTTTTTAACAGTGAAGGAAAATAATTTCTTATTAGTAAGACTTGAATTTTAAAAATAAATTAATTTAAATTTTAAAATGGAAGTGTTCACCCACGTATAATTCTCACATTGTAACGAATACATATAATTTATTTTTTTTAAGAATTATAAAGAGAGAAAAAAAAATAGAAAAAGAAAAACCACTAAGCCTTGAACATGGGAGATGTTGACATTACAATTGGAATAGTTGGCCTACAAATTTAGGCATATATATGCGTTTGCCTGTCTAATTCTCGAAGTTTCTGGTTGCCATTGAAAAAATCAGAGCCATTTACATTGAGAAAAGAATGCAAACGGCTGTTTTGGGGGATTGCATCATCTATCAAAAGAAATATTAATTACCTATATTGTAAAACCCAAACTAGACCGGCCGGTCATATTGGAAAATTTGAAAATCGGATTACTTACTGGATTGGTCCTAATAGTTTATCCCGATTTAATTTTTAGAATATTTAAAAAAATTAAAAGTTTAAATTGTAAACACGGGGAATTGAACAAAAAACCTCCAGCAAACTTTCTAATATACTTTCCTCTGCACTATGTTGTGTTTTAATAGTTTTTTCTAAATTATATATTTAATATGATAAATAATTTAATTATTAATTTCCTTCCAATTTGACAAATTATATTTATTAATTTTTTAAAAAATTATATCTATTAAATTCAATATATCTCAAAACTAATAAATTAGTAACATAACAAAACTATATATATTATCAAACAACATAATTCTTATTAAGGTAAATATTATGATTGGAAATTTTACTTCAAATATTATTTAATAAATTTTTTAATTAATATTTACCTAATTAATTTATTTTATTTAGATACATTTTTGTTTATTATAATTTTTAATAAGTAATATTAATTATAATTTATTGTACATAATTTTTTTTATGTATTTAATTTAATTACGGTTAAATCCCGGTTCGACTCTTGTTGAACATTTGACCTTGACCCGCTGCCTTCAATGGTTTTAAGACCAGGTAGAGTCTAAAAACATAGTTAATTACTTTTAATATTCTTTCTGTTTTAAAATATTTGTCGTTTAAAATTTTGACATATAGATTAAAAAGTTATTAAATTATCATAATTTTAAAGTAAAATGACTTAAATACACTTTATTGATTTAGATGTAGAGAAAGCAAAATAATTAATGCAAATATTTAGTAGGAGAATAAATGGAGGGTAAAATTAGAAAAAATAATAAATACATTCTTAAAATCTTAAAACAATTAAAAAATTAAAACAAATTTTTTTTTTCTAAAATGACAAATATTTTGAAATGGATTGAAATTTCTTTTTTGCCTAATATCAATTGGAAAGACTAAGGACCATTAAAAAAATTAAAGTTTAAACCAATTATATTATGAGATAAATATCTAATAATAAATAATTATTAAAAATATTTGGTAATGTGGGTTTATATATCATTCTCATATTCACGTAAAATTCAAGTATATAGTATTTTGTAAAATTATGAATTAAGGTAATATTTAGTCTACCATAATAAAATATAATCAACTACATCTTTAATATATCATGTTTATATTAAAAATATATTTAATTAAATTAAATTATATTTTTATTATGATTTATGATCTACCAAACATATTCTAAATGTTTAAGGTTTGAATTTTAAACAATTATAGTTGTTAAAATTTTATTGATAGAATGTATTAAATGTAATTAAAATTTTAACTTATCATTTTGAAAAAAAAAATTGATATAATTGAAAATTCTGAGTAATGTATAAATAAATATTATTAAATAATTTAAAATAAAAATAATTAGAGTTTTTAATTTTAAGTACTATGTTTTGTTATTGAACACTGGCAATTTCAATTTTAAGGGTTAGTTCAAATGAAGAATAAATTTACTCTTTCTTTATCATTTAAGATTCAATTTTTAATATTAAATCACAAACAAATATTTTTTTAATTTTGAAGCTTAATTTTTAATTTTAATAAGTTTTTCTTTATTTTAATATTTTCAATTTTTATTTGCTTTATTTTTATTTATTTATTTTTTTTGATATAAGGGAGGGATGGAAAAGCCACGAAAAGGAAACAAGAAAAACACACAACAAGATATGCCCCGTCTGAGCTCAAACTCTTCTAACCCAATAAACGCCCATATAATCATCATTCAGCAGCTGTTTCACCTCCAACGAAAGGGGACTAATCTCATGAACACCTCTGAGATAGGATAAAGCTTCATTAGCAAGTTGATCTGCATCACAATTTGCTTCAAGATAGACATGCTTGACATAAATTCTCCCATTTCTTCTTTTAAAATCCAAACAAGCTTCCACCAACTTAGCATCCATATCAGAGCACCTATTATTCAATAACATTATGAATAAATAGAAAGATAAATTTAATATAATCAATAACATTTACCATTGACCAAATAAAAAAAATACCAATTTTTTTTTTTTATTATCTTTCATATACAATAAAATCACTTAATATCAAAATTATCAATCAATCATAAGAATGTGGGTTTTCAATTTTTCATATTAGTTAAAGCCTGTAATTGGGATATGTTAATTAATATATGTTATATTATGAATTACTTACCTTTACTTAGTAAGGATTCTAAGGATTGCTTTGTCGTGTACACTAAAACCGTAGGCTACTAGTAACAATGACATTAGTCCAACCGTATGTATAGATATTTATAAATCCTAAAATAAAACTATAATAATTTGCTTCCCTCCCACATTTCCATATAAATAAATTGAATAAAATTTGGGCATTTGCATGCATGAATTATGAATAGCAACAATATTGTTTTTATAGGTTTTTTTTTTTTAAAATAAAACTATTAAAAACTATTAAATTAAAAAAAATAAAGAGAAAACTTCAAACCTTAAAAAGTTAATCTAATTGGTAAGACTAAGAGTTTATTTATTTATTTTTTATTGATCAGAATTTAAATTTTAGTGTCATACAATTTTTTTTTCTTATTTGTAATTTTTCTAATCCACACACATTGATGGTCTACTTTTGAATAAATAAAAAAGAAGAATTTAATATAGTGCTTGAAAATTGAACTAAATTTAATATAATATCTAAAAAGTTGAATCGTGATATTATTTTATTATTAAAAAAAATTGAGATATTGACTCCAAGACTAATAAATGCTTTGAGGATATTAATATTATAAATTTAAATACATTTAAATTATTCAAAAATAAAAATTTTCAAAATATTTAAGTTTTAATTTTTATAATTTATATTATTAACACTTTAATTTCTCAAAATATTACACATTCAATAGAGCATGACAATATTGTCAACTCTCCTTCCAATGCAAATGGGACAATAAAAGGATTAAAATAATTAATTTTAAAATAATAAATATGACATTATATATATATATATTGCCAAATATGACATTATACATTAGATTTAAGTAATTTATTTTTTATTGCATAAAATTCATTAATTGGTAAAAGTTTTTATGAATTTTTCCATTTGGAGAATTTTAAATGAAATTTATTGAGATGTGTGGACAATCACTGACAAATGAAATAGATAGGAATTTAAGACATAATTTAAAATAAAATAAAAAAAAAAAAAAAAAAAGGAAAAGGATTTTGACCGGAGTCTGCAAATATCAAGAAAATGATGCAGTATTCCGTTTTCTGCCAGAATCTTCGTACAGCAGGTCATTCAATACCTTGCAGTCAACACGTACAAGCGCGCAATAACGCCATGAAAGAAAGATCTCTGGATTTGCATTCTGTTGACTTTCGAAGCGTAACTTGATTTTTACACACGAGTCAAATTCTACTTACCAATCAGTCCTTAAGATATTCTTAAGCATGGTTTTAAGTATCTTGGGAGGGAGAGGGGAGGAATCGTTTTAAGTAACGCATCAGTTTTTGAGAATATGTTATTTGATCTTTACATGTGTTAATAATGAAAATTGATATTAATTCAGTATTAAATTACCTGATATATATTGATATGATAATTATTAAGTGGTAGAGTCATGATGTATCAATAAAAAAATTATTATTAAATTTTAAAATTTTTTTATTCCATCAATATAAATTAATAATATATTATTTAGAAAATATATTATTTTTTATTTTTTAAATTTTTTTATTTTATACTAGTGTAAATTTTTACATTATTTATATAATAATTTTTTAAATATGTTTAGAATATTATTGATAATTTGTATAAAATGAGTTTAATAGCAAGTAAAACAATCAAAATTCTTTTTATTTTAGCAGTGATTAGTCAATTTTATGATCTATTTATTTTTTAATATGCCTTATTTATCTAGAATGGTGAAGGTTTTTACCACTTTATTCATCTTAAATAACATAATTTTTTCACCTTATTAATTGATAAAATAATATTGATTTATCAAAAAATTTATATTATTTAAGCCAAGACAGTATTTTATTAGGAATTTATGTAATTTAATTATTGTTATTATTTGTTATTCATAAATATGTTATATAATTTGAGATTTTATGATCTAAATTATACTTATATTAAGTGTTTATTAATTTAGTGTATTATATTTTGAAGGTTACAATTTATTTCTTATTAATTTGGATTAATTTGCTAATTATTTTTGAAAATTCATAATAACAATGATTGATTCAGTTCGATTTTATTACACCGATTTTAATACTGATATAATATATAAAATTATTATTTAAAACCCAGACTATGAAATTTCAAATTCAAATTATCAATTAATATTAAATTTAATAAAAATAAATTTTACTTATTAATGAATTTTTAATTTAATAATGTTATTTTATTTTTAAATTAAAAAATTTCAAATTGAAATTCTCAATTAATTTCAAATTAAAAATAAAATCAAATCAAAGTTATACCCTGGGCAGGCTAAGAATAAAGTAAAAAATATACTAATAAAAGGAAATTAATTTCATTGCAGTATAATGTTGATAATGTGGAAAGTGCTCCAAATGCTGTCGATTATTTCCGGGGTTATTTTTCAAATGTTTACCAACTCGTTAAAAGAAAATATATTTCTAAGAAAACTAAATATATACTTATCCATTAATTATAAAAATGCAGTATTACCAATGAATTTTCATTGTGAAAACAATATAATGATTTTTATCATTGAGGATATATGTGGCTTCTCCTGAATGAAAATTATTTATTTCCTATATTAAAAAAAATTATTTTTAACTAATTCTCAAATATTACTCTCTCCATCTAAAAAAATTGTCTATTATTTCTTTTTAGAATTTCCCAAAACACTTGTTTACTCTAAAAATAATTATAAATATTTGACTATTTTATTTTTATTAATTGAAAGGTGTGTATTTTCAAAATTAATAATAAAGTTAGTAATAAATGAGTATATATAAGGATATAAGTGAAAAAATATAATAAATTTATGAGTTTGCAAATAATTAATGATATTTTATTAAATTGTGTAAAAAAAGAAAGTGGATAATATTTTTAGGACTAGGAGAGTATTTTCTACTTTCATGGCTAAAACACTGACAAAATGTTAGGCCTTTCCACTTGAAAATGACCACACAAACGCGGTTAGACCATTATCCATCAGTATATATATAATGTGAAAACATGAATAAGATGATAATCTGCCCCCTCTTTTAGACCCAATAACAATAATTTGTTAAAGAATCTTTTAACTAGATCAACCCATTCACACACTCTCCCTCTCTTTAGTTCTTCTTATATCCCTATCCCCCCTATTGTTTTGTTTCGTTTCCCATAGTATGAACAACCCATATTCAAATTTTTTACCTAACTGTATTTATTTCAAAATTAATATTTGATATTGATTAAAGAAGACTCCTACATATTTAGTAGTTGACATATTTAATTATTAATATTTTTCTTTAATTTTTTTTAAATGTTAAAAAAAATAACCATAAAATTTTAAAAATTGTAAAAGTAAGATAAATTTTCTAAATGTAACGTATGGGTAATATTATTATCATTTTATTTAGTGAAAAAATATAATAAAGTGTATTTAAAATTTTTGGAATATATTTAACTATTCCAGTTTTTTTCTTTTTATTTTCAAGGGAAAAGAAGATTAACCATTCACGATTTTTAAGTTATCGTTAATCTCTTGTGTAGAATAAAAGCTAAGATTACCAAGAATGTTAAAAAATACTTCCTCGTTTTCTTTTTATGTGTTGTTTAAGGTAATTGCATATTGATTAAAAATATTAAATAATCTCAATTACAAGAAAAAATAATTATGTATGACTAAATACCATTTTGTAGAATATATGAAGCATTGAACATTTATAGTGCGTTTGGTAGACCGTATTGAGATATAATATAATGTAATCAAATTAATTTTTAGTATAATTTTATATTTAAAATTTATTTTATTATATTACATAACATTTTATTACGATCTACTAAATGCGCTTTTAGAGTACGTTTGGTAGGGTATAATAGAACGTAATGTAATATAATCAAATGAATTTTTAATATAAATTTATATTAGAAACTTATTTGATTATATTATATTATATCTCATTATAACTTACCAAACGCACCATAGTACACATGATAAGGAATAAATATAAAATTGAAAAAAAAAAATGTCTTCTCGATTTTTGAAAACTGCAAACAAATTAAAAAAAAAGTTTTCTAAGATGATAAAAAAATAAATAATAAATAATAAATAATAAAAAAGAAGAAGAAGAAGAAGAGGAAGGAGGAGGAGGAGGGAGGGAGCCATGCCACAATGCAAATATAAATCGAGTAATCAAATTTTGTCTATTGATAATAACATATGGCATAAAGAAAGATATAGTATCTTTTCAATATAAAAAGAATAGATATATGAATTATATTAATGAAATATCTTTTTATGCATTAGTTTAAATTCATGACATAAAAATATACTCATTGCATAAAATAAAAAAAAATATTCATGTTAATCATGACACAGAAGTATCTAGTTTGTTAATTATTTTTATTTAAGGAAGTAAACTAATATGTAGTTGATTTTAATAATTGGAATTAAATCATACTATGCAATTTCAAAAGGCCAAATGCATAATTTCCCCCCTACTTGTAACTATTGGTCACTATATCCCCTCACCTTTAAATTTAACCACTTTACCTCTCTAACTCGCAAAAAATTTAACACTCACCCTCCTACTTGTTTAGTCAGCAGGGCGTTTATAATATACGCGATTTGAGTAGAGTGAAGTGAAAAATAATAGTATGATGTGGAATTAAAATTTAATTTTATATTTTATTTATTTTCCTTCCAACGGTAAAAAAATCCTAATCTCCAAAAATCCCTAAGTTCTTCATTCCCTGCCATGATCTTTCTTGTATATAATCACCCTAATTTCCCCTCTTGATCAAGCTAATTTCTTCGATCATGTCTCTTTCTTTATCCCTTATAATCTTTCTATGAAGCTGATTGATGCTTTCTATCAAACTAATTTCTCCCTATTGATTTCATCTGTGCACATTTCAATCAATACCATTCAAGTTTCTAATTTTTTTTCATTCTTTGTTAATTCCTAATTTCTTCTCTAATTTCTTCTTTCTCTTTCTATTCCCTTTTCATTTTTTTTTTCATTCATGGAGCAATTTCAAACCGTTACTCAATTCCTCGGTGCAACTGTGGGCAAGTTGCAGTTTTAAAAGCCAATTGGACTAATGCGAACCCAAGGAGACACTTATTTAGATGTGCTAAGTATCAGGTGAGTGAACATTGATCCTAATAAATAGTTATCTTTGTGGGTTATTTGGGTAGGGATTTAGGTTTGACAGAAAATGTGTTCTTTGTGTATGTATTTGACAAAATTGGTATATTGGTTTACTAGTGCTAGATTTGTGGTACTAGTTTGCAAAAATTGGTCCTTTGGTTGACTAGTGTTGGTTTTATTACATTGATTGTTGTTGATTAGTGGTAGAGGTTAGTATTTACCTGGGTGTGCCTGTGTTTGTAGAATATTGGAGCTTGTAGATTCTTCACCTGAGTTAATCCTCCTATGCCTAAGCATTGTAAGCATGTAATAATAGGGTTATTGAGAAGGATAAGAGAAGTTGATGAGGAAAAGAAAAGATCAAAAGAGAAGATGTTGAAGTGGTGTATGGTAGGGTTTTATGTTTTACTGATTCTAAAATTGAAGCAAAAGATGTATGGTTGAATTGAGGGGCTTCTAAGTATATGGATTACTGCAAATTAGTGTAATGAATGGAGAATTATTGAAAATTGGTGCTTTTTGTTTAGTGAATATGCACCAAGTAATGTAATTGACTTAATATTAATAAAGCTATATATTCATGGTTAATTTGTTGTTCAGTAATCTATGCTTAAAAAATTTCTCTTGGATTGATAATGCAAGTAGTAACATGTGTTAACAAAATTTCATTTGGAATTGATATTGCAAGTTAATAATAAAATAACAAAACTGGAAGTTGAGAGATTTTCACACAAATGCTGCAAAATATTTCATTAAATGCCTAAACATTACCAAAATGTTGAATACAAAACACTCAGAACTAAAATTACTATCATTAAAGGAAAAAAAAAAAAAAGAACAAATAAGCAAGCTAATCACAAAAGTACATCTAGCCCATGCTTGATCACAAAATTAACCCAATTTAGTTAATATGTTTTTCCAAATCTATTAGAACTTTGTTGGGTGCCTTGTGAATGTTTTGGTGCTGCAGTAGTATTTATGATACTGCTAGTTCCAGTTTGGTGCCTCATTTGCATCTGTTTGGTGTGCACTTGTTCCTGAAGTTGCCTGGTAGTTACAGTTTGCTTTTTTGGCCTTTTAACAGTTGTTGGCTTAAAGCTAATGTCTCCTATTACCTCTGCTGACCTTCTAATTGAGTTTGGTTGACTTATAACTCTTGAAAATCCATTTAGGTACTAAAAATGAAAAAAAAAATTAAACTCAATTACATGAATAAAAAATGTACTAAATTGACATTTATAGTGTTCATTGAACCTAATTAACTCACATGTAAGTTTAAAACACCATTACTGTGATAGTTGATACCATAACCAGTACAAAAATTCTTCTTTTTTTGTTGTGTATCACTGACAAGATTTGATTGCCTTTTTTGTCCAATTGAAGCAAAAGCATTGCATACCCCTCTACCTCTTCCACTCCCTCCAGCAACTACAAACACCCAACAATGATAATAAACCAATTGAAAACAATTATAAATTGTATATGAAATCAAAAATGTTCAATATACATGTATTGACTTCTGGATTGCCTCTCCCTCTCCCTCTCCCTCTCCTCTCCCTCTCCCACTCACTTTTCCTCTCCCAATATTAACATCATTTCCTATAATTTGAATATAAACATATTCATAATATATTGATCAATTTTCAATAATTATATGTTAATTTTCAAAATTAATTTTTATACCTATATTGGCATTTTTACTTATGCTTGTCCCTTTTCCTCTCGCACGTCCTATACCACATGCATTACCGATTGCATTTTTTGTACCTGTAACATTGCAATTCTCATTATGCAATTGATATTTTTCAGGGTCATAATAATAACTAAAAGTAAGTTCATTACATGAATTAGCACTATGAGTGGCTATGCCTCTCCCACACCTTTTATAGTATGCTTCCAACTCCACCAATGATAGTCTATCAATGTCCAAATCTAGAGTTATATCTTTAGACCGACCAATGTACTTAGGGTTTGGGTCATTTACAAACTTGCCCCCATGATGCTAGTGTATTATCATAAATTTATCTGCTATTCCTTACCTATTTAATAACAAAAAGCACTTCAGTTACTATTCAACCAAATTTAACTACTGCCACAATAATTTAAAACTCAATTCACACAATAAACAAGCATATGTGCATAGAATAATGCTAAGTTCCTCAACTAACTGTACATATAATATTCACCCATCAACAACATCATTCCAATTTTTGACCAACTTAACCACCGAAAGTGACAAAACCATTAAACAATACAAAATTATAAACCCCAAATTTCACCCAAATCAATAACCCCCCATATTTTCAAATTTATTAAACAAAACCCTAATGTTCAAAACTGATCATTGTTGGAAAAATCAATTTCAAATTTAACTTTTAATCCTCAAAAGTCAGTAACACATGCAGATAAGCAAATAAAATTAACTATTTCAATAACTCAAACTCACCGGTTTTTTTCTCCAACAAATTCTCAGTTTCTTTCTCAATACAAAAGCATGATGATTTCACTTTTCTTCGAACTTAGTTCTTCATCTTTAGCGTTTTCAATTCTTAGATTTTGAGAGTGACAAATTATTTTTACAGTTTGTTGCTTTAGAGAGAGATTCAAAGAGATCGAATGAGGTAATGAAGGGTTTTTTTTTTCTTTTTTTTCTTCTCTGTTTGCCCTTTCCAAATTAGAGTAATAGGTCATTGTTGTAAATTTATCATCTCATTATACGTGGCCAATAAAAAACAATACATGTGAAAATTTTTTACAACTCAGATAGTGTGTATTATAAACACCCTGCTGACTAGACAAGTAGGGGGGTGAGTGTTAAAATTTTTGCAAGTTGGAGAGGTAAAGTAGTTAAATTTAAAGGTTAGGAGGTAAATTGATTAATAGCTACAAGTACGGGGGAAAATTATGCATTTGGAATTAAAATTTCATATTAAAATAGTGATTAAAAACTCAAATCATTATGTAAACGAAAAAAAAAATCAATAATATCATAACAAAATAGCTTAAGTTGGAAATAATATTAAAGAACTAATAATTTAATATCAATATTTACTTCTTAACATAAAAATAGTTTTTCCCTCTTTCAATGTTATAGGTAAAAATAAAAAATAAAAATAAAAAACAGTTGCAAGAAGTAGGTATCGTTTGGTATGCTTTTTACAAAGTATACTTCTTAAGAAATAGATTTCCCAAGAAGTTATTTTCTAAAAAGTAAACTTCCCGAAAAATAATTATGTATTTGATTTGTATATAACTTCTTAGAAAGTATAATTTTTTTGTTTGACTTAATAATAAAAAATACAACAATACCATGCAATGATATTCAATCATATCCACAGACTTCGGATTGACAACTTATCAATCCAACCCAACCCATGAAAATAAAAAACCAACCCAATGCAATCCACAAATGTGGATCGGATCGTGCGGATTAATTTATACTCTATTTGCTTTTTAAATAATGAATATTTCTTTCAATATTAAAAAATAAAAACATAGTAACAAATTCAACTTACTTGTAAATTTTAATAAACTAATTTATATAGCAAACAAATTAATAAAGAAATCAATCCGTAAAAACTACATTACAAACCCCAACAATAAAAAAAAAAAAGATCCAAAACTACTAATAAGGAATTATAGCAAAGAACATCAATAGATTCCATGCAACACAAAGAAATGCAAGAAAATTGCATATTACAAAATATGAATTATTAATTAACATAATAATCAATTAATCATTGTACATTTGAAAAATTTTTCCTGTCCTTACTACTGTATTTTGTAGCTAAAATAGATAGGTTAAGCCTAAGATGACAAGAGTTAAAAGTGACAGGATTAAAAATCATATATATATATATATATATATATATATATATATATATATATATATATATATATATATATATATATATATATATATAGTGCATATTGTAGGTCGTTTTGCTAATAAAAAATAAAAAATTCAATCCAATTCTTAAAATATAGTTTTAAAAAAATACAAACTGACCCAATCTACGACAGTTATCAAATTATGGTTTAATTATGGATTGGTTCAATTTGGACAGGTTGGGCAGTTTATGAACACCCCTAGCTCCCCCCTTAAGGAAGTCCAACTTCTTTAGCTCCTCCTAAACTCAGAAAGTAAACATCCTACTTTTCAGAAACTTTTTTCAATAATGCTATCAAACAAGCCAAAAATATTCACTTTTCAAAAAATTATACTTCTTTAGCTTATTTATCTTATACCAAACAATACCACAATAGTCTTAATTCCAGGGGTTTTCCTTTCCTAATTAAGCCAGTGGCCATGAATGCGAAAACACATATAATTAAAGATAATGATATTTTGGTGGGTCATTGTGAGATCTTGCCTGAACGCCCCTCCCTCACTCAAAGAAATTTACCCTAAGGGAAGGTGAGCGATCTTTAAGGAAGTTATGGAATAAGTTTTAGTGCTCACAATTGGAACGGCTATCTTTCGGAAAATTGATTTGTGACTTTGAAAAGTGATTTTGGGAGTCGCCATCCTAATTTATTTTTAAAATGGAAAAAATTAAGGAAAAATCCAATTTGTAACTCCTATTTATTAATTTTGCAATTAATTTACCCAAAAATAAAAATCACTAGTCTTTGAACCAAGTTGAGCTTGGCAAGTAGGTTTTTTGTTAAATAATCTAAATTTAGTTTTTAAGTTTAATTTGACTTAAAAATTTGTTTCATGAATTGTGATTATAAGATAATAATTAAGAAGCATGGCACAATTATGAAATGCATGAGAAAATTTAAGAAATAAATATCCACAAGCCAAGGAGAGTGTTCCTCTTAATCCTTATGGATTTTAGGGGAATCACAGAATCGCTCATTGACTCTAAAACAATTAAATCAACTAAATAAACTAATTAATTGAAAAATAAAAGGAGAAAGGTGATTAATTGAGATTTGAATTTAGATTTAGATTTCAAGCGTGCCTATAGACTCTATTGAATGGGATCAAAACTCACGTAATTCGTTTCACGATTAAGTGAAGGAGTTTAAGAGTTGATTGGATTGATTAATTTGATTTGGGTTTGTATATGAGAGGAAAATATTCATATCTTTGTTTTTGGCTAGCGGAGGGTTTTATATGATTGAAGTTCCATTTTATCAAGATCAAGTGATTGGATTGATTAAGAGATTAATAATTAATTAATTAAGATGAATAATGGATTAATTAAAAAGAGATTGATTTAATTAATTAATTTAAAATTAATTAATTAATTTGAGTAGTTAATTTTGAAAAAAAAATGTTTTAGTTAATCAAAAGGATTAATTAACTTTTGGTTAGAGTGAGGTAATTAATTAATTAATTAAAATGATTAATTAATTAATTAAAGAATGATTGGAGGGAGAAGGTGGAGGGTTTTATATGACTGAAGTTCCTTTTTATCAAGATTGGGTGATTGGATTGATTAAGAGACTGATTAATCAATTAAAATGATTAATTAATTAATTAAGATGAATGATGGATTAATTAAAAAGAGATTGATTTAATTAATTAATTAATTTGAGCAGTTAATTTTGAAAAAAGAGTTTTGGTTAATCAAAAGGATTAATTAACTTTTAGTTAGGATGAAGTAATTAATTAATTAAAATGATTAATTAATTAATTAATTAAAAAATGATTAGAGGGAGAAGAAGAGACGAGTTGGTAGATAGCCATCGATACTAACTCAAGGGCTGAATTGAAATAAGAAATTGAAGGCCTATTTATAGGCAAATGAGGTAAGGGGTAGTTTAGGAAAAGGAAAAGTGAAAAGACAAGGAAGGGTATGACTGAAAATGTTGAAAAATCATATTGGAGGGAAAAATCAAAATTTTGGAGTGCAAAAGGGGAGACCAGCCACTAAAGAGGCCGACAACATTGCCTCCGAAGATCAACCACTGGATTGACCAATGGTGCCATTGCTGTTTCGGCTGCAACTGATGTGGCAATTTTTTTTTTTAGAGATTAGTTGTTGGTTTGTATTAAAAAATTAGGTATTCAAGTAGTAATTATTTGAATGCTAAAATTTTCTTTTAGGGGTTTTACCTAGCGCACTAGACTTAGTAAGTGTTAGGTTGCAGTCGGATTATTAGGGTGTAAAATTAAGGATTCATAGTCATGTATAATTATATCCTATTGGTCAATCACCATGAGCTTGCTTGCATGGAAAGCACTCATTGGACAATTAATTATTTATTGTCCATCATTAATCTTTTTAAAAGGGGAAATTATTATTTAGTTTCTAAGATTTGAGCTAATTAACTAACTTATTTCTCTTTTTTGAGAAACAAACTAATTAATTTCTCAGTTTTAATTTCGTTCGACTATTTAGTCATTAATAAAGTAGGGATCAACAAAACACCAAACCATCCAATGTAAAGACAATTTTCAGATTTTCAGTGTTGATTATCCAATTACAAAAACGACCTTGTAGGCTTCCGCCTAGTTTTTATACTTTTTTCTCTTAAATTTTATAAAAAATAACAAATATACCAATAGATATATTTTCATTTTTATTTTTAAAAATAAAAAATTTAAATTAATAAAAGTAACTTATATTTATATATTTGTATAATAATTATACTTAATATCATCAAATTATAAATTATATAATTATATAATTCTTGTATATAATAAAAAATAAAAAAATATTTATACTAATAAAATTAAATAATAGTTAAATAGTTAAATGATAATTATATAATTATTATTTAATTTTATTAATTTCAATTTTTATTTTTAAATAATAAAATTATGTTTATATTTATTATATATACAAAGGCATTTTAGTCATTTTGCATAAATTTAAAAGAAAAAAGTACAAAAATTGGATAAAAAACTAAATAATTTGATAGAACCAAAACTGAGGAACTAATTAGTTAGTTTCTCAAAAAATAGAGACGAGTTAGTTAAGTGAGTCAAACTCCAAGGGACTAAATAATAATTTGCCTTTTTTAAATTTACTTATCCATAGCATAATAATTTGACCCGACTCGATGGATAATCAATTTGCCCTAATCCAAATGGAGTGGGTGGGAATGAATTTTAATGTAAAACCTGTTATGAATACGGATTAAATGTACAACCACCTCGATTACATACAATGATAGATAACATTCATTACCTTTTTTTATTATTATTATTATTATAAGCAAGTTGTTTTATTGATAATTATAAAGGGAAAAACCAATTTGGGCAATGAACCTAAATTGATGAAAAAACCCATCTAAAACTAAGGTACAGGATACAAAAGCATGAACAAGTCTTATGCTATAACTATTTGAAAAACCAACTAAAGCAAAGCCTCCATATGACAATAAAAACTTGAACTAACCCAATAATATAAACAAAGAACCCATCTAAGTATCTAGCTAAACTAATAAATCAACAAGGGAAAACAAGCCTTGCTTTACAAAACAACAATAGCTCTCCAGAAAACAAGGAAAAAAAAATCCCTTGTAAACCTTCAAAGCAACTAGTATATCCACCACTAAGAAATCATCAACTGCAACCCATCATAGAATAAAAATACCAAGAGAAAAAAAAAGAATAAAAATTCCAATAGCCAATAAGGAGGACCATAAATGACTACCATGAAAATTGAAAAAATTTATCTCAGTAATGAGAATCATAACCAAGCAATCAGGTCCACCCTCTTATTGATTCCCTATTTAGCAAGACCATCTGCAAAAGAATTCATTTCTCTAGGAATATTCATGAATGCCACATTTTCAAAGCTAATTTTATGATTGTTAGTGTTGTTAAAAATCCAATGCAACCTCCAAGGTCTTTTCTCAGTATTCTTGTAAGCCTTTATATGACATTGCATGAGTCTAATTTAATTATCAAATTTGAGCACAAATTAATATTAAAAAGACAATTCTAGTGCCTTGGCAGTTGCTCGTAATTTAGCTTCATTAGATTCCATTACCCCTTAGTTGACAGAAAATACACATACAATCAAGCTATTTTGATCATGAAGAACCCCCCTTATTCCAGATTTACATGGTTTCCCTACTGAGGATCCATCCACATTCCATTTTAAAAAGAGAGCATAGGAGGGAACCTAGCTGAGATTATGAACCTTAGAGGAAGATGGCAGGAGATACAGTTTTAAGGCATTAGTTAAAAGAAAGAAATTTTGGGAAGAGAAAAGACCATCAAAGTGCAAGCTTTAAACCAAGATAAGGCACAATGGAGAATTAAAAAGAACAGATTCTCTTCATTCACCATTGATATATTAAAATGATATTGTTGTGATCCAACCAAAAAGACCAAGTAATTGAGCAAAAGAGAATAAACCAAATTTTTCTTTGAGTATTTCCTTCCAACAAATAGTACCAAGAGGAGAAAACTAAACCCAAAGGATCAAGACATACCTAGGCCACATCCTACCATTTAATAACTTTGCACCAAATAGCATAGGAATACCTACAGTGAAGGAAAAAAAAGTATTCATATCCTCCATATGAAGAGAGCAAAAGGGGTGGAGACTATGTTGTTGATCTACCAACCCCTTTGAAAGGAGAGAGGATTGAGTATTTAATTTACCACTGCAGGATAACCATAAAAACATCACCTTTAGGAGGAACCCAACCTTTCTAGACACCAGAATTCACATTTGATCCACTAATAATGCCCCTGCTCATTTGAGCTTCGGAGGCCAACTTTACTAAAAAGTTGCTAGAATGATTAAATTTTCAAGTGGCTTTGTCTTACTTTTCTTTGCATAAAAGGGACTGAGAGATCAAGTACATTAGAGAGTCTAACTGAATTTTTTCCTATTCTTTTAGCTACCTTCTCTAGTGCAAATACCATACCCAAGTTAATCCATCCAGACACCCACTTTACTAACTTTTACATTTTTATCAAGAGAGAGGCCATACAGATGTGAAAAATGAGCTAAAAGGGGGAAATCCATAACCCAAAGGTCATTCTAGAATGAACATATCATTCCCAATAAGAATCTTAATACTACCTTCGAATGGAGGGATCAATTTTTTAGTCCAAATCTGCTTCCAAATGGTAAAAGTAGAACTTAGAAGAGTTAGAAAAGACCATATAGCTAGGTTAACTTGGTATTTGTTGCAAATAATATGCTGCCAAAGATTGCCAAAATTCTGACAAAAGCATTTGAAAAGAAGAATCTTATTTTTATGAATAATGGAACCTATACCAAGACCCCCAAGCTTTTTGGATTTTTCAATGAGTTCCCATTTTACTTCATTAATCTTCTTTTTCTCAATCAAACCAACCCAAAAAAAATCTTCTTAATAAGGAACTAATTTTTTTTTTTATTTTTGCCATTTCGAAGGAATTCTCAAGATATACATGTAGTACAGAGGCATATTTATAAAAGATACCTTGATAAGGGTAAGCCTACTGCTAAATGAAAGTTGCTTGCTCTTCCAACCGGCTAATTTCTTTTCTATTTTCTGGATAATATGTTCTATACCTTTTTTTTCCTAGGATTAATACGCAAGTGAAGTCCTAGATAGTTAAATGGATTTAGATGAGCCACAATTTAGAATGGAGGCAAGGTTCTCCCTTTCTTCCATATCCATATTGATTCTAATAACTTCACTTTTGCAGAAGTTTATGTTCAAACCAGAAATGAGAGCAAAGAATTTTATTATGCGTTTAATGTTTATAAGAATGAATTCATATGCTTTAGAAAGAAAATTGTATCATCTGCATATTGCAGATAAGAAATCACTTCACCTCTAATTGAAGAAGTTAGCCGTGAGATTAGGCCAATAGAAGAAGCTTTAGATGCCATGATAGATAATCCTTCTGCCATAATGAGTAAAAGAAAGGGTGATATTGGATCCCCTTGTCTCAACCCTTTTTCAACATTAAATTCTTTTATCAGGTTACCGTCAATGAGAATAAAGATTTTTGCTGTGGAAAGAAAATACTTAAATCTAATAGCGCAATTTTTCACTAAAGTTCATCTGTGAAATTACTAAATCTAGACAAACCCAATTAACACTATCAAAGACCTTCTGAAAGTCTATCTTAAACAAGACACCTTTTTGGTGAGAGCTTGAAATAAAATGACTCAATTCATTGGAGATTAAGATCCTATCTAATATATTTTGACCACTTAAGAAATCACTTTATTGCTTGCTTATGAGAGATGGTAATACTGACTTTAACCTTTTTGCAATGAGCTTTGATAGATCTAATAGATCATGAGCACCTGCCTTTTTAGGAAAAAGCACCACAAAAAGGAGAATTAATTGCTGATGGGAAAGAGCCAGAATGGAAGAAAAAATGAACCAAATTAAAAATATCCAACTAGATAAAATTGTAGCTCGCTTCAAGAAATTCAAAATTGAAACCATTTGGGCCAGTGGCTTTGGAAAATTCACAAGACCAAATAATTACCTTAATTTCTTTCAAAGACAAAGGCAATTCAAGAGAGGCAACAACATTTTCATCTATTTTTTTGAATAGGTTAGAGATAAGAAGTGGTAATGTAAGAGTTTCTTCCATAAAGGCCTTTTTTTTGAAATAATTTGTAGTCTCCATTTTAGTACCTTCTACATTGGAAATTAAGCCACTATAGGTCAAGATACTACCGATAAAATTCCTATAGGCTCTATTAGAAGTCATAAGATGGAAGAACCTGGTGTTAAGGTCACCCTCTTTGCACACAGAGCTCTTGAATTTTGTATCCATAGACTTTCTTGAATTTTCTTACATTGCCAAAGTTCCTTCCATAACCCACTTCTTTGGTTCATAAAGGTGGAATGAGACCCATTTATAAAAGGAAGAGATTCCATCTTAGTATCAATAGAGCCTACATCATTTTCCAGCTGAATAATTCTTCAATCAATATTTTAAAAGACCTCTTTGTTCCATTTGATCAACAAACCTTTGAGTTTTTTTAATTTGAGCTAGACGTTGGGAAATGAATCTGATAGAGAGATGAAACTTTTTGTCACTTATAAGTAATATTTGTTATGTGACTTTAGTAACGTTGGTGATTTTCATGAATGAGCATGATCTTCTCTTATGTGTTATAAGTCTCAATTTTACTTCGATAGGTAGCGTTCGTTATATATGTGTAATGAACATGAATTACTTGTAATGAAGGTAATTCACGAAATTTTAATTGATTGTAATGTTATTCAGAATATTCAACAAATGCGATTTCGCTCTCTATTTAAATTTTTTGGAATTCAATTGGTTGTAATTTTTGTTCAGAATGTGTAATGTGTATTTCTCCTGCATATCAATAAATACTTAGTGAGTAAATAGGTCTACCTGTCTTACTCACTCCATCTCATCCCCCACCCCGCTTCAAATATGAGGCGAGACAAATAATGAAAACTAGCTTTATATTTGTCTCAATGTCATCCCTATGCATGGTTGCTAATAAAACTAATAATAATAAGTACAAGAGCAAATGAATAGTATTTTTCAGGGGAATTAATAAATAGTATTTAAAAAAAACTATGGTGAATATATATATATATATATATATATATATATATATATATATATATATATATATATATATATATATATATATATATACACGCGCGCGCACACTCAAGCCATTGCATATCATATGTTTGCAAAATAAATGCATCAAGATAATATTTTCCAAAAAATGAATATGTCACATCGATATCTAATTATTTAGTATTGATATTTGATTTTATTTTTAGAAAATTTGTAGCATGCCATGTGTACCATAAAAGTCATTGAATACATAAACATGCCACGTTACGTCAACCCATGATCAACTTGTCTCAAATGTGGTCAACATAAAAGTTAATCATGTTTATTTTTTGTTCTGATTCAAAATTAATTTAGAAAAATTTGAGTTTGGATAAAAATATATTTCTACAAATCTTAATAAATCCTACTTAAATAAAATTTAGGTTCAATTTTAATTGGAGAAAGTCAAAAATGGAGAAAAGCTGCAAAGGATCACAATCACTATCCACATCAGCAAACAAATCTGCGTTCAAGTGAGGCCCACCATCCGTTTTTCAATGTTTAATTTGTCCCTGAAAGTGAACTTAGGAAATTTTTAAAATTTTTAATAAGCAAAATGAGAACATGTGGGCCCTGCAAAGATGAAACTCATTTTGTCCACTCTTTGAAAGACGCGTGGAAAGTAAACGCGGAGAGAATGACACGGTGTTAGTGCGCAACAGCGTACAGAATCGAGTTTTGACTTTTTTGGAAGAGGAACTAAGTAAGACATTAGATATGTATCGTTATCAGAGCAATTTAGGCCTTTCAAAGTCAACAAGCTTTTGATTTTTGGTGCGCGAGTTCATAGTAGCCTAATATGTCAACATCACTCATTCCCTATCATCAAAATCATTGGGTGTATATCAAAATCATTACTCATTCCCTCTCAACTCTCTATCTTCCCTTAACTCATCCTCCTCACCTCCCAAATCCCAATCTCTTAATTAGCTTCCCACTTAATTGGCCTTTCCCTCAATTATCCGTTGCATGCAAATTTAAATCCAACCATTTAGTTCTTTATTTTGTTAGTAATGTTATAGTTAATTGGATAATAAACTACACTGTCAGTTACATTTATAATGACTTATCAAAAGTATAGATTGTATTTTATATGGATATATACTTGGCTATATATTTGGTTGTCCAAATATTTGAAGTTTAGATTTTGGTTAGAAGTGATGAAACTTGAGAGAAGGAGTTTGAAAATGTATGGAGAGATTACATGACCCTCTCATTTACTATATTTCTCCTTTATTTTTCTTTCTATGGTTTTAATTTAACTTTCAAATTTTCCTATATACCTTATGGTATTATATTCTAGACTATTAATCCATCATTGTCTTTGATCATCATGGAATTGAAGATATTTTTAATGTTGTTTATTGCTTTTTTTTTTTTTTTTAATTCTCATTTATGTTAAATTTGAATAATATTGCATTGCAAGTATTTATTAAAAGCTTGAGGTGAGATTTTTGCTATTTCAATTGTTGTTATTTGTTAAAATTGCATTTGCTATGCTTCTTATTGTATTTTGATAGTTGAAGGCTAGTGTTTTATTTATATTTTTCTGTAATTGTGTGTGCCTTTTAATTTACTTTTGATTTTTTCATTTTTATATAAACAATTGCACACATTACATATGTATATAAATGTTGAATATTAGTATGAAACAAAAATAATTATTTAATATATTTGTAATTAATCAATGTGAAATTATATTTTTAATAAAATTTCTTAAAAATATTTAAATAATTTAAAAGGATTTACGCAAAGTAAAAAGTTATGAAGTGACAAGTTTAAAAAAAATTATGATTTTATTCTTTTATTTTTTTATTTTATGGAGTGATAAGTTTACAAAAAATTATGATTTTATTCTCTTATTTTTTAACATATTTTATTATTTGGTGCTTTTTTTTTTGAATTAAATCAATCACTTACAAATAATTCTTTATATATTTCGTTTAAAAAAATTTCAATGTTATTTTATCAATTTTATATTTAATTGCATAATTAAATTAATTTTTTTTTTTTAGATTTGCGCGGGTTTATTGTGTAGTATATATATATATATATATATATTGGAGGATTTTCAATAGATGTGTTTTCATGTGGATTGATAATACCCCGCCTTATTGACTGAAAATCTAAAATTGACGATTGCTGGACAAGTCGAGGAAAGCCTTACATTTTTATGGCTCCTTAATAGCGTACGTTTGTTAGTTGAATAATTTCCACAAAATGTGGAAATGCTTGGTTCAATTCATTAACATGGAAAATCACTTGGAGGACTATAATTCAAGGATGTGGCTATTACAATTCCTCCAAATTATTTTCACACGCTTACTATTTTATTTTAAAGCGTTTAATTTATTATAAATTTGCTGTCATTAATAAGAACGCAAAGTATTTTGACCAAATAAAAATTCCTTCCATCAAAAGAGTGAATTTCCATTTTGATTGGAGAATGGGGCGAAATAAAGAAAAAATCAAAATTTTTTGGATGAGTACAGAGTAAGAATGAAAATTATATGCCTTGTCTCATAACCTAACTTATTTATTATCTCTCCGAACCCTCTCCCTATCACTGCACCTTATTCCACGCTATTATATCTATATTATATATAAATGTATGGAAAAGGGGAATGGAGGAGGGGAGAAAAGCACATTTATATAAGTGTCTCTTACTGAATTTTTTTTTAATTGTGCATTTATGATAGGTAATATAGTCATTTATTAATTAAATAATATAATTATTTAATTATATTTAATTTAAATAATTAATGATGAATTCAATTATAATAAGGAAATAATAAAATAATTTTATTTAATATCTAATTATAATTAACTTAAATAAGAAAAGATGAATTCAATAAGAATAAAGAAATAATAAAATAATTATTATTTAATATATAATTAATTATATTTAATATCTAATTATAATTAATTTAAGTGAGGAAAGATGAATTCAATTATAACAAGAAAAGAATAAAACAATTATTCTTTAATATCTAAGTAAATATATTTAATATCTAAGTATATTTAATTTAAATAAGAAAAATAATGAATTCAATTATAATAAAAAAGAATAAAATAATTATTATTTAATATATAATTAATTATATTAAAAATTTATAATTATATAGTTATTATAATTATCTAATTTAATTTAAATAAATAAAGAAAGAATTCAATTAGAATATGGAAAAAATAAAATAATTATTATTTAATATATAGTTAATTATATTTAATTTAAATAAAAAATTTAATTAAAATAATTTATATTTTTTTAATGTTTTTTCAAATATTTAGAAGTTAGAGAAATTTTTTTAACTTTAATTATTCGAACATTAACAAGTTAAATAAATTATAATTTGAATTTTATTTTATAAATTATTATTTTATCTGATTATAAATTTTAAAATTTATTGTTTTAATTATTAGTAATAATTTGTAAGTTAAAAAAATTACTTTTGATTCAATAAAAAGATGCAGCAAAACAATAAAAGATACACTAATTAAGAGTTTATTTAATAACAATGACCAAAATCATTTTTTTTTTCAAATATTTAAAAGCTATAGAAATTCTTTTGACTTTGATTATTCAAATATTAACAAATTAGAAAAATTCTAATTTGATATTTATTTTGTAAATTATTATTTGTCCCACTGTAAATCGTAAAATTAGTTATTTTAACTATTAATAATAATTTGTAAATTAGAAAAATTATTTTGCATATTAGAAAGATTGTTATTGATTTTCTGGAGGAATAGAAATTAAGTTATAATATATTAAAGAAATCAATGTTTATCAAAATTAATAAAAATATACAACTTGCTTTGAAATTATGAGAAAACAATAAATGTTCCAAATATTAATATAAAAATCAACATATAATTTATAATTAATCAACAAAACAATAACAAAATAAATTTGAAAATTATATCAAAACATATCTATCAATTCAATTACTTTTTTTTCTCTAATATATTGTTAAATATAAAAATATCATTTAAAATTATAAAAAATGATTTATTTAGATATACTTGAGTTTTTTTTTTAATATTATATATGTGTTACTTTTTAAAATACATTCATATATTTATATAAAATCTATAATTATTTTATGTATCATTCTAATTGTATTAAACATGTACGATTATACAACTTAAATAATATTTATTGAGTATAATTATATTTTCATTGAATTTTTACATTTTTCATATAAAAATTTAACTTAACTTAAATTTAATAACTAAAGTGAATTTAATAATCAAGTTATATAAATATTGTTCTATGATAATTTTAAAGTCGATCAACAAGATTTCGACCTTATGGTATTTATTTAAGAAGTTTTATATCATTTTATATTTATATAACAAAACATTAATCATTAAAACTTTAATAAAGAAAAAATAAATATTTAGAATAAATATTTATATTTCTAATGAGTTTTAATAGAGATCAACATATGAAACACGTTGTAAAAAAATATAGCATATACATAGAGAGAGAGAGGAGTATAGTTGAAATACTAAAAAAATAAATTATTAATGGTTGATTATTAACTTTTTAAAAGCTTTTGTATTTTCTTTAATTGAATGTTTTGAGTTAATAAAGATATTTAATTTTAAAAAGAATAAAAATATAAAATACTTAAGGTAATTTATCAAAAGATTATTTATTAAATAACTATAAGAATATCATAAAATGGTGATAAAATAGGCCCTTAGACAAACTGTTAGCGCTTGTTAGTAAGGTGATGACTACAATCATAATTATTAAACCCAAATTGAATATCAATATGAATTATAAGTTGAGTTAACAACTCAATAGTTTAATTATTAGGTTAATAGTTGAACCGGCGAGTCAATATAATTAATTAAATATATAATTTATGATTTTATATAATAAAATAAATATAAAATAAACATAAACTTCTACTCAAAAATAAAAATTAACAAACTATATATTTTAATTTACAAACATAAAAAAAAATACATAAATAAATTTATTAAATATTTCATGTATATTTAAACTTTTATATTCATGAATTACACTATGAACTAAAAAAAAAAAATTGAGATTTAATAATTTTAATCCTTATATTTTCATCAAAATGTGTAAATAAGTTTAAATATTTCATAATATATCAATTTAAAAATTAAATGTAATTAAATCATTAAATTTAAGGGATTAAAATTAATTTAACATTAGTGATTAAAATAAAATGAAAATTTTCCAACTTTTATTTTAAAGAATGAAAATGCAAAATAATTAAAGAAATCTTAAAAAATGAAAATAAAAGTGCAAATCATAATAATTTATCCAAATAAAAGCAAGTTATAATGAAAAAAGAAAAAAATAATTGAAATTATGAGACCATAAGGTCACTAGCAGGATTATGCTGGATCGCTGGTTCAATTGTTTGAGTCACATAATTTTTTATGAGTCAATTATAAATCTAGTCTAATAATATATTTGGACTGGTTCAGTGTCCAGATCACTATGTCCACCTACTGATCTAGTTCAAATTTAATAACTATGACTAGAATATCCCCATGATTGTTGATTCATGTAACCGTTGTGGATTGTTTTATGAACTACTATCAATATTTAAATTAAGCTTTGTTTTATTGCTTATTTAAAAGGGATGCACTTATAACTATTTTCATTTGTGGTTATTATTAAAACGAATTTTAAATATTACATTATGTTTATTTAAAAATATTATTAGATTATTGATGAATAAATTTGAAGCTTTTATATATTAGTTTAAAAAATAGAACTTTTTAATTTATTCACGTTTTTTTTAATGCTAAGTACAATCGAAAGCAAGATGAAAAAATGAAATAAGGTGAAATAAAAAACATTGAGAAATCATGCCCATGGAAACCACATGGGGAGGGATACCAATATTTTAATTAACTAAGGAATGAGATGGGAATAAGATTTTAACATATGGGAACGGGGATTGGAGATGGTGAAGCCCGTTATGTTGCCATCCATATCTAATGAGAATATTTTAACTTTTTTTTTTTTCACTTTTAAATTTTTTTTTCAAAAAAAGAAAATAAAAATTTAATTTTCATGATATATGTGATTGTAATTCCAAAATTTATAAATTTATTTTATAATATTATAAAATTTAAAAGAATATGCTAAATTTGGTTCGCTTACTTCTCTTTGGTTTTTGCTAAATTTTCATTTAAATTATGCCCTTATACTTGAGAAAATTATAAACAATGAATACTTGGAACGGATTGACTTAATGCCATTTTGGCCGCCCAACAACATTACATAATTTACATTTACAACTTTTCCATTCTTATCAACTTTCAGTATCTGCAGTTCCAAAAACAAATCCACTTTCCTTATCTTCACATTTGACTTGTTTCAAGGATAGGATTAGAACAGCAGTTGAAGAAGTTACATAATTAATTGTTTGTTACATGGTGGCCATCTTAGCATAAATTTTAAGATTTCATTTGATTAATGTACTACAATTACTATTATTATTTTTTCACATAAGCAATATTTTTTTACACAAGCAATACTTAAAAAGAATTCTATTGTTAAGCTATTTTTTTTTTTTAATAATGAAAATCCAATGAGTCGAAATAGGCTACGCAACAAGTGATAGCCCTCCTTTTTAACATCCCTCATCAAATTGGTAATGATTCTTTATAGTTTGAGAGACTCAAATATGAAACTGTCCACTTTTCATACCGTTAAAGGAAATTAGAGAACCAACTAGATCATATTTGATTATCATTCAATCGTTAAGCTATTAATACAATGACATGTTAAAATTATTATTTTTTATTACGATTAATTTTTTTTGCCCAGAGAAAATAAAGCTAGCATTAAACGGGCTTTATGCCTAAAACGAGTTCAAAGGAAATAAATACAAAAGGATTAACCTAGCATAGAAAAAATATTAATGGACCTCTTTTCCACATACAATCATCCCTAAAAGGATTTTTTGACATGGGTCAAGTCCAAAACACCAATAAAAACAGACTCTGGGTCTTTAGAACACTTAGTCCAGTGGCCTATGTTTTCCCTTAAGCACTAAAAAGGAGGGTTGAATTGGTGGGAAATTAAAAATTAGATAGAAAGAGATAGGGAAAGAGAAAGAACACAATCAATTTTACAGTGGTTTGGGTATTAACGAACCCTACGTCCACTCTCCAATCTCAATTGGGTATTATACTACTAGATGATGCTTACAAGTAGTTTCAAGCTCACTCCAAACTTACAGTATGTTTTCAATGGCTCACACACAACCCTTACAAGTGTTTCCCTTAGGATAACACTCAAACCTATACAAGAGTTTTCTAATGGCTCACTCTCAACCCAACAATATGTGTTTTTAAGGTTAACACTCAACCCTTTGAGCTATCAATATTTTTACAACAACTAAATGATAACAATTAAGAGGTAAAGGCTTTGCAAATTAAAATTGCAAGAGTTTGGCTTAAATGAAAGTTTTTGGATCATTATGAAGGTCTTTGGAGGAGGTATTTATAGCTTCTTCCCTCTAAATTCCTATTACAAAGAAATACCAAAAAGGATCCTCAAAATAGCCACAAAATCTTGCATTAAATGCTCTATTAGAGTTGGGTCGTAGTCGCTAAGCCTTTATCGTGGTCAAACTCCATTTTCGCAGTCTAGACTAATATTTCACGGTCGCAATCTTCATAATCCAAAATGACTAGATCACACGTGGCATCTTCTTGTTGGTTCTTTAACTATCTGTTTCAAACTTAGATTTCTATATGAAATTCATGGTCGTGACTTCCAATTTGCGGTTGCGAATCAAGGATTGCACCCTTGGTCGCGAATCAAGGATTGCACCCTTGGTCGTGGTCGCAACTAAGGTCGCGATTCGCTTTGTGTCTCGAAGTTGAAAATTAAACTTTTGCCTTCTGATTTCCTTAATAACGAAATCATGGTCGTGGTTGCGGTCGCGACTATGCTGTCTTGGGCATGGCTTAGAAGCCAACTTATATACTTTGGGAGATTTTGAGTTCCTTTGAAATCCAATTTATCAAACAAGTTCTAATATGCAAAATAGACACTTAAACACATATTAGATAGCTTTCAATTTGATTGACAAGATCAAAATAGAAATTGACTAAGTTTTGAAATAACTTAGGTCAACAGCTTATAAATATTATTCAATGACATATATGCCCTGACATGGGGTCTCCCTTTCATAAAACTCTATCCCCACCACCATCAACTTCGTTAGCACCGTTAATTAAGAAGGAAGAGATTTTAGAGGATATGAGTTTGAGCCATCCCAAAATGATTTGTACTGATGAGCTCGAGCTTTAGCCTTCCATTGCTTAACAAAACCTTAAGCAGTGTTCCGATGATAGAGGCTAACTCCCCTCCTATAAACCGGCCAAAGCTTGGAAAGAGTGGCTTTACTGTCATTGGCACTAGATCTTAGCTTGCAAAGATTATAAGGTCCCAATATTGATAGCAATATGCCCTATGAGCCATATAATAATTATCTAATAGTAGATTTTAATTCCCAATGGCACGATAATAAATTCATAATATGAAAAGGGTCTCATATTATTGAATATAGTCCTTAAGTATCTAAAAGAGGATTTATTCTCAAGTGTTGAAAATATGAGAAACAGATCACTCTTGTACAAATATTTTAAATATGTTCATGGTCATAAGATTAATGACTAGGCATCATTAATTCCGGAAGACTATCACCTCTGTTTGTTTTCTATGGTCAATATGTGATACGAATGATTATAGAGGCAGTGAGTTTCATGCTACTTAACATATGATGTCGATATAAACATGTGGATATTCATAGGATGAATAGTTGAACTATGACGTTAGATGATAATAATATGGGGTTTTACTACTTGTCAATTATTTATCATCTAGGTCATAATAGTGCATATAATCTTTTAACTTGAGGGATACTATATCTCATATATAGGAAGTTAGGATTTATTACTGCTTACATAGATGTACTATTCATGCATGGATATATGGCATGTGATGGTTCTAATTTGTTATGCATAGAGGTAAGTGATTACCAAGATAGAATTCATTACCTTAAGTAAACAATGTTAAGATCCTATGCTATCTAGTTATTTTTGATACTTAAGTTTCTAACCAGAATAGTAAGATTCACTAGAAAGAGTTTCTAGTAGGAATCTAATATCATCAAGAATTAGAACCAAGATAAGGACATAGAATCGAGGCATATTAGGGTTTGACATAAACCATTACCCTAGCCGAGATTGGGATCTTTAATGAAGAGATTCTAGTGCATGATGATTTATGATCGATGGTCCATGTGATGTTTAAAGTTATCAACTATAAACATTCATTTCTAATTAGGTAGTCGTGAAATGGAATGATAGCTGTCCCTCATGACTTATGGGACTAAGTGTGAAGTGGAGATTTCATATTAGTAGAGAAAAATATTTTTTCATTCCCATTGCTAATTAGATAGAAACCTAGAAAGTCACACACTTAATAGTGATCACTTTCCAAGTGTAAAAGGTTTACCATAATAATTAATTAAAGTGTTTAATTAATTGATTAGTGGTAAAATTATTAAACATGTAATTAAATTTATAAGGACCCTAGCATGTCCTGGTGTTTAATCTATAAAGGTTTCTATTCAATTAAATCTTAATTTATATATAATGCAAATGAGAAAGATTAAATTGAAAACTGTTTTGGACTAAATCAAAGATGTAATTTTAAGCTTGATAAAAACCCTTAACACATGATATGTGACCTAAGCCCATATGTGATATGATTAAGAGGCAATTTAGGGCTAGAAAAAATTTACTATTCATGAGCCCATATGATGGGTTTAGGGGGTTAGAGAATTTTCTACTAAAGTTAAAATTGTAATTACATCTTTTGGCTAATAGAAATGTCCATTTTACCCTAAAGGACATAATGGTCATTTCACCATTTGAAGAAGTAAAGTCAAATTTGCACCTTTACCAAATGGTGAGCTAGAGGAATGTGAAAGGGTATTTAAGTCTTTGTGAAGACTTAAGTGTTAAGTCTTGGAAACATATAAAAACCTTGAGTTCTTATGTTGCAAAAAGTAGTGAACATCATTTTCTCATTTTTGAAGCATTTCTAGAAAGAGAAGTTGAAAGAGAAAGAAAAATAAAGAAAGTGTTTCTTCAAATTTTCTTTTGATCTTCAATTCTCTTCTTTGTTCTTTATGAAAGAACAAATGCCTGCAAATTGAAAAATATGTTTAGTCCAAAATAAACCAAATAGAAATCTTAAACTTTCTAAAGATTTTTGAGGGAAATCTTGAATCAAATTGGGCAACCAAGAGAGGATTCAAGAATACCAAAGAAATTAAGAGGAAACTTGGAGGTGAGCTAGGTGTGGATAATCTAGAGGCTTCACACTTGGGAAGCTCTTTGATAAAGAAAGAAAGAACCTACAAGAGGTAATTTGATTACTCTTCCTTCTTCTTTATATGCATATGTGTTTTACACATAAATTAATTGATTGCTTGAATGAATTTTATGTGAAGTGAAATTTTAAATTGTTTGAAATTTCACCTCACCACCTTCCTTCCACTGCATTTTCCTCCATCATTCCTTCAATGGTATTAGAGTCACTTAATTTCTGTGTAAAACCATTGTATATGTTGTTTTGGAGGTTTTTGATTTGGTTGAAAGTGACTTGGTGCACAAATGCTGTGCTGTTGAACACAGAATTTGTGATCACGAATCAGAAATCACAACTGTGATTGGTAAATAACGATCGCGAATTTGATGTCGTGCCCGTGAATGAATGGATCAGGACAAACGTTGTTTAGATCAGCTTACAGAATTGCAACCGTGACTATTATTTCACGCCTGTGAAACCTAAGTTGCGACCGCGATAGTCACAATTTGCTCTGTATCTCCACCCAACTTTAATTTTTTCCAAAATTGTTTTGGATTAATTTTTCAATCAAAATCATTTCTATGACTTAAAATATGATTTTGAGCTATAAAAACATTGAATATATGTTATTCAAAATGGATATTTTGGAAACGTTCCAAAATTTTGAAATGTTCCAATGATGAACAACATATTTATAAATGCAATTGTTGTATATATATGTTTTGTTGTTGTTTGAGAGGCATGAATGGTTGATCATGGATTTAGAAATCATAATGTATGATTTCTAATGTGGACATATAATAATTAATTTTATTATTTGATGGGATGTAATTAAATGTTAATTGCTCATTTAGGTTGTATATCAATTCCATTAAGCCTATAAGCTCTTTTGTTTTTGTTATCTCACCTTGGAATGCCAAGGTTACTAATGAACATATGGAGATATGGAGATATAATAATAAGAAGGGGTTCAACCCATGAAGATGCCTAGTGGGAGCATGAAGATGCAAAAGTTGTAATTTCATGTTTGTAATTTGTATAACCTAAATCCCATATCCATTCCTTATGGCTAGGAAGTGGATCCATAGAATTCATGATCATATCTATGTGTATATTGTCCATTTTATGAAAAATATATGTGATATATTTGAATGCATGTGATGTATGTTTAAAATGGATAATGTGCAAAGTGAGACTAATAAAGCCCAAAAATCTTCCAAAAAAAATATCAAGTCATGGTTCTCCATTAGAACAATAGTTTAAGAGAAATTCAAACACTTATGTCATCAGTTATGGATACATAGGGGTGATATATTTCCTTTGAATATTTTCTTGAAGTTATTGTAAAGCATGTGATGTTACGAGTATCTAGTACATTGTATGTCAATAACGATAATGAGTATCTGGGACATGTAATATTCAAATCGTTATACTTGTTGGTCCAATGGATTTGACTTGACTAGTGTGAAAGGCAATAACGACAATGTGTATCTGAGATTGAAAACACTAGGAACCAGATTGATTGAACCTAACAAAGAGTTGTGATGAATAAGTGTTGTTCACTTGTTAGATATCAAAATTCCAATAATGACAATATGTATCTGAGGAATTTGTGATAATCTAATAAGAATTTAATCACCTACTAGAAATCCACCCAACAAGATTTCTGTTTCCTATTTGGAAGGATAGGATTCGCCAAATTAGTAGGATTACCATTTTGATTAAAGACCAAATCATTGTGGTAGCTACTTAATTACATAATTATTAATCTTGTTATTTTTTGCATTTTGATAATATGAAATTGACAATCCCACCTGCGAATATATTTGATTCTTTTTGGCTCACAGGGCCTAAATCTATGGTCCTTGCATATGAGTACATAGTGTATGTATTCAGCTTGATTTGTTCTTGGTCTTTTAGAGAAAAGAATACTTCAAAGGAAGATATCACTCTAAGTGCAATGGAAACAAAATATTGGATGAGGTTGATGCTATATGATTGTTTTATAAGTCAATGGTTGCAAAAATAATATATAAACATAACAAGACTCTAAGTAATTATGCATCGTCTACAAGAGTTATATGATGAGCATAAATACACTGATTAATATGAAATATTAAGGCAATTATTTTGTTTGAATATGAAGAAAATTATAAGGAAAGCAAAAGGAAAAGGAAAGAAAGAAAAAGGAAAGGAAAAGAAATTATAAAGGAAGAAAAGAAGAAGGTTGTATCTCTCAAGGAATTACAAATGAAAATATTTGTCTCCATTTAAAGGAAATTAAATGAAAAGAAATTAAATGATTTGATTTTGAAAAGAAATAATTTGCAAAATAGGAAATTAAAGATAAATGTAGATTAAAATGCAATAGATTTTAGAATAATGAATGAATAATGCCTAGGGTTTGTATTCAGTTTATCAATCCTATATGTTCATGAATATACCCAATTGATTATTTTAAAACCTTAGTTTCTAACAATTCAAAGAATAAAAATCAATCCATTAGCAATCGCATTCATATAAATCATTCTATCAAATCATATATCAAAAACTAAAGCATAATCTTAAAACTTATATTTCTAATTCATTTTAAGATCGTAAAGGAATGAATTCTGGAATTGAACTTTTACTCTCGTTCCTTCATTCAAAACCTAAGTCAAACAATCAATCAATTCAATTAGGAATAAAAAAAAATATTCAAAAGAGATTATATTCAATTTCATATCATGAACACATCATACAAACCCTAGACAAGACTGAAATTAGTTCATGAAAAATATAATGATAATCTCCAAGTTATTAAAATCAAAAGAATTCATTGAATTAAATTCTTCAATTTAATAATCAAAAGATGAAAATAACTAAGAAATTAATCTTGTAAACCAATTCAATGTTCTAACCCAATCTCTTGGTGTCTTCTCAAAGAATTCTCAAAATCACTAAAAACAATCTCCTCTAAGTGTTGAAACCTGAAAACTAAAATAAAATTCAGAGAATAGAAAATTGGAAGAGAATATACTATCTCCCAAAATTCCCCAAAATCCAAAATCAAGATGATTCTCTTCCTCTAGACATCCCTATTTATGACAACAAAACTTCTTATTTTGTTTCTACTTTCCTAAAATAATTTAGGGTTGAAAATCTCAGAAAATCTTCAATATCTGCTTAGAGGTGATGTTGCGGGGCTCTGGAGAAGGCAGCTAGGCGCTAGGGAGCTGGTGGCCTGCAGGAGGCTCTCTGCAACGGGCCGCTAAAGGCTGCTGGCAAGTTGCTGGGGCTGGGCACCTGCAGGAGGCTTTCTGCAACTAGGTGCTGCTAGGCACTAGAAAGCGCTATTGGGTGCTGGCGAGGCACTGCTAGGAGGGCAGCTGGGCATCGCTGGACTTGCTACTGCGCAATGGTATGCTTTCAACTTGCGACATTTCGCCGAGTTTTTTGATTTAGCCCAAATATCTTCTATTTTTTCAATTATTATTACAACTAAAAACAACTTAACAAACACATTAAAAGCATCATAAAATCATAAAAATAAACTATAAATTAACAACTAAAGGAACAAAAAATAAGATAAAACTATGACAAAATAGGTAATAGAAAAAGTTTCTATTATAAATCCTAAAAGGGAAATTGCAAGGGACAAGTCCATAGATAATGCTATAGTTGATAAAAGTAAATGTTTCTATTGTCAATGTTATGAATATTGGAAAAGTAATTGTTCTAAGTATTATAAATACTAAAGGACAAAGAGAAGGATAAACCTTATAAAGGAAAATCTATCTCTTATTATTATATTCCAATGATTCATATAGTTCATATGTTGCTTGGATTCATGATATAGGTGTTTCTATGCCATATGCATTATCAGAATAAGAAACGGAGGCATGGAGTTAAATGAAGTGATTTTGAAAAATCTAAGGGGCAAAGTGTTTGTTTCCAAAGAGCTTTTAGAATACTTAATGATGATTTTAGAAATCATATTTTGTATGTCTTGTATGTACTTAATGATGATTTTAAAATCATGTTTTGTAAATCATGTATGTATTTCATACTTAAGCTACATTATTTTGCAACTTCAAAGAATTGTGAAATCCGTTACTAGAAAAAATGTTTACGTGGTTTATTATGGTAATAAATTTAAGAGTATGAATTATATAGTTGATGTAGTATTATTAAGTTAATAATAACGAAACAACTCCAAGTGCTTTTATGATAATGCCATAGAGAACTCCAATCTAAAACCACTATGATTTCTTAGATTAGTTTGTTTAGCTGAAAATAAGATAACTTAGTTGGACAATATGTGTCACTACCCATTAGGGTGTGAACTTGTTTCTATTTAGAAGTCTAGTATCTAATGCAAAAACAAAAAGATCACCTTTTGTTGGACAAAAGGATATAAATTGAAGAAGTTTTAGAATTTATGCATATAGATGTATCAATACCATTTGTGAAATGGTTAGTGGGAGTTTTTCCTAATTCATTGTGTTTACCTATATATGTAAATATTGACCCGTTCGGGAAAAGGTAAGTAAAATGAATTGTTCATTTGAATTATTGAAATGTTCAAGAAATTCAAGATGAAAAGGAAAATAAATATTAAGGATATTTCATACAAAATAGGAAAGATTATCATAACTCTTTGATTTAATCGAAGTGGGGAGAACTCAATTACCAATTTTTGAGGAATTTCCTAAATATAAAAATTGGCATATAATCATAATTCTTTTTAGAAAAACCATACGTGATGGTATACTCAAAAGAATAAATTATAACATATATGATATGTTGTAATAGATACTGAACTATGAAAGTTTTTGTTTATTTCCTTATGGAAATTTACAATTCATAGCTATAAGTTCTTAAATAGAATTTTCTCCAAAGTCTATCTAATTCTAACTCATATATGATATGATATGGATAGATATCAAAATTCTTACTCATAATTTGAATTGAGATATCTAGGTTATTTGATAAGCTGGAGCAAGACAATTGGAAGATAATTTTAATTAAGATAAGGTTTGTTAGAAATCCTAAAGGTAGTTTAGGATAGTATTTCTATCTTTTGCATAACAAAGAGGTGTTAGCAAAGATGTTGTTTCTTGATAAAGTGTTTATTTAAGAAAGTGACATATTGAGAAGGATAGAATGATTGGGTGAACGTTATCCAATAATATCCAACAAAATGATCAACGTAAAATTTGATCAACCCTGTGACAAGTCTAAAACTAACTAAATGTTTTATCCTTATAAGCTGCTAAAGGTTTAGTAGAATATCTAATTTTTCTATAAGATATGATTTCTTTATATGAATACACAATTGTTGTATATTCATGATGAAGTGAATCATGAGATAGTAAAATATCTAATCTTAAGAAAAATATAATTTACTTTATATGAATGCACGATTGTTGTAAATTCACGATGAAGCAAATTATGAGATGATTCTATTATAGCTATATACGATATAGCAATGCATAATGATTATGAGTTTGACATATAGATGTCAATGCTAGTTTTCTTTTTCTATAAAAGAAAAAATAATCATGGAATAAATCTAAAGGCTTAGAGTCTTAAGAAAATTCCAAAGTATATAACACCTTAATGAGTTATATCATCGCAAGATGAGTCCTTAATGTACAAAAGGATGGTGGGAGTGTTGTCACTTTCAAGTTTTATACATGGATAACATAATAGTTTATAAAAATATTAATATATTTGCATTTGTAGAATGGTTTTATCATTACTTTCTTCATTTAGACTTGAGATAAATATTTACATTTTTGTTAATTCATATCTATAGAGATAGATTGAAGAGAATGTTAAATATGTCTAAGTCAATATTTGGACAAGATGTTGAAAAGTTCAACATGCTAATTCCAAAAGTTTTATTTCCTATAATTTCGATATCCACTTTTTAAGGGTTGATTCCTTAGATACCCAAAGAAAGTATGGCAAGGATTCCTTATAGTATGACTATAGGAAATTTAAATTATACAAGAGTTGTATAATGAATTGGATATCGAGAATATTGTTAGTATGACTAACAAATTCTAATCCTATCTAGGATTAAATTATTGGAAATATAATCAAAATTATTCTAAAGTGCTTGAGAAGTATTTAAGATTTAATTTTGAAAAATGAAGAATGTTATTACATAAATGATAGAGAGTCTATCATTGGGATTGTTATTATCTATAATGAAGAAATAATTTGCTAGAAAAATTCTAAGCAAATTGTTATTACAAACTTCATTATGGAAGCTGAATTTGCTACATAGGATGTTGCAAATAAGAAATTATTTTAGATTCAACAGTTATGAATTGTTTTAAGAGTTTTTTCAATACATCACGAGTATCTGTCTTCTGTGATAATAATGGAGCCTTAGCTTATGGCAAGGGAACTCGAGTCTCACACTAAAATCCAGAATATTTCGAAAGGCATTAAGATATTATCAAATCAATTGTTGGAATAGGGTATTCTAGCCTTGCAGAAAATAGCATTAACCATTAACTTGGTTATTCCATAGACTAAAGTCAAAAGTTAGTGACAGTTAAATTTCATCTTAAGAAGATGAGTTTCTGATACTAAGCAGAATGGCTCTAGTGCAAGTGAGAGATTGATTGCAATATGTGCCATAAGAGCCATATAATAGTTATGTAATAGTAGATTTTAATTCCCAATGGCACGATAATATATTTATAATGTGAAAGTGTTTCATATTATTGAATATAGTCTTTAAGTATTTGTAAGAGGATATATTCTCAAGTGTTGAGAATATGAGAGACAGATCGCTCTTGTACAAATATTTTAAATATGTTCATGGTGATAGGATTAATGATTGGGCATAATTAATTTTGGAAGACCATCACCTCTTTTTGGTTTCTATAATCAGTATGTGATACGGATGATTATAAAGGTAGTGACTCTCATCCTGCTTGGCATATGATGTCGATACAAACATGTGGATATTCATAGGATGAATAGTCGAACTGTGACGTTAGATGATAATAATATGGGATTTTACTACTTGTTAATTATTTATCATCTAGGTCATAATAGTGCATATAATCCTTTGACTTGAGAGATACTATATCTTATATATAGGAAGTTAGGATTTATTACTACTTACATAAACATACTATTCATATACGAATATATGGCATGTGATGGTTCTAATTTGTTATGCGTAGAGGTAAGTGATCACTAAGATAGAATTCATTACCTTAAGTAAACGAGGTTAAGATCCTATGCTATCTAGTTATTTTTGATACTTAAGTTTCTAGCTAGAATAGTAAGATTCATTAGAAAGAGTTTCTAATAGGATTCTAATATCATCAAGAATTAGAACCAAGATAAGGACATAGAATCGAGACATATTAGGTTTTGACATAAACCATTACCCTAGCCGATATTGGGATCTTTAATGAAGGGATTCTAGTGCATGATGATTTATGATCGATGGTCCATGTGATGTTTAAAGTTATCAATTATAAACATTCATTTCTAATTAGGTAGTCATGTTATGGAATGCTAACTGTCCCTCATAACTTATAGGACTAAGTGTGAAGTGGAGATTTCACATTAGTAGAGAAAAATATTTTCTCATTCCCATTGCTAATTAGACATGAACCTAAAAATTCAAACACCCAATAGTGATCACCTTCCAAGTGTAAAAGATTTACCATAATAATTAATTAAAGTGTTTAATTAATTGATTAGTGGTAAAATGATTAAATATGTAATTAAATTTACAAGGACCTTAGCATGTCTTGATGTTTAATTTATGAAGGTTTCTATTCAATTAAATCTTAATTTATATATGATGCAAATGAGAAAGGTTAATTTGAAAAATGTTTTGGACTAAATCAAAGACATAATTTTAAGTTTAGTAAAAACCCTTAACACATGAGATGTGGCCTAAGCCCATATGTAATATGGTTAAGAGGCAATTTAGGGGTTAGAGAAAATTTACTATTCATGAGCCCATATGATGGGTTTAAAGGTTAGAGAATTTTCTACTAAAGTTAAAATTGTCATTACATCTTTTGGCGAATGGAAATGTCCATTTTACCCTAAAGGATATAATGGTCATTTTACCATTTGAAAAAACAAAGTCAAATTTGCCCCTTCATCAAATGGTGAGCTAGAAGAATATGAAAGGGTATTTAATTCTTTATGAAGACTTAAGTGTTAAGTCTTGGAAACATAAAAAACAACCTTGAGTTTTTATGTTGCAAAAAGTAGTGAGCATCATTTTCTCACTTTTAAAGCATTTCTAGAGAGAGAAGTTGAGAAAGAAAGAAAAATGAAGAAAATGTTTCTTTAAATTTTCTTTTGATCTTTAATTCTCTTCTTTGTTCTTTATGAAAGAACAAATGCTTGCAAATTGAAAAATGTGCTTAGTCCAAAATAAACCAAAGAAAAACCTTAAACTTCCTAAAGATTTTTGAGGGAAATCTTGAATCAAATTGGGTAACCAAGAGAGGATTCAAGAACACTAAAGAAATCAAAAGGAAACTTGGAGGTGAGCAAGGTGTGGGTGATCTAAAGGCTTCACACTTGGAAAACTCTTTGATAAAGAAAGAAGGAACCTACAAGAGATAATTTGATTACTCTTCCTTCTTTTTTCTATGCATATGTGTTTTACACACAAATTAATTGATTGCTTGAATGAATTTTGGACTAAAATTGGGTGAATTAAAATTTTAAATTGTTTGAAATTTCACCCCACCACCTTCCTTCCGCTGCATTTTTCTCCATCATTCCTTCAAATATGACTAGATATGAGTCTTCATAGTTAGTGCTAGTGGTCTTTTTCTCCTCTCACTAGTAGACATCATAGGTCAACTCTTTAGGAAGAGAAAATAGTAGAAAAGTTGAATTTACCCAAACTTGGGCAAGACAACAAAAACACCCTAAAAACATATTTAAAATTCACAATCAAAAAGATACCTAAACTCGTACCAGATGAGAACTAGAAACAAGCTCCAAAGACAAAAACACATTTATTGTTGCAAAAGAAAAAGTAAGATAAATGAAAATGAGTTTCTCTCTGGTGATTGGAGTTACTAGGAATTCCCCTCTCAATAAACTCTGAAAAGAGTAGCAGAGGCTACGGAGAACCTATTTTAGGCCTGATTGTAAAGTCCTAAAGTTATTACTCAAAATGACATGATAATTGTCAAGGATAATGTACATATTATCATTAGTTATTTTCTCTTATCTTGTAACGTGTTGTATAGCTGTTTTATAGGAGTTTGTATTTGTTTGTAACACACAAACCTCAGCAGTCCAAACCATAAACATTGGCTGCTATATTACGGTGTGTAGACTTTCAATTGAATATGAAAAATAATTCCTTCCAATTGTTAGTTTCTACATGGTATCAGAGCCTTATTAATTTTCCATCTTCTTCTCCAAAACCACTTGTTTTTCAATACCATGGCAAACCAAATTGTTCCAATTGCAAATCCCACCACTACTACCATCACCCACCAACACTTTGCTATCAAACTCTTTAGCTGTAATTTTTTGGCTTGGAAAACTCAATTTATGCCTCTCCTCAACTACCACAATTTTTATGGTTTTATTAATGGCACATACCCAGAACCTCCCAAAACAACTATGTCTACAACTAAATCACTATAGCCAATTGCTAATCTGGATTGTCTTGCTTGGTTTTAGAAAGATCAACTGTTGTTATCATGGATATTTTCCTCTCTTACGGAAGAAGTCTACCTGTATATTATTGGTTTAACATCTTCTTTTACTGTTTGGCATGCATTAACAAGTGCGTTTGGTTCTGTATCTCAGAATCGTCAACTCCAACTCCACATTGAACTCCAAGAATTAAAGAAAAATGATTTATCAATGTTAAATTATCTTCAAAAGGAGAAAGCTCTAGCAGATTAGCTTGCTTATGCAGGAGGCCCTTTGTTAATTGTTGAATTCAATGTGATTATCTATCGTAACTTAGGGAGTGAATATCATGCCATCATTACTGCCTTAAATCTCTGACCTGAATAGGTAAGTTTTTAAGGGCTTCACAGTCAATTAATCTCACATGAAATTCTCCTTTGCAACATGGTTATTTATCCCACCGCAAACCTTGCATATCGTGCTCCTTCAACAACAAATTCAAATCAGCCTTCTAATGGGTATTCTCCAAGACCAAATGCTTCAAAATATCATCAACAAGGAAGACGACCATAGGGCCCATGTCAAATCTACGGTTACAGAAATCACATGGCAAATAAATGTTATCGTCGTTATGCTCCTTGCCAATCAACAACCTCAGGTCTACAAGCCAACCTTGCTTGGTTTGGATCACAAGCTTCTTCCCATGTCTCTTATCCACCATATGTGCCCACATATTCACCCTTATCGGCACCTGTGCCATTTCAAGGTTGCCATCTAGACACTGGTGCTAATACCTATATGACTCCAAATCCGATGATTCTTTCCAACATTGACAAATACCATGGTGTGGACCAGGTAAAAGTTGGGAACGGACAAGGGGTTTTAATTGCTAACACTGGTAAGTCTTCTATTCCAACCACTAATCCAAAGAAAAAGTTAATTTTAAACCAAGTTTTACATGTCCCTCGTCTTGTCAAACCTTTATTATCTGTTCATAAATTCACTACTGACAATAACTGTTTTATGGAATTTTGGCCAAATCATTTTTATGTGAAGGATTAGAAGAGTAGGGCAACCCTGTTGCAAGGGCGGAGTACTGATGATGGTCTTTATGTTCTGCCTGCCAACTCAAAATATGCATTGACTGTTGAAAAGACTTCCTTTGACGATTGGCAAGCTAGACTTGGCCATCCGCATTCTAAGATAGTTTCTAGGATTTTAAATGAAAATAAATTGGATTGTTCCATGTTTAACTCTTCCAAAGTTTGTTCTACATATAAGTTAGGAAAATTTGCTCACATTCCTCTTGCATTTGTTAAGCACCACAGTACCAAACCATTTGACATAATTCATTCGGATGTATGGGTAACATTTCCCATTCTTTCAAACTTAGGATTCAAATATTTTGTTTTATTTATTGATGACTTTACAAGATTTACGTGGATTTTCTTTCTTAAGAATAAAAGTGATGTGTTTTTGCATTTTCCTAACTTTGAAGCCATGATTAAAAGACAATTTGCTTCATCAATAATGGCATTTCATTCAGATTGGGGAGGGGATGATCAAAAATTACACACATATTTTAAACACCATGGCATTATGCATCGTATCGCTTGTCTTTACACTCACGAACAAAATAGACTTTCAAAAAGAACAATTAGGCATGTTGTAGAAACACGATTAACACTATTAGCGAAGGCAAATATACCATTTAAGTATTGGCAATATGTTTTTTAAACAAGTGTTGCTTGAATCAATTACATGCCTACTCCAGTTCATAAAAATATTAGTCCATTTTATGCATTATTTCACAAAGCACCAAATTATAAGGATCTCAAAATTTTTGGATGCGATGTATATCCTTTACTTAGGCCATATAATAAAAATAAATTTGCTTTTAGAAGTGAATTATATGTGTACTTAGGTCACTTCCCCAATCATTATGGTTGCTTATGTTTAGATATAGAAAATGGTAAAATCTATATTGCTCGACGTGTGTCTTTCACAGAAAATATTTTCCCTTTTCAAGAGATGAACAAGTCTACTGCTATCCCATATCCAAATCAATTGCATATTTCTCCTTGGCTGACCGTATCTGTTCCATTATCAACATTCCTCTTGCAATAAGGTAATATCTCTTCTTATCCATCATTCTTGAGTCTGAGTCCCACTTTGGTTCAAAGTCCATATTCATCAGCTCAAAATAGTCCACATTCGACCCAATCAATCCATACTACGTCTTCTAGATTACCTCCACCTTTACCTAACAATTAGATCTTATCACCCAATCAGACATGCCAACAACTAACCTTTGATACACATCAGACAGTTAGTTCGCGACCTAATACCACATTGAGTCTTGTCCCTTCCAACTCAACCTTGTCACAAGTTTTTCCATCTCAATTACACTCACCATTAACCAACCTTACAAATGATGGAAATAAATCCCCAACTCATTCTTCCTCTGGCCTCAAACTAGTGGTAGACTTGTCCTCCAATTCTAATATACACATTCAACCATGTGACCAAACTTTGAACCTAATACACATGACCACACCTATTGATCTCAAAACTATTGTTAGGACCTATACCATGACTCTCAGACCGAACCCTCCTAAGAAGAAACCCTTTTCACTTATAGCCATTAAACCAAATAATGACCAGCGAAGCCAAATAAAACATACAACTTTCACCCAAGCCAATAAACACAAGGTATAGAGGCATGCTATGTGTGAAGAAATTGATGCCCTTCTGTCTAACTCTACTTGGACTTTGGTTCCCAAACTTGCTAATATCAATATTGTAGGAAATAAATGGATTTTTAGGATCAAAAGGAAGAAAGACAGAAGTGTGGAATGCTATAAGGCAAGATTGGGAAGGGATATACCCAACAATCTAGAATTGATTACAAGGAAATGTTCAGCCCAGTAGTCAAAGCTATAACAATTCGGATGGTTCTTGCATTGACTGCAGCGAATAGATGGACAATCAAACAACTTGATGTCTCAAATGCATTCCATGATGCCTCAAGGATTTGTTCATCCTCATAAATCTGACCATGTTTGCAAATTAAATCGTTCACTTTATGGTCTTAAACAAGAACCTCATGCTTGGTTCAGTCGATTGAGCAATTATCTTTTGAAGTTAAAATTCAAACCATCAAAGGCTAACACATCTCTTTTTATTTGAAAACAAGGTACTAACATTATTCTTGTATTGGTGTATGTTGATGATTTGATTGTGACAGGTTCTGATCATATATTGGTTGAACGATTAATAGAAGACTTTCAGAAGGAATTTCCTGTTCGAAATTTGGGAGACTTGCATTACTTTCTTGGTATTGAAATGGATATGCAAAAGGATGCTATTTGCATTTCGCAATCCAAATATGTTAAGGAGATTCTTGAAAGGACCGGGATGTCTGACTCACAGTCATGTGCCACTCCTATGGCCATGAAACCAATTTTGTCCAAGCATGACAGGATTCCATTGGCAAATGGTGAGGAATTTCTAAAAATGGTTGGCGCTCTACAGTATTTGACTATTACGCGCCCTGACATTCCTTACACTGTTAATCGATTGTGTCAGTTTATGCACAACCCCACAGATGTTCATTATCAAGCATTGAAAAGGCTATTACGTTATTTAAATGGGTTGACTACTCAAGCATTGGTTTTTCAATTTGATGCTCCAATTAATCTTATATGTTATGCTGATAGCGATTGGGGTGGTGATCAGGATGATCGATATTCTACAAGTGGTTTTGCAATTTTTATGGGTAGTTCACTAATATCTTGGATGGCAAAGAAGCAGCCCACTATTGCTCGTTCTTCCACTGAATGTGAGTATAAGGCAATTGCAAATGCCACAGCTGAGTTACTATGGTTATGTTCATTACTGACTGAAATTGGTTTTCGTCCTTCCAAGATGACAATTTAGTGTGATAACATTAGTGCCATTTATTTATCGTCCAATCTAGTTTTCCATGCTCGAACAAAACACATAGAGCTTGATTATCATTTTGTGAGAGAGCAAGTTGCAAATGGAACTATCCACATTCAGTTCATATCCACTAAAAATCAATTAGCTGATTTGTCTACCAAACTCTTGTTCATTGCCTGTTTTCAGTCCCTTTTTGCTCAACTGCCACTTGCTCATGGTCAAGGGTTTGAAGGGGGGTGTCAAGGATAATGTACATATTATCATTAGTTATTATCTCTTGTCCTGTAACGTGTTGTATAGCTGTTTTATAGGAGTTTGTATTTGTTTGTAACACACAAACCTCAGCAGTCCAAACCATAAACATTGGCTGCTATATTACATTGTATAGACTTTCAATTGAATATGAAAAATAATTCCTTCCAACAATTAGTTTCTACAATAATAAGTTTATAAAAAAAAAAAAAAAAAAAAAAAAAAAAAAAAAGGAAAAGAAACTTTAACAAGCTAATTAGTAATTAGAGCCTAGACTAAGATTAAACGTCAGTGCTAACACAATTAACATTATTTTTAAGATTAAAATGGTACACTTTTAGTGATGGATAATTGTTTAACTACGATAAGCATAAGTTTTTGTAATCAATAAAATTGTTTACAACCAAATTTTGATCACCATAGTACCAACAGCAAGTGCTTCGACAATTAATTGGACATGGTACAGTCACCTGTGAAAGCAAATGTAGGAACATAGGTCATACAACTAGTTAATATAGAAATAGACTTCCCAATATTAATAGCTAATTTTTAAGGTTGAAAAGCTAGCTATTAAGTAATCACTTAATATTTTTATATTTAATAGATATGTTACTCTTAACATTCTGTCACTCCTCTCTTAAGTGATAACAGAATATTTAAAATTATCACTTGAAATAATTAGAGTCGGTAAACTGGACCAACTGGCAAAATAATTAGGTAAATATTATCAACTTGCTCTAATACTGTATTAAATTTTTAATATAAATTTGAGAGAATCAACTTTAAAAATTAGTTATTAAGGTTAGCGAGTTCATTTTTATATTAATCACTTAATATTTTTATATTTAATAAGTGTAAGATATTCTTAGCACTATTGAAATTTTTTTTTTTTACTTTTTTACAGAAAGAGTGGTATCACATCTAATTTACAAATCAATTGTTTTATACATCTTTCTTCCTATTATAGTATAGTGATAAGTAGATATACAACATTGATAATAAACTAGATTCAAATTTCTCTTATTTTAATGTTTAAAAAAGAAAAATAGCAAATTTGTAAATAAATAATTAAAAATTTTCATTTATTATGTGACTAAGAATTAAATTTTTTATTTATAATTTGATCAAAGAATCGAACTCTAATTACTAGAGTAAAAAAGCAAATTTATTTGCTAATTGAGTCAACCCTTTGGAATAATCCATGTTTTTCTTTAATAAAACCATAAGTTGAGCTTTCATTTTTTCCCCCTTTGATTTGCTAGAAAAGGTTAACTAAAAAAAAAAAACTTTAAAAATACTCCTTAATTAAATCATAATAAAATTAATAATTTTATTTATTATATTGCGTACTATATTTTAAAATACTAAATTTATAGGAATTAAATTGTATAATAAAATAATTAATAATAAACTAATGTGTAATTACCTTTTAAAATTTTTAAATCTAAAATGTATTTTGACTTAAAACATTTGAAATTAGCGTATATTCAAAAAAAGTATATATAATTTTATAATCAATGATTAAATTATTAAATATTCTATTTTGATATGAATGATTTATTTATAGATTAATTAAAAAGATAAATTTAATATGAATGAACAAATTTTTTTTAATAGTATTAAATTCATTTTTAAGATTGAAAATTCTTGATTTCAAGTGAACACTTATAATTGAGGATAGTTTTTGTTTATATTGGGTGTTTATACTAATCTAATAAGATAAAAATTTATAGAATAAAAAATAATATTGGTATATTTTCATTGAATAAAAAAAGATAAAAAAATTATATTTATTAAAATTTTTCATCACTCGTTGAATTGCTGTATGAGTAAATGTATATTGAAATCTAATTTAATCCAATTCATGAGGATAATGTCAATGATGATAGGAGAAAAAAGAAATGATTGGCTGAAAACTAATATTCCGTTGGGATAGATGACAAGTATTCCACTAAGAGGATCTGAAGAAAGTATTAGGTGAGCCCTTTTGGGTGACCTTCTTACTATTCCGATGGGCATGTGTAATAATGACAAAATCTACTCATTAACGTATTGTATTTTTAGTGTCATAAATAAACAATGAAGCTTTTTCCACCAAACTTAGACTATAAACATACATTCATGAATATACATAATGAAGGGAAGAGAAATAGGGAATTATAATATAAAAAAGATTTTGTAAAAACAAACAAAAAAAAAAGTGAAAAATACCATAAATTAAGCTTGGTCAAAAGCTTATACTAAATTATAAAAAAGAAATGTACATGTCACAAAAGGGGTCATATCCCCATAACCATCATTGCCTCCATAGAAAATTGGCTACATTTTAGACAAAAAAAAAAGTGAAAAATACCATAAATTAAGCTTGGTCAAAAGCTTATACTAAATTATAAAAAAGAAATGTACATGTCACAAAAGGGGTCATATCCCCATAACCATCATTGCCTCCATAGAAAATTGGCTACATTTTAGACAAATAGAAAGGAAATGGGAAGTGGAAGAGTGAATGGATTGGTAGAGAGAGAGAGAGCAAGGATATACATGTTTGTTAAGGATTTATTTTTTTTATTCAACTATTATTTTTTATTGGTAATTGTTAATTAAACATCAATGATTAAATGTTAATTGTAACATTTTAAATAATATTTCAACTATTATATTTATTAAACAATGAGAATTAGTAATTGAGAGCTCATAATGCCAATTATTATTACTCTCTCTTTGTAAAAAAGATAGATTTGTTTTTTTTTTTCCGCTTGTCCCAAATTACAAGCCACTTTTCTCTTTCAAAATGAGTTAATTTATTAATATATTTTTATTTAATATATTTCAATATGAATGCACCATAATTTTATTAACAAACTATTAATTAATTTTATTATACTATTAATCAAAATATGCATGTATATTTCCACGTTTCTCGTCAAATGAAATAGTTGATTTGTGAGCACGCTAATCAATAATGAAACTTTAATTCTTTTTATCAAAGTAATAGAATTTTATTTGAGATTTAGCATTAAAAAATTAATCAATAGTTATTTTTAAAATAATCATTTATTAATATAAGTGAATGGGTATTTGTAGAAAATGTTAAAAATAAAAATTATTATTTTTAAATAAATTAACTACTTTTTTAATGTTTATAAAAACAGAAATAGATTTATCTTTCTCGGACGGAAGGAGTATTTTTTTTCACTCTCAATCACTAATTTAGATCCAAATAAGCACTAAATTAAAGAATTAACACAACAAATATAACCTAGTTGAATAAAAAATATGTGGGAATAAGAATCTCATTCCCCTAGATATGTAGACTATATATATTATTTTTTTTATTTTGTGTTATTATTATTATTAATTTTTAGGATTTTTTTTTAGTTTCTTAAAATTGAATCACATTTGGTTGGGGTTGAAATAATTGAGATAATCTCCCAAATTAATTTTTTTTATCCAATAGAAAAATTGGCAAAAAATGGCTTCATGTACATGAAAAGGCTAGGGTTCATGAACGGGTAAGACAGTTTGGGTTTTTTGGTTTGTGTATTGGGTTTGATGGGTTATATTCAATGCTATTGCTGGAATTTTCTTTTTTATGGAATTACATGAAAAGGTTTGCGAAATTTAAGTTTGCTATAAAAATTGTCTTAGTTGTGAGTATTATGTTTTTCATTCTTGCTTGAATAAAATTGGTTTTGATATATATTATGCTGAAATATAAATGTTTATGAGTTTTTTTTTTTTTTTCTGAATTTCTGTAGATGAAATTTTAACATAAGATACACATAAGTAAATAGTAGCTTAAACCACTACAAGCCACTAGTGTTACTAACGGAACGTAACAGTTATCAATACATAAATTTTTTCTTAATTAAAAAAAATAATTGATTCTAATTCTAATACTTATAAAAGCGAAACAAAATCAAACAGAATGAATATCTATTCGTTTTGATTTTAGTTTATTCCGATTTCTAACTGTCAACCAAATAGGTTTTTAATAAAATGAGAGTTTAAATAATTTATATTAGTTATTTTTTCTTGAGAATTTATTTTATTTTTTCTCAAATGAATTTAAATTCTCGAAACATTATAACATGTAAACGCTCAAAGAGTCTAATTTCGAAAATACTTAGGGTGTAATTTGGGAGACACCTTCATATGTTTTTTTTTTTTAATGTTTTTTGGGACACTTTGACAATTGTGTGGCACAATAAATAAGGGCGACATGGGGAAGGGAATGTTTGGTTACTGGGGCGGCTGCCAAATCAGAGGGAGAGCGGTGTCTGTCTCCCCCATGCGCATGTTAGGGTAGTTGGAGTGGGGATTCTTGGGCCCCATTTATAAGGGTATCTGCCAAATGTTTTCCTAACCATCATTTACTTCCATGAATCAATGCTCCAATGAGTGGATATTCATTTTCTTTTTATTTTTTCACTATAAATATAATATTTAATATATCCATTAATTAATTGATTAATTATATATTTTCACCAATGTTCACTTGACACGTCATAATATTGCAATGCTTTTGTCATCTTTACATCAAAAACTTCCAAAGATTATTCAATTCCAAAAATAAAAATAAATAAATCATAGAGTATTATATATATATATATATATATTGTCTCCAGCATATTCTCTAAAATGACTTGAGCAACCCACTAAGCTGATGCGACCTCCTTTTTTTTTTTTTAAAAATGAAAAACTTTTTTTAATTTTTTTCTTTTGAATATAAAAACATCTGCTAACTTCAAAAAAAAAAAATAATAATTTTTTTTAAATGTAAGTGAAAATTACAGTTTAAGTAAATTACGTATAGTTATAATTATTAAACAACACATAAAATCTAATTATATTTCATATAACAAATTATGTTAAACATAAAATTTGAAAAAAAATACATAATAATTATTTTATTTAAATTATGCTTAACACTCCTTCATAATATACAATCCATATAAAATTGAATTTATATTAAAAATTTTAACAATTCTCATGTCAACATAAATAATTAGACAATTAGAAGGGAAAAAAAAAACTCACTTTCCATCTTATTTTTAACTTAAACAACTAGAAAATTAATTGAATTGACTCCAAGAATAGCTTAATTTACTATACTCAATTGATATATTTATGATCAAGTAATAGTATGGTTTAACTATTCATATGATCTTATGTTTCTCTTTATTTTTCTTTATTGTTCATAGGAGGTCAAATGAGCTAAAATAACCTTATAGAATATATAATAAAGGTCGTCCTCTCTCTCTCTGTTTTTTTTTTTTTTTTTTTGAATAATTTAACTATATATGGTTGATTACATCTTGTTGATATAAATAAATATTCTTTTTTTTTTAAATCTAATTTACCAATTTAGGATAAGGTGGGTTTGCCATTTAGGTCCCCTAAGCTAAATAAAAATAGCTATAACGCGCAAATGAGTACATGGCATATGGTTAGGTGCACCGGAGTCTTTTTCATGGGCCTTAAAAGTGGGGAAATAACTGGAATTTCGTTGCTCAATCTTAATTTCTACTTTCATATATATAGATATATTATACACCCAAGATAAAGCAGGTTGACTATTACCTTATGGGTTTAAAATACATATCTAATTATTGGACAGATTCTCTCGAGTTTATGATTCGTCTAATAAGATAGCTCGTCTATAAGACTCATTTTCTTTCTCGTTTTCGAAGGTCATCATTTGAAAACTTTAACACTAATTAATTCGTCTACTTTCATATTAAGTCAAAATCCTACCTTTCATTTTAAACTCATTGACTCGATTCATCTAAAGATTGTTAAGTAAACTATTTCAAGAATTATAACTTATCGATATGTAAGACGATGCACGTCATTGTCCATTGCAATCCTTTCTATAACAGTGACCAAATATATACATGGTGCTAGGAAGGTTAATATTAGAGAGGTTGCTTGTCTCATCAAGTTAAGTTTTTTGACCATCACCTTGAGATGTCACATGTATATCTACTTTAATCTAATGATTAAATTAAATGAGTATAAAGGAAGAGGTTGGCCACTATTTAAAAAGTAGTTTACTTTACAACTTTTTATTCCTTTCTCTCACTAAAATATCTCTAAAACCATAAAAAAAAAAATAAATAAAATAAAAAAAAATAAAACTCAATCTTCTTCTTTAAAATTTCCTAATAATCTTCATAGCTTCTAACTTAAGAATCAAGGTTTCCGTCAAGTTAAAAACTTAACCCTTTAATGTTGTTATTCATTTTCCAGGTCCAGATCCATTATAAGAAGAGTTTAGTTCAATATCATGATCAAGCTCTGGTCTTATCTATTAATAAATTTTAATTTAATAATTTTAATTGTTTAAAATTATAAGATTATAATTTCTGATCATGACCTAATTAATCTGTACACAAGCATAACTCAACCAACACTAATGCCAAAACATAAGAAATTTGAATCGTACCTTTCCATCACTTTCTCTGTTTATGATGATATAGATATATGATATGCAAAGGATAGCTTTTATGTTATATATTTGATTCTCCCCCTTTTTTTTTTAATAGAAACCTTATCTTCTGCGATCACACTGCCATATATGTATGTATATGGCATAGGCTTGTTTCTATAATGTTCTTGAAATGTGCAAAGGCATGTCAATTTATGGAATTTAGTGGCCATGAGAATGATTAATTAATTGAAAGGGAGACATCTTTTTATTTTAATTTTTTTTAAAAGATATTATATATAATCAGTTATTAACTACAAAATATCGAATATCAAATTCATAAATACTACTAATATGGACAATAAATAAATCTAAACATTCTTTTGGTAAAAATGAGATTCAAATATTGATAATATAAAGTTGCTGATTAGCTTTGCAACGCTACAGGACTTGTTTTAATCCAGGTAGATTGGTTATGTAATATTTCTAGCAGACTTGTATCTTTTATATATATATATTGAATCCTAAACAGTAATGATATTTTATTATTTTGAAAAAAAAAAAGTTCAAACAGGAGATGAAAATATTCAATTGAATTAGGGTCATTGACTTTTTTTTTTTTTTTTAAGCACAAAACACAATGATAATTTATTTCCCATTTTAGTGAAAAAAAACGTTATTTTCTGGGATAAATAATTTTAAGACACGTAATCCATAATATGATTTATAGGGATTTAATTTCCTTAGTCTATGAAATTATCAATTGGAAAATGGCGGCAGGGCTACTTGTATCAATCACTTTACAACACATAAGTGTTAAACATTATTATAGAAATGTCTTTTCAGTTTGTTGAGGATATATAAAAAGCCTAGTTATTGGGTTTCTCTTTTTCCATTCTATTTGTTAGGTTGAAGCACTTGGTTGTCTGCCACTTTGAAAATAATTCAAAAGTCTTCTACACTTTTTTTTTTTTTTTTTTTTTTTATATTGAAAAGTTAAAAAAAAAAATTAATTAATGTTATTATTAGTTTTTACCTATTCCACTTTTTATATTATAAGGTAGATATTTTAATATTATGCTATTACGAGTTTATATTGCATTAAAAAGAAACCAGTTTAGGTTATTTAAATGGTAATGTACATATATCATTCCAAATGATTAGGTTATTTAATTGTTCCTTTGGTTTTTTTTTATAATTTTTGGACTATAAGATTTATAATTCTACGGTGAATGTGTTTTTTTTTATATTCACTTCTAGATATATATTCGTTTGTATAATCGAACATAATCTTCTGCATAATCAATCTATCTATTCTCCCTTTCTAATATTAAAAAAAAAAAAACCTTAAGATATCAAATTAGTGCAGTGCACTAATGACTCATCACTTGTTTTAGTTGGAAAAACAAAATAATATTGTTTAAAATTTGAATTTAATTGTTTAAAATTTGAATTCAAACTCAACTTATATAAACACACAAGATAGGATGGTTCCCTTCAACATTCCTCCCACCAAAAAGTTTTTTCGATCTAAAAGTCTTAATTCTTAAATTATACACTTACTAGTAAATTATACTTAACTTTATCAAAAATATTTAAATTTAAATGACGTTGAAAACGAAAAAAAAATAAAAATTTATAAATAGTCAGGAAAACTCCATACCTTTTTGTATAATTTTTCTAATGAACTAATATATATATATATATATATATATATATATATATATATATATATATATATATATATATATATATTAAATGTGATTCAAAAAATAGCCAAGAAAGAAAGAAAAAAAAAAATTCTGTTAGACATAGATGATTTTTAAGAGGTTAATTTAAAGTTAAATAGCTGATTTTTTTTTTTTTATTGCATAAGACAAATAGAATTATTAAAATGATGAAGTTACTTAAATCTTTGCAATATGTAGGGTATGTCATGCTCATGTAATATCCATTCAGAATTTAGAGCAACAGAAAACCTATATATAGTTCATGTAATTTGTGGTTACATCTCTATGCACTTGTATTGATTACTAGTGGGGTTTTTTCTTTTTTCTTTTCTTTTTTAATACAAAGATTGATTCGAGAAAGTTCGAGGTTCCAATCAATCATCAAATATTAAGAGGAAGAAAAAGAAAGCAGCCCATTGGTGGAAAATATTTGAATCCTAATAGCATGTAATCATTTCTTCAATTTAATTTAATTTAAATTACCATAAATAATCATAACATTCAAGACAAAAAATCTAAGAGAAAGTGTTCATAAATTTTCGTTTCTTAATTAACAATGACCTCACCCTTATGTAATTTTTTATGTTAAGAGATTTACAGTAGAAAGTAATTTTGAATATATATATAAACTCAACTTGGAGTATAATTTTAGGAAATAGATTTAATAACATCAAGAGTTTTTTCTTTTTTCTAATGTGAGAAATGAGAATAAAATGTGGAGATAAAAATTAATATAATGTCTTTTCATTAGAAAAAAATTAATTTTTTATTTTGAAATTAGTTAGCATAGAAAGATGTTATTACTTTAGATTATCTCCAGTCTAAATAAACTCTTTATTTATGTCAACTTTTTATTATAAAAAATTACCTTAAAAAAATAAAATTCTAATAGACTATTTATTTTTAAGAAATAAAAAAAATAATTTATTTAACTCTCCATATTTAAAAAGTCATATATCACTTTTTATTTTAATTTTAATTAATATAACACAAATTTCTACATATTTTATTACTCTTTTCATCTCCTATTAAATATTATTTTAATAAATTGCACATAAATTAAGAGGTCTTATCAAATGAGTAATATGTCCTTATTTAAGTGTAATTACTATATTTTCTTTTTTTATTTTCTCTCTTGTCTTAACAACCCTTCTTAACTCATTCTATTGATGAGAAGGTAAACCATATAAGGAATATTAAATGATGCACACTCTCAATTCCAGGGAGTACTTTTTTTTTTTTTTTTTTTTTTTTTTAACTTTTTTCTCCATTTTCAAGTATGCACATTTATTATTAAATGGTCATCTCAATACCTACTTTGAAAATATTAAAGCATTTGTTTTAAGAAAATAAAATATTGGCAATTTTGGATGAAAAATGACAATTATCTCTTGAAATCATAAAACGTATTTAATGTGGGATAAATTTTTTCGCTAAAACAATATTTAATATGGGATGAAGGGAGTATATATAACTTTAATATTATTTTTTTTATTAGAAAATTTTAAAAAATTAAAAAAAATAAAAAGTTAAAATAATTAATACTTATAGGATAAATTAAATTAAAGAACAAAATATAACGACTCTATTAGAATTAAACAAAATTTTATACTTTTTATTAAATAAGATATTTTTTATCAAATAAAATTTATAGCTTTTTATTGAACAAAATACATTTTTTAAAATAAAGAGCGCTATTAGGGACGTTCTTATAATAGTAAAAAAAAAAAAATCTAATTTTCTATTTTGTTTGTATTAAGTGTACATATTTAATCAATGTAATAATAATATATAAAGAAAAAAAATAGTTTCTTTTCGTTAAGTAAAATAGATATAAAAGTAATATTAATAAATAATTTGCTTTTTTAAACACATTACATTTGATTATGCGCATGGAATGAGTATATAAAATAAATACACGTGTAATAAAAGTAAGAATTTTCTAAACATAATTTCAATAAAAGTGTAAGCTAGTTTAAAAATATTTATAAGAAAAAAAATATTAAATTTGTTTTTTTATAAAGAATTTTAATTGTCAAAATTTAAAATAATGGTTTCCAGCATTATAAAATAAGAATTTGACCAACATTGAGCTCCAAGCCCCTTAACATGATCCATGAGATTTTGGAATTTTAGTCTTCTAATTGGGTGGTGGCCACTAGACATGTTCAAGAGCTTACAACTTGGGCTTGAGCCCGGCCTGAAAGATTGTAAAAATGTTTAAATATATATAAAAAAAAAAAAATCTATTTATTATTGAATATGAAAATAAGTGCAGAAAAATCACTGAACATATAGATCAGCTAGTAAGAGAATTGTTTTAGCTTAATTAAGATTTCGAGCCTTGAGAATGTAGCGACATTCAAGATTTTGTAGAGAAAATTTTACCACCTTCGTGATTACACTCCAATTGAGTAGTTTGAGGTGTAAATACCTATGATTTCAAATCATAAATAGTGTTTTCTGCAAAATATTTTTTTGAAATAAAAATATTATTTTTTCTAAATAAAAAGAGCCTATATATATATATATATATATATATATATATATAATTTCTAATTTTACCTCAATTATGTGTTAAGTTAGAAAATGCATCCAATAATGTGATTCGTAAGTTAATTGACAATAGCTTCTCTTAGTTTACATTTGTCCTGCTAGTAGTTATTTAGATGTTAAATGGATGAAGGATTTTTATATAATTTTCATTTTCATTATTGTGTATTTTATTTCCAATAAAATATTTTGATTCCTAAGAGAAAATATGCCACTTTCTTTGCCCCAATTTTTACTCACTCCCAAACAGAGAGAGAAGCAAAATCTCTTCTTTTCTATTATTAAGGACTAATTAACTTTTTTAAAATATGAGTAAAAATACTCATATTTTTTAATATTCATACTTATCCTTAATGAAGAATATAATATATATATTAGTTTTACATATTGTAATAATAGACCATTTAATATTATACCAAAACCACCCATTCCAAAATGGGATTCACAATTGCACACAGAGGCATAACCTATCCGTAAGCGCATATACATTCGGTAATAGACCTATAATCGATTCCCCCTCCCCAATGCTCAAAATAAAAAAAAAAATAAAAAAAGGATTCACTACAAAATTAAAAAGTTGGGAGTAATAAGACCTAAAAGTTTAAACTTGGTAAATAAAATGAAGGTTAAATCCACCTACCAATTCATTTAAGTTTTGTTGTTGAAAACTAGATTATTTTTATGTTAAACTAAATTTTCTTTAATCTGGACAACAAATATTTGAACAGACTCTATTTACTGTCTATAATAACAGTTTGATATCTGTCTCAACATAAAACCACAGTCTTGATAACGAATGATTTCTCAGACAACAATGAAACTAATACTAAATCACAAAAAAACTTATCCTAATTCTAAGGAAACTCGTCCTAAAATTTTTTTCCCTCTCTCTGTGGAAAAAGAAAAGAAAAAACTCCACATGAAATCAAACATTGGAAAATATTTGTATTGTTTGTGTAATTAACTACACAAAATCCTATCGCTAGATTAGCTAATGACTTACACAAGTTGAGATCAAGCTAAAGACTAATTAGAGATTATGTACCCCCCACCAGAACCGAAGGGAGGGTAAAAAGAAAACTTACATTAGAGCTCCATCTTAATTTTGGGGCTTTCGCCAGCCCCGCATTATTGTATATCATTTGCCTCGACGTTGGACAAGATGATACTTCCCCCATTGTAGCCATCCATCAGCAACTTCCCTATTTTTGATCTCCAATCTGAGCTGTCCTCGTTCTTCCTGTCATGAACAACTCTGTCACGGTAGTTAAGCATAGTTCCTATGCCGCTATTTGGTGTCCAACCATACTGTCTTAACACCTGTGCCTCGCCTTCAGTTAAGTCTTCTCCGACCTTGGTCAAAGATTCAGCTGCATTAGTTGTGAAAATAAAAAATGCCCAGAAGCCAAGATAAAAATACAAAATTGAAGAAAAGAATCCTGTTTGAGAGTGTGTTAAGCATCACATATCAATTTCTAATTACAATTCAGAGAGAGAGAGGTAAGCTTAGGCATTGCATGCACATGCATTAGAACAAAAACACAAAAAGCAATACAGCTGCATAGAAAGCCAATCAATAAAATAAAAATGAGTTCATTGAGCAAGTGATCCGATTGATCCAACATAAATATCAGCAGTCATGCAAGGGAAACACATTGAAGGAATTACCAATAACGTTTTGTTCTCAATCAGGGTAATCCTGCCACAATTAGTAAGTTTCATAGCGGTCACCAGCCGTTTGATCTGCCAATCAATGGATAAGGAATCAACCAGTTCAAAGAAATACGTTGCATAGCCATACTCAGGACGTTCCAGCACTATTCTGCATTTAAGTAAAACTAATTTATCACTATCTGCCAGTACATGAGCGGAGATGATATTAAGAAAGACTTTGCCACAAAATTACCGTTTGTGCCTTTCAAAGACAAATATAAATGACTGGAGATCTCGACACCAACCCCATTCAGCAGGCCAGTTACGAAATTGTAAATATCGTGTCTGAAGAAGATGAACTACTGATGAATAATGACTGAAATTTTTAATTAAACTAGGAGAATGAAAGTGAATGGGCAGAGAAAAGTTCCATATTCACCATGTTAAAATCACTAGTTTAAAATAAAATTATTACCTGCTCTACAAGTGAGAATAGACAAGCCAAGCAATAACTGGGTTTTGAACCCTTTGTGCAGCGTAAAGGAGCAAACTTTAATACAGAGTTGCGTTGAAAATATATCTGTGATATTTAAGAAAGAAAGAGATATGCTGTCATCAGTAACAAACATTATTAGCCAAACACAATACGATTTTTCTGGAACATACAAAATTTAATCCAAAATTCTTTCTCTTGCCAAAAAGCTTTAATGTAATGGTAGCAAGAATTTAGTAGATGATGTTATGTCAGGATTTTCCCCACCCAGTAAATTACAAGGACAGGATAAGATGATAATATCATAGTCAGCAACTGAATCATGGGCAAAAGAGGAGGGAAAAAGAAAAGAAAAAATCAAATTTCACATTAATGGTTAACCGCAAAAATCTGTAAATTATAAATATCATAATCTCAGGAATCTTTTGCGGACCTTTGATATCACAGCTTCAAGCTCTGCAAAGCCATCTTGAATGAATGATTCATCAATGGGTTCATCATTATCAGTTTCTCCATAAAGCTTAATTTCATCAACTGATACCCCTTTTTCAATTAACACCTGCCAAATGACATATTCAGAAAGAACCTTAACTGAATTTCATGGTAAAGGGCAAAGGCAGACATCCATTACCTGCAGAAGCCCAGGAGCATCTTCCTCCATAGCTGTTTCAATTGAATCGCTGCAATTTATTTTAAGAAGAGATCCCAGAAATGATGGGCACAAATGTAGAAAAGAAATTTCAAAAGGGAAAAAAATAAGAAAAGAGAAACAAAGCAATGATAATACGTGGCAGTCTTCTTCCTTTTCCATGGTCGGTTGATCCTTACAGGGATTGAAGCTTCCATGACAGCAGTGCCATTCTCAACAGATGGGGAAAGTTTCTTTAAGCATTCGAAATTCCCTGAAGAATTTAAATTAGAATCCTCTCTTGATGTCTGCAGCTTTATCCGATCTTGAAATCGCATATGATCTACCTTGTCCCTATTGCAGCCATGAAAATCCAGTTCGCTCTTCACTGGTACTACGTTAAAAGAGCTGCCAATAGCATTCATTCCTAGGTCATGCAATTCGTTGTTATCCAATGGTTCATCTTTCACTTTGACTGAGTCCAGTGAAGTCGAACCAGACATACTATTTGTGCTTGCAGTCATATTGTCAGGCAGATCACATAAATTTAACTCCGTAGGTGTATCCTGATATGAGCATATGCAATCACTAACTTTCAGAAGTAAAGAATAAGGGACATTCATGACAAAAAATAGATTTCATTTGGCCCTTGCCAAAATACCCTGATCTAGTCCTTTCACCCGAGCAGGAACTGACTCATTTTTTGGACAAAGTACTCCAAGTTCATGGGTAAGTTCTATAATTTTAGATGGCTAGAGAGAGAGAGAGACTACAAATACTTCAACAATTTTCCTTGCAATTATGATTTGGAATATCAACAAGGATTTTTCAATGTACTCTGATCTAGGCAAAGAAGCTCATGCAGTACACATATTCTACTAAGTGGTAAGAGAAAAAAGTAAAGGGAAAAAAAAAAGTACCAAGGTAAAAAAAAAAAAAATCTAAACTAGGTTTTTTATTAACAAGTTTAATTCACATGTCCCAGTATTCATAATAAGGTTTATTCTTACGGATGGGCAGAACCAGGAATCAGTATGTGAAGATTGAGGAGCCACAACAAAAAAGTACAAGACATACCATATCTGAGCATCATTAACAATGCAAAAAAAAAAAAAAATTAAGACCATTTAACCAAAACTTATGTCTAAATATTCTGGAAAGGCACAGATGCAAAGAAATTCAATGTTTTCTTAACAAAGCCACTAAAGCAACATGCCATGCATTGATCAACAAGCCCAATCAAAAAATAAACGAATCAATAAATACAAATTACCAAAAGAAACTAGACCACAGAAAGGGAAGTAGATAAACTTAAGCCATATCCTCAGTCCAGGTTCTGAAACTACAAGGAAAGAAAAGGCCAGAAGCCTTAACTTCTTACACTGCTTTCTTCTCCTACCAGACAATATGGATCGCATAATGTATTTCAACAGTCTTCCAGCATCTGTGAAACACTATACTACAACAATACCAGAAAGGAACAATAAATTACCTCAAAAATTGGCTTTCCCATCAACATTTTCCTATCAAAATAACAAAACAACAATAAAAAAGAAAAAGGAGTTAAGTAGGGAAAAGGACAGAGTTTTGGGCACAGTACCCCAAAATTTGGAAGTAGGAACATATCAATCGATATGTACCTTGGTAGCAGCATCCTACGCCGCTCTTGCAGTACAATGTGATCGAGATCATCCGCAAAGTCATTGGAGATATTGCTCTTGAGCTTCAGTGCTAGAACATCAGCGCCAATGCAGCCATTTAAGATGCCTCCTAATGAACTCTGCAAGTAATGAAATCCTGAACTTTGGCAAGTTTCTTTCTGTTGGATTTTGGGGAAATGTACAGAAACCAGCATCAACTTTCTCCAGTTCAACAGCATTAATATTAATTTTCATACACATTACCTGATCCGAAAAAATGTGTCCATCTATGTTACTCCCATGGCTGTCACAATCTCCCTGGTCTGAACAGTTATCAGCTGCACCACAATCCACCAGAATTTTACTGCATGCAACAGCTGAATCAATTCCCAAAGAAGATTCAGTTTCATGACTTTGTAGTTGCACTGACCGTTGATCTATCTCTTTACTGACAGAGGAAGCAGAAGGGAAAGAGAAAAGGCCCTGCAAGGTAGATATTTTCAGTAAAGAAAAATGGCAGAAGCCAAAAACTGCATAGGCGCTACTGCAGCAGTTGAAGACACAAATTCATTCTACACCTATCTTTTCCAAACATCCTAATCATCTTAAACTCCAAATATAACACACGCACTTGCAGTGCTGTCATCTCTTGGCTGAGTTCTATAACATGAAATTCATGAAGACTTGGAAATGTCTTAATTTTAGTCTTCAACTTAATAGGTAACTACTTACGCTTGATCTTATTTTCATGCACCCTCATAACAAGTCATCATCAGGACGTAAGACCCCATTCGCAACTAATATTCAGTGCTAACATTGAGAATTATATGAAAGTTAAAAGGTAAAATAAAACAAATAATTATGGTTTATAGAAAAGTAATAATTACATATCAAAACAAGACAAGAAAGTCAACTTTTATGACTGTTAATAGAGTAGATTTATCATTATGAAAATTAATTTTTGGTAATTTAAGGTTTAATCAGTGCTACTTGGTAGAAAATAACTTAATAGTTTTCAAATGAAATTCTGAAAGAATGTTGGGCAAGATGTCCTAAGAGGAAGTGATGATAGGAAAAAAGACCCTTCCACGACCAAAACTTAGATACCTTCAAAACATAAGAAAGATTCCTAAAAGCTTCAGACACATAAAACCACTCTACACCTCAAAAAGCACAAAGAATAAACATTCGTCATCTCACCCTTGTCTAAATCATTTCAACTCTAGTTAGCAACCCAACCAAGATGCTCTGTAACATAACCTTCCTGCACTGATATTCTTCTTTCTTTCTTCTCTATTTTCAAGTCATACATCTCCACAAGTTTTGCATAACCCTCTTTATCACTCAAAATTCTTGTGATATTTTTTGAGAAAAAAATAAATTATACATATAATATCATATATCATTTCACCGTCAGCTTTTAATAGCACTTCAGATGCTTAGGAACAATCGATCATTATTTGCTTTCACTTACAAAACAAATCAGTATGAATTTAAATAAGTGAAAAAAAAATAAATAAAGAAAATTTTACTAAACTATCAATATAAGAACCAGAAAGCCTCATTAAATTACCTGTGAATCACATTGCTGAGCTTCCTTTTTTACATGAACTACATTCGTTTGAGGCCTACAAGTTCAAAATTTTGAAAAAGAAAAAAGTAAGATAAAGAATAAAAACCCAATCAAAATAAAAACCCAATCAAAACCCTTTATAGCACCAAATCCACAAACATTTCAATATCAAATACATTAAAAAAAAAAAAAAAAAAACTAACATTATATGATTTTCAGCAGAGCAAGAATTGAGCTTCCTTGAGATTAATAGTTTTCGGCGATTGAGGACTGGAACATGGTCAAGTTCATTAGACCAATCATTGACATTATTAGTTTCATCCTCGGGTTTAATCGAAATTCCGTTAGAACCACACATTTGAGCCATAACTTTGTTGCTTTTCTCAATTCAACTCTCTATTCACAAGCTAATCCATGGTTACAGACTAGAAATCAAGAAGAAGAAGAAATTGGGGGAAAAAAGGGATATAAATTGAGAGAATAGAAGGAGTTGGTAAATTAGGGATTGCAAACATTGAGATATAGATAGAGTACTTTCTGTAATTGGAGAACGAAGTGGCACGACAGAGAAGATGAGAATTAGACAAGACTCAAAGCTCATCTAATAACCCAAAATACTGATATGCTATATTTTGTAAATCATAATTCTTTTTTTTCAGATAAAATAAAAAAAAAATTATTGTAATTATTTTTTTAATATTTTATTTTATAAAAATAAGAACCTTTTTTAGAATGATAGAAAAACTGATTTATGAAAAAAAAATTGATTTATTTGAATATAAAAAAAATATTTTACTTGAAATAAAAATAAAAATAAAAAATCTAGATTTTGAATAAATTGATTGGGAATAAAAATAAAAAAAAAAAAAAAAGGTATTGATTATGGATTTTAAACTAAATTTAGTATTTGTTTGTAGGGAAAATGGCTATATGAATTAAATATAAATTTATTGTGTACGTGGCCATGCGAGGATGTATTATTATTATTATTACTATTATTATTTGGAAAGAGGATGTACTGTTTTGATGTATATTGGTACATGTAATAATTTTCTTTTAGATATCTAGGCATATTGGATTTATTTTATTTTTTACTTTTTCATGTGTGTTCTATAATTATTTGAAAGAAAAATACTAGTTTCATTCATGACCCCAATTAATCATACCTCATGTATTTATTTCTTTTTTGCGTGTTACACTATGGGATATGTTCACTAAAATTGTTTACCTTTCTCGTTCCTATAAGGCAAAAACGCAAGTGACTGGGCATCGGTCGATTTGATTTTTGGATCAAACCAAACCAATTAAACTGAAAAAAATAAATTTTTTAGTATTAAAAATTGAAGCGAATGTTTTACATATAAAATCAAATTGAACAAAAAAAATTGATTCGGTTTGGTTCGATTATATTAAAACTGAATTTTGCAAAATAGCATGTTTGTGTAAAATAAATATATTAACTTTTTTATAGCTATTTTTTAATATAATTAATACTCTTAATTTAAAATAAATAAATTGAATCTAATTATAATTAATATTTAAGTACGATAAAATGCTTATAATTACCTTTTGAAAGAGTATTACTATTTATAACCTTTTAATAATTAAAGTAAGTTCACTAATCACAATATTATTTAAAGATTGCATACCAAATTAAATGCTAAAATAATTATATTTACTATATGATTAGATATAAACTATGCATAGTCAGTGGAAGTAATTTTTTAAAATAATAATAATAATATGAAAATTAAATATGCTAAAATAATTATATTTACCATATAAAACTGCTCTTGACTATATGAAAATAATTTTTCAAATATGGTAAATAAGGAAATTAAATATTTTATAATAATAATAATAATAAATCACAGTATATAATTTGCTATTAATCTCTATGATTTTAGCATTCATCACCCCTTTCCAAATCACATTGATTTAAAAATTAAATATGGTAAATAAGGAAATTATATAATAATAATAATAATAATAATAATAAATCACATTGATTTACTATATAATTTGCTATTAATTTCTATAATTTTAGCATTTATCATCCCTTTCTAAAGTTTAGGCATCCGTTAATTTAATAAATAAAAATAATATAGCATAATTAATATCAAATATTGAATCAATTTATTTTATAATATTATGCTATAATATTTGTATTTTTTAAACAATATAATAATAATAATAATAATAAAATAAATAAATAATATTCAATTTGGTTCAATTTATTCGGTTTTCTTGCACTAAAAACCCAACTGAACCTAAATAACCGAAATTTTTTACACTCAAAACCAAAACCGAACCAAATTAATTAATTAGTTTAGCTCATTTCGATTTTTTGTTTGAAGCGAATAATGCTCACCCCTAATTATTGGTAAATTGGGAATTTGACTGCTTTTAATAATTTTTCCCCCAAAAAGAAGATATTGTTGTCATTTATTTAAAAAGCATAAAGCCCAAATTAAAACAATAAGTATCAAGCTATATAAAGACATCTAGTTAAGGTCTAAATAAAGTTTACTCTACAGTGAGTTTTGAACACTGAGCTTGAAGCCCAAGCCAACACCAAAAACCAAGTTTGGCAAATCAATGACCTTAAGGCCTATAATTACAGAAAAATTACAGAATGACCACCTACAGAAGTCCTCTCTAACAACAGCCTCTACCCTTTCAAGCACTAAAATCAAACGAATTGGGAAAACAAAAATAGCCTATACCAAGCAAGGGTCAATAAAAATCTAAAAAAAAAAAAAAAGAGAGAGAATAAATGAAATTAAAAGGTAAAAGGGTCCCTACAGTGGCTGGAGTAGTTATAGGCATCCTCTAAGTGAAACCCAAGTGAGGGGCAGAGAGAGTGTGAGGGAGCAAAATCCTAGCAAATAGCATTTACTTTTAATTCTTGTGACTGAAGTGTTTACTTTTCCTTCCAAAGTAAGGAAAAGTAAACTAATCAGTTGACCCTATTAATCAAGAGATTACAATTTAGATATTAATTAAGATATAAGGATCAAAGAATATGCATATTGAAGCCATTGGAATATAGTAGCATAATGTTAAGTCTTATAATTCAAAAAATGGTAAATTATTATCTATTATATGATATTTGATCAAATTAATAAAATGATCCTTCATTTTTGCCAAATTAACTAATTAATTTCTAAAATTTTATTCCATCAATACGTTAGTCTTTCTATCAAAAAACATGTAAAAAAACTAAAACACCCTTCACTTTAATCTAAATTTTCCTATTATACCATTTCCCATCATATAAGATATAAAAATTATTTTTTTGCATAATTTTCTTGCAATTTATGGACAATCAAACAAGCCCCATCTGCTAAATTCACCAAGTAATTAAATAAAGGCTATGAAATAAAAAATAATAATAAATTCAAGAAAACAGAGGAATTACCACTTGGAATTATTACCACTGCCTTCTTAACATGCCGCTACACAAACAAGCATCTCTGATTGAGAGGCATTGCACCATCATCATCGAAATCGCCACCACCACATCCTTGCTTTGCGGCTTTTGGCCAAGTCATTACTGCTGCTAATGAAACGATCGCCAATAGGGAGCTTCACCACTGTTCACTCATCACCAGATCATCCAAGCCACTAAGAGTCTTCAACAGCAAGAATTAGCGGTCAAGTGACCGCTTCTGCAAGCTGCAACAAAACTCGACCATCACCAGCAAGGACTGGCCGCCAAGCAATGGCCTTTACGATCGGCGAGCTCCGAATCCAATCAATCTCATTCCACTATACTACAAGCAACAACAGTCTTGCTTATCCATTTGTGCTACTCCAATTGGTTCTCCATTTTGATTTTTCGATTTTGCTTTTATTTTTTTTTAATTTGTTATATAAATTTTAAATTTCTTTGCTTAATTCCTTAAAAAAAATTCAATAAGAACAAGGAATTAGCCAAAAAATGAAAAAAAAAAAACAAATTATATAATTAAATATAATTCTCAAAATGGCCACGAATTTTATAGGATTTGTTGTTGTGGGATTTGTGCATGATTTGGGATTTGAAAAAAAGAGTGAAGGTAATATGAGGGTACTATGGGTATTAAAAAAATGCCCTTTTTTTTAATTTTTAAATAGAATTTAAAAAAAAAGGATGAAATTACTAATATAACTAATGGAAGCAAAATATAATGATGTTTTAGTTAATTTGACAAAAAGGAAAGATTATTTCATTAATTTGATCAAGTCTTGAGGATTAAATAGTAAGTCAAGGTTTTCAATTTTTATAATCTCTCCTTCCTAAAGAAATTTCAATGTAAAAAAAATAATATTAAAGAAAATAATCTAAATAATGTTTGTCCAAAAGTTAATTATTGTCTTCATCAAGTGATAAAAGTGAAATTTTTTTATTTAACAAAAAAGTGGTATTTCGAATAAGTTTTTACTAAATACATACTAAGTCCGTCATAAGCATAAAAATAAAATATTTTAATACGTAGCTAACGTGATTGTTCAAATCTTATTAATATTTGTCATTGAACTAATAATTCAATAATCAAATATCTCTTATTGCGTAAAACAAAAAAAAAATCAATATTAAAATTTTTTCTTAATGCTAAAAATCATTTTTGTTTACATAATTTTATAAAGATAAAAAGTTAATGTTTAATTAAAGAATAGAAGGAAATATTTTATAAATAAATATTAAATTTCTTGTTGTAATTGCCTATTTCTCATCTGAATTGAGTGAAATTCATATGTATTGTGAAAAATGTAGATTAATCAAATTATAAAGGGAGCATATATCAGCATATTCTATAACCCATAAAAGACCACAAATTAAACCTTCAACTATCAATTAAACTAAAATAATAACCATCTACTCATATCAAAATAACAAAGAAGATCATTAAAAAAAATGATTAAATCCATCCTAAAAATTTAATAAATTTGAAAGTTCTATATGTAATATTTGCAATTATAATAAAAAATTATTTACACATATTAAAAATGGAAAAGATTTGAAGCTCAATCGAGCAAAATTTTAAATAATTCAATTTTGGTATCAAGAGAATAATAAAAAATTGACATTTTTTAATGTAATAATTAACCTCTTATTATGAAAATAAATATGTATATAAGTAAAAGAACACAAGAATGGAGAAAAAGAAGAACAATTTTGTATTGCTTTTTGGTGTATCCAATAATGCTAAAAGTCCCTCTATTTATAGGGTAAGATTAACATAAGTTATAATACAATTAACTTAAAAAATCAATCACAATAAAGAATATGTAACCTAATGTAATAAATGGATAAGTTATAGGATTCTAAAGGTCATGAGTTATAGACATCGATTATAATTTATTCATAATACTCTCCCTTGGATGTCTATCATTGCAAAGAATATGCCTCATTAAAAACTTACTAGTAAAAATCCAGTGGGAAGAAAAAAACTAGTGAAAGAAAAAGAGTATAATATTCTTACATACGAATAGTACACTGCCTCATTAAAAATCTTACCAGGAAAACTCAATGGGACAAAACCTTTGGTTAAGGGAAAAAGAGTACAGTGCTAAACTCCCCCTATTTGCAATATCACTGAAGATCTTTGAGACGACGCATTCCAATATTGTGAACTAATTTCTTAAATGTTGCAGTAGGTAATGCCTTAGTGAACAATCTGCTAGATTATCACTTGAATGAATTTGTTGAATACTAATCTCGCCATTCTTTTGAAGATCATGTGTAAAGAAGAATTTTAGTGAAATATGCTTTATTCTGTCTCCTTTAATATATCCTTCTTTTAATTGAGCAATACAAGCTGCGTTATCTTCATAAATTATTGTTGGGATTTCTTTATCTGAATATCGACCACACATTTCTTGAATATGTTGAGTTATTGATCTTAGCCAAACACATTCTCGGCTTGCTTCATGAACTGCTATTATCTCTGCATGATTTGATGAAGTAGCAACTATTGTTTGCTTTGTAGAATGCCAAGATATAGCTGTATTACCATATGTGAATAAATAACCCATTTGACATCGAGCTTTGTGTGGATCAGACAAATACCCTGCATCTGCATAACCAACCAATTAAGGTCCAGATTCATTTGTATATAATAAACCCAAATCAATAGTTCCTTGAAGATATCGCAATATGTGCTTAATACCATTCCAATGTCTTCGGGTTGGCGAAAAACTATATCTTGCTAGCAAATTGACAGGAAAAGCAATGTCAGGCCTTGTATTATTAGCAAAGTACATCAATGCACCTATTGCACTAAGATACGACACTTCAGGACTAAGAATTTCTTCATTATCTTCTCGAGACCTGAACGGGTCCTTATTCACATCAAGTGATCGAACGACCATTGGACTACTCAATGAATGTGCTTTGTCCATATAAAATCGTTTAAGAACCTTTTCTGTATAATTTGACTGATGAATAAAAATTCCTTTTTCTAAATGTTCAATTTGTAAACCGAGACAGAACTTTGTCTTTCCAAGATCTTTCATCTCAAATTCTTTTTTCAAGTTACCTACTGCTTTTGGAAGTTCTTTAGGAGTTCCAATAATATTTAAATCGTCAACATAAACAGCAATTATGGCAAACTCAGATCCAGATTTCTTTATAAAAACACATGGACAAATTGGATCATTTTTATAACCTTCTTTTATCAAATATTCATTAAGGCGATTATACCACATGCGTCCAGATTGTTTTAATCCATACAAAGATCTTTGTAACTTAATTGAATACATTTCTCGAGAACTTACATTGCATTTTTCTGGCATTTTAAATCCTTCAGGAATTTTCATATAGATATCATTATTAAGTGAGTCATATAGGTAAGCTGTGACTACATCCATTAGGCGCATAACAAGTCTTTCATGTACTGCCAAACTAATAAGATATCTAAAAGTTATTGCATCTACCACAGGAGAGTATGTCTCCTCATAATCAATTCCAGATCTTTGCGAAAATCCTTGTGCAATAAGTCTTGCTTTGTACCTTGTGATTTCATTTTTCTCATTTCTTTTTCTCACAAATATCCATTTGTAACCTACTGGTTTCACACCTTCAGGTGTTTGGACTACTGGTCCAAAAACTTTACGCTTTTCAAGTGAATTCAATTCTGCTTGTATTGCATCTTTCCATTTAGGCTAATCATCTCTATTTCGACATTCTTGAATAGATTGTGGTTCAAGATCCATATTATCATTCATAATATCTAATGCTACATTATATGCAAAACTGTAGTCCACAACCATTTCATTTCTATTCCATCTTTTTTCAGAACTAACATAATTTATCAAGATCTCTTCATTTTTACCATCTTTGGGTATTTGTACTTCTTCAAAAAGTTTATTTATATTAGTATCAACCTTCTCAATAAAATCATCATTATTATTTACAATTTTTCTTTTTCGAGAATTTTTATCCTTAGAACCAATAGGTCTTCCACGCTTTAGGCGTGTTTGAGATTTATTAACAGATTGTCCTTCTAAGACGTCAATACGAATTGGAACATTGACTGCTGGTATATGAGATTTTGTTACTCGTTTTGGATCAACAAGTGCATCTGGCAGTTGATTTGCTAATTTTTGCATATGGATTATCTTTTGAACTTCTTGTTCACAATATTTTGTTTTAGGGTCTAAATGAGACAATGATGAAGTATTCTATGTTATTGTCTTTTCCACCTTTTTATTTTCTCCCCCTAATGCTGGGAATGTGGCTTCATCAAAATGACAATATGCAAATCGCGCCATAAATACATATCCTGTTAATGGCTCAAGATATTTAATTATTGAGGGAGATTCATATCCAACATATATTCCTAATCTCCTTTGGGGACCCATCTTAGTATGTTGTGGTGGAGCAATAGGAACATATATCGCACATCCAAAAATTCTTAGATGAGAAATATTTGGCTCTTGACCAAAAGCCAATTGTAACGGAGAGAACTTATGGTAGCTTGTTGGTCTAATACGTATAAGTGCTACTGCATGTAAAATGGCATATCCCCATACTGAAGTAGGGAGTTTAGTCCTCATAAGCAATGGTCTAGCTATTAATTGAAGGCATTTAATAAGTGATTCTGCTAAACCATTTTGCATGTGAACATGTGCTACAGGATGTTCAACTTTTATCCCAAGTGACATGCAAAAATCATTAAAAGTTTGGGATGTAAACTCACCAGCATTATCAAGATGAATTGTCTTAATTGGATGATCTGGAAATTGTGCTCGTAATCAAATTATTTGAGCAAGTAATCTCGCAAATGCTAAATTGCGTGATGATAATAAACATACATGTGACCATCTAGTAGAAGCATTGATTAAAAACATAAAATATCTAAATGGTCCACATGGTGGATGAAGAGGTCTACATATATCACCTTGAATACGCTTTAGAAATGTAGGTGATTCAATTCCAATTTTAGCTAGTGATGGTCTTATAAATAATTTTCCTTGAGAACATGCAGCGCAAAAAAATTCATTTCCTTGAAGAATCTTCTGGTTCTTCAATGGATGCCCATGTGAATTTTCAATAATTTTTCTTATCATTATTGAACCATGATGGCCTAATCGGCTATGCCAAATAATAAAAGTATTTGGATATGTAAACTTCTGGTTTACTATAAGATTTGCTTTAATTGTACTAATTTTTGTGTAGTACAAATCAGAGGAAAGTGCAGAAAATTTTTCTAATACACATTTCTCACCTAAAATAATGTTTGTAACATTGAGATATTCTTGATTCCTCTCATTTATAGTCTCAATATGATATCCATTGCTGCGAATATCTTTAAAACTTAATAAATTTCTATGAGACTTTGGAGAAAATAATGCATTATCTATAACAAATTTTGTTCCTCTTGGTAATAATAAATTGGCTCTTCCAAAGCCTTCAATTATTTTTGTGTTACTAGATATTGTAGTAACAATTGCTTCACCCATTTTCAAAGAAGAAAAATATTTTGCATTTTTAAGAATAGTATGTGTGGTTGCACTATCCACAATACATATATCTTCTTCATTTGTCTTGGATTCAATCAAAAGCGGAGAAGTATTCATTTGTTTCTTGATTGAAATAAAACAAAACAAAATATATCAGAAATATATTAGAAATATTATTAATTAATAGGGGAAAACATTACATTAAGAAAATAAAAAAAAATACAATAAAGTAAAACAAAAAAAAACACACATAAAATAAATAAAAGCTTGCACACAAAATAAACTTTTATGATGTCTTGATATTTCTTAATCAATTTTCCTACTCAACTGATTCAAAGAAATCAGCCATATCCAAATGTGTTATATCAACAGGATCATTATGTTTAAAAACACAATTGGTCTCTATATTTTTTCCCTTCTCCTTTAATGATGCTTGATAAAGCTCAACAAGATGTTTAGGCATATGACAAGTACGTGACCAATGTCCAATCATTCCACATCGATAACATTTACTTTGTCCACTTTTCACATTGTCTTGTTTTGCATCATTGTTATCCCACTTCTGGTGGTAATTTGTATTTTTAGAATTGAAATTATTACTGTAACCACCATGATAATTATGTTGACCACGACTATAACTACGACTATGACTACGACCGCAGCCACAACCACGACCTCGACCACGGCCACGTCCACGTCCACGTCCACGTCCTCTCACATTTTCATTATTATTACATGTTACAACATTCACTTCAGGGAACGAAGTAGAACCAGTAGGACGTGCTTCATGATTTTTCATCAATAGCTTATTATTTTGTTCAGCCACAAGAAGGCATGAAATTAATTCAGAATATTTTTTAAAGCCTTTTTCTCGATATTGCTGCTGCAGGAGCACATTCGAGGCATGAAAAGTAGAGAAAGTTTTCTCTAACATATCATCATTAGTTACTTTTTCTCCACACAATTTTAATTGAGAGCTAATTCTAAATATTGCAGAATTATATTTGCTCACCGTTTTAAAATCTTGTAATCGTAAGTGCATCCAATCATAACAAGCTTTTAAGAGAATTACTGTTTTTTGGTGGTCATATATTTCCTTCAAATTTTTCCATAAAATAAGTGGATCTTTTACAGTAAGATATTTGACTTTTAGCCCTTCATCAAGATGGTGACGAAGGAAAATCATTGCCTTTGCACGATTTTGCATTGAAGCATCATTTTCTTCTTTGATAGTATCTCCAAAACCCATAGCATCTAAGTGAATTTCAGCATCTAATATCCATGATAGATAATTCTTTCCTGTAATATCAAGTGCCACAAACTCAAGTTTTATGGAATTTGACATGATAAAACTATCACACAAAATAATAATTATATAAAATAATAATTTATACAAAAACATGAAAAATAATATAAAAGAATAAAATAAAACATGATAGCGTATATTAATAAGTATGTGGACAAATTAAATATATTTAAAAATAAATGGAATGAAAATAGTGCAATCATATCAAGTTTAACAATAAAATATAGGAAAAAAAATGTAACGAGTAATAAGAATATGAATATTATATAAACATTGCAAATAATAGGAAACGTATTAAATAATAAAAAGAAAACAAGTATTATATGAATATTATATTCATGTGCTATCACATCATATTGTAGGTGCAATATATATATATATATATATAAATTTAAAATAATTCATATATTTGTAGGGGAACAAATACAACCAAAATGTATGATTTGTAATATATAATTTGGTTATCCACAGTACATATGAGATTGTGTTCTTACATTTCGTGCAATATTTATATCATGTTATTCTTATATATATTATCCTATATATGTCGTGTTCTTTATCTTTTTTTTTTTGCAAAGAATATAAAACCAAAACACAGTAATATACAAACAAAACAAATAGTAATATACAAACATTAATATATTAAACCTTAAAATCATGTAATATAACAACGAATCAACAAAAACAAATGGCATTTTATTATATTCATGATATATATATATATATATATATATATATATATATATATATATATATATATATATATATATATATATATATATATATATATTTTAATAAAAATAAATAATTAACTAAGATGGTGACAAAAAAAAAAATAGAGGTATGAAAATAAAATTTTTGAGAGAGTAGAACTTACTTAGATTCATATGCTCAAAAGAGTATCGTGCTGATAACGTATTATGAAAATAAATAAATAAATAATTAAATAAATAAATAAATAAATAAATATATATATATATATATATATATATATATATATATATATATATATATATATATATATATATATATATATATATATATATATATATATATATATATATATATATATATATATATATATATATATATATATATATATATATATATATATATATATATATATATATATATATATATATATAAGTAAAAGAACACAAGAATGGAGAAGAAGAAGAAGAATAATTTTGTATTGCTTTTTGGTGTATCCAACAATGTTAAAAGTCTCTCTATTTATAGGGTAAGATTAACATAAGTTACAATACAATTAACTTAAGAAATCAATCACAATAAAGAATATGTAACCTAATGTAATAAAGGGATGAGTTATAAGATTCTAAAGGTCATGAGTTATAGACATCCATTATAATTTGTTCATAATACCTCTTATTTACATAGTTAATATATAGCAAATTTGAATGAATTTTTTAAAACTATCAAATCACACGTTGTTTTTATATATTTGTTTACCCTTGTACACTAAGAAAGGAGGTTGAATTGGCGAAAAATTAAAATTTTAATAAAAAGACATAGGAAAAAGAACACAAACAATTTATAGTGGTTCGGAGTGTTAACAAACCCTACATCCACTCCCAAATTTTAATTGGGTTTTCCACTATTACTAAGCAATTACAATGGAGTTTCAAGCTCACTCTCAACTCGCAATGTGTTTTAATGGTTGATACATAACCTTTACAAGTACTTTTCCCTTGAACTCACACTCAAACCTATACAATGTATTTTCAAAGACTAACACTCAACCCTTTGAGCAGTTAATGCTCCCATAACAACTAAAAGATTACAAATGAAAGTTTAAGGCTTTGAGAAATAAATTTGCAAGAGTTGGGATATTGCTAAAGTTGTTGGATAGTTATAAGGGTTTTTGAAAGGGGTATTTATAGCTTTCACCCACTAAAGACCCGTTACAAAGAGTATGGGTAGGATGTCTTCTACAATAGCCATAAAATCTGCATTTTATGCTTTACCAGAGTAGCGTCACCATTGTGAAGCCTTGGTCATGGTCGCGACGTACTTTTCAAGCTTGATATTCCCATTTTGTGGTTGCAATCCTCAAAGATCCCAATAGCTACTTGACATGTGGCACTATCCCATTGGCTGTTTAATAATCCATTAGGGCTAGAGTTTGCCTTATGAAATTCTCAATCAAGACTCCTTTATGGTGGTCGTGAAATGTCTTTCGTGAGCATGATCGTGGTCACGACTTAGGTCATGAACCTCTCTAAGTCTCAAGGCCTTTTGCGTTTAATTTTTCTTAGTCGCAATCTACTAAGTCGTAGTCGTGATTCTGGCATTATGTCTGCAAATTTTGGGACTGCCATATGACTTGAGGTTTTCTATAACACCATTTGGTTGTGGTGTTTTAGGAGAGGAAAAATTATGTGAAATTCCATGTTCAATGCAAAAATTTCAAAATGTTCATTTTCAAATTCTTTTCCTTTATCACTTCTTATTTTTGAAATGAAATAACCTTCTTCATTTTGAGCTCTTTTTGCAAAACTTTTGAATGCATTCAAGGCATCACTATTATGAGTTAAGAAACTAATCTAAGTAAATCTAAAATATTCATCAATAAGCACATAGGTATAAAGTTTTCCACCTAAACTAGTAGTTGTACTAGGTCCAAACAAGTCCATATGCACAAGTTAAAGGGGTCTTAAAGTACTTACAATATTCTTAGATTTGAAAGATGACTTGTATTGCTTTCCTATTTAGCAAGACCCACATGTCCTATCCTTTGATAATTTAATCTTTAGAAGACCATCAACAAGCTATCATTGCAAAGAATGTAGAAGCTCCATGTTTGCATGCCCAACCTTCTATGCTAAAGCCATGACTCATTGTTAATAGACATAAAACATTTGACATGTTAGTTAGCCAAATCATCTAAGTCAATCAAATCGATGTTGCCTTCCCTTTCACCCTCAATCACCACATTGTCATTAGCTAAAGTAGTGACAATGTATGTTTTAGAGTCAAAGGTGATTTTATTACTCTTATCACATAATTAACTAACACTAAGCAAATTAAATTTCAAACCATCTACCAAAAGAATATCTTCAATAAGAGAGTGATTATTCTTACTAATGGTGCCAATGCCAATTATCTTACCTTTGGCATTATTACCAAATATGATATTCCCAGTCATGTATCTTGAACATCCACTATCTATATGTCATTTGTTCTCCTTGGTAGTGGATTTGAGACACACCTATAAGAAAATAATGAATCATTTTGTCTTAGGTACCCAAATATATTTGAGTTCTTAGGGGTTACCCTTGGAAGGATCCTCAAGTTTAAGGTGAGCCTTCCTCACATAACAAAACACATTAATATGGCCATGTTTCATGCAATAATGGCATTTAAGTTTTGACTTGAAAGTCTTATTGGGCTTTGCCATTTTGCCATAAAATTATCGCCTACTCAGAACATTACCATGATGTATACAAGAACAACTGTGGTATTGTGATTTTATGTGTTTTTTAGCATGCCTCTTGTGATATATAAATGGATGGTTTGATCTTGGAGGCTTAACTCTAGAGCCTTGTGAAACCTTTTGAGTTCTTTTAAGGCTAGGGGTTTTGTGTGTGCTTTCACTTCCTTATCAATTACCTCAATGTTGTAGATTTGAGAAGTTGTAGCTTTGATGAACAAAGTAAAAGAGGATGTAGATGGAGATGAACTATCAAAGCTAATACCATGTATCACAAGCGGTGGCCATTGTGACATAATAAGAGTATCCAAAATTTCCTTCCCTTTGTGAAATTTTGAAATAGAAGACCTTAATTCCTCAAACTTTGAATTTTAAAAGGTTGTTTTCTTTGTACAAGGAATTAAAAGAGGGGGTTTTAGAAGAAATTTCTTCCAATGAGCCTTTGAGACTTACATTGGAAGTTTCAAACTCAAGATAAGTTTTTTTAACTCTTTAAAATTCTCCTCTAATTTTGAGTGCTTTTCTTTATAAAATTTTATTTTAGACTTATATTTTTTGTATTTTAGAGTTATGGCTTTTATTAGCTCATCCTCATCCTTATTATGCAATTCATTATTATAATCATCATCATAAGATTGAGAAGTAAAGCTACCTCATTTGAAGAGTCCTCTAAGGCCATGAAACATGGATTGGCAACGTTCTCTTCCTTTCATAATTTAAGAAGCCATCATCTCATTTAGCCTTGAAACTCTTCTTTTTTTCCTTATCCGATTTCTTCTTTTTCTTGTTCTTAGGACAATTCACTTTGATATGACCTTGTTTCCCACATTCATAGCAATTTATATCATTCTTCTTTTCCTTGCTTAAGCTGGAGTTAGAGTTAGAAGATGATCTCCTAAAGGGCCTCTTGTCTTTTTTTCTTCTCTTGATGATCTCCTTGACCCTTTTGAAGAGCAAAGCTAGTTCTTCATCTTCACTTTCTTCCAAATCACTTGAGCTCGCACTACAATGTTGGTCCTTTGATGCACATTTGAGAGCAATTTGTTTCTTCTTCTCCTTCTCCACTTGAGGCTCTTCCTTCTCAATTTTCATTCATAAGTGAGAAGCTTTATAATGAGAATATCGGTAGTAAGCTTGCCAAGGTCCTCATTCGCCTTTTCAAGACTGGCCACTTGTAAGGCCTCGCTCGAGCACCAGTCCGTTCTACTAAAGAAAATCGAAATACTGATTTGGGAAAGAACTCATGGGGAAGCCCTCAAGCTTATCTTTGATAGATTTGAAAATTATTTCTTAGAGTCACCACCTTAATTTATTTTTATTTAGGAAAATATAAGGAAAAAATTCATTTGACTCTAATTATTATCAAAAGGAAAAAAAAAATCACTATCCTCAAAACTAAAGAGGATCTGAGGACTAGATTTTTGGTTTACTTTAATAAAATAAGTTTGGCCAATTAATATAAGAGTGACTTAAAATATATTTCATGAACAATCTAAAATGCATGAATAATTTATAATATACATCATCATTCAACAATAAAGTAAATACACAAGTAAAGTTTAAAAGAAAGTTAACATTGCAAAAAAAAAATCCTAAATTAGGGGATACCACCTCTAGTCCTTATGGGCTATAAGAAAGTCACACATTCTCTAAACTAAGCCTAATAACAAAGCAAAAGGAAAATAAAACAAAAGCAAATGAAGAAGGTGATAGGGGAGAGAGTTGGTTGGTTTTAATTGGATTCGATACTTGAACTAAGCATGCCTGTGTATCCCTTTCAATGGGAATCAGAACCCGTAGAGCTCTCTCTTTTTGTAAAGAGGTTAGTTTAGCCTAGCCATTTTATCATGTTTTCATTGATTCATTAAAAAAGGGTTAAGTTGATTAATTTAACTAATTGATTAAGTCATATTCTAATTAACTACCTTAGCGAATTAAGAATTAAGCAAGGAGCTTTAGAACACAAATCCCAAGGAAGGAAAGAATAAATAAAATAAAGAAAAGGGAAAGAAACTTACCTCAGATGACCATCAGCAGCTTGCCTTGAATGGTAGGTGGCTAGCCTCGGACAGTGAACATGAGCCTTGGACAGCGAAAAGCCTTTGACTTATCGGGTAGGAATTAAGGAGAAACCTCTTAACTCACTTTACAAAACAAAGAGCAAATGCAAAGCAAAAGAAAAGAAAAGCTTTAGAACTAGCGTGTTTGCTTGATGCAAAGGCTTTAAAGCTCCTAAAGTTGATGCCTTGGAGTGTGGAGAGGTCTTTTATATATAGAGGGAAGGCTGGAACACATAATGTATAAACTTTCGATGCGGGAAATTGCACAAGCTGCCGCATAAGTCTTTGCAGCATCGTAGAGGGTAGTGCAATAGTACCATAGGGCTTTTACAATAATGTTGCAAAATGCTATATGGCTCCGCATAAAGCTATGGGACTAGTGCAGTAGCTAGCCTTATTTTCGCTCGTTTCGCCCATTCTCGCTCGTTTCTCCTATTCTTGCTCATTTCTCATCCCTATTTCATGATTTCAATTGCGTTATATTCATTACTCAGTTTTGGATGATTTTAAAGGGTTTAAATGTTAAAGGGATATGTTTTGATTTTCCTAATTTTTCCATTTTAAGAGTTTTTATTTTCTAAAAGTTCGTTTACTGAGTCTAAGTGCTTCTAAAGTTCAAACCCATACTAGAGGTGCAAAATTAAGGGTTTATAGTTGCCTCCTCATAAGAATTGCCTTAACTAAAAAGGGATTCTGATGATAGTGAACTCGAGGATGAGGGATGGTAACAGGAACCAAATTGATGTCTAAGTCAGAGTTTAGACATTTGGGTGAAAGGTGTGGTTGAATTTAAGAAAAATGCCCTAGGTATATTTGGAAGATCTGGCTGCTAGTAGCATTTGGTAGTTTTCCTTTCTGTTAGGAGTTAAAAGAGATGTTTTTGTTTAGTAGGAATGATGATCTTATCTAGTAGAAAAGAAGGCAACCTTGTCTAGTATGAAAGAAGGCGACCTTATTTGGTAGGAATCGACAAAATGATGATCCTGTTTGATAGGAATGACAATCTTCTTTGGTAGGAAAGAAGATGACCCTGTCTAGTAGGAATCAATAAAGTGGTGATCCTATTTGCTAGGAATGAAAGCGACCCTATCTAGTAGGAATAAACAAAGTGGTGATCCTGTCTAGAAGGGTCAAAAAAATAACCATCCTATTTGGCAAGAATGGAAAAAGTGGTGATCCTATCTGGTAGGATAAAAAAGATAACCATCTTATCTGATAAGAATGATAAAGATGATTGCCATGTCTAGTAGGAATAGTAAAAGTAGTGGTCCTTTTTTGTAAGAATGAAAAGTGATGATCCTATCTTGTAGGATAAAAAAAATGACCATCCTATCTAGTAAGAATGGGAAAGATAATTGTCATGTCTAATAGGAAAATTAAAGTAGTGGTCCTCTATGGTAGGAATGAAAAGTAATGATCCTGTCTGGTGGGATAAAAAAAGATAACCATCCTATCTGGTAGGAATGGTAAAGATAACCATCTTATCTAGCAAGAACAATAAAAGTAATGGTCCTTTCTAGTAAGAATGAAAGGTTAACTATCATGTCTGTTAAGAATAGTAAAAATAGTGATCCTAATATTGATATTGATTTTTGAAAAAAGATTAATTCAGATTGCTCGGGTTGATGATCTATCCTACTTTGAGAGTTTGATAATTCATCCTGATTCATGAGTCTGTTTAATGCAAAAATGCTGGATAATACAATGATCAGATACCTTAAACCTATAAAGGGTTAGTATGATATAAAAGTATTAATCTTTGGGAGAAAGATGGCTCCATTTCAAAAAGGTGATCCCTAATAAAGGAAAGTAGTTCGCTCATTTAGTTTTGGTTGATTGGCTAGCTTAAGGGTGAAATAGGCATATTAAGAATGAGGTTGGTTGGTCAATGGTTATTAGTTCGGCCTAGGAAGAAGTCATTCTAGGAGATCAAGTAAGGTGTGGTCTTAGAATAGATTGGGTTATTCAGTTTAAAAGAATTAGATAAGTCTAACTTTGGAGAAGATTTGATTTGCAGCTGGATTGGAGATCTTGATAAGGAGAGTTAGGTCTTTAGAGATGATTAGGTTAAAAGGTTTGGGGAAGGTCAGTTTATAGGGCTTGTTCTCAAAGAAATTCACGTGGAAGGCTTAGTCTGGTCTAACACTTTGGCTAGGTTAGGTTATGACCTTTGGAGAGTTTATTTAGAAGACTTAGTCAAGTTTTGCCTTTAGATCGGTTAGGTTTAGAAGACTCGGTCAGGTTATGGCCTTTGGAGAGTTTATTTGGAAGGCTTGGTCAGATTTTTCTTCAAGATTAGGCTAGGATGCTAACTTAGTAAGAGGTCAAACAGGTAGGCTAAGTTTGGCCCAGAGGAAAGGTTAGGCTAGAAACTAGCTCGAGAAGGCTCGGTCAGATTTAACCTCGAAGGAGATTATAGTCTTTATAAATGAAAGCTTTTTGGGAGTGAGCTTCATAGTGAAAGCTTTCAGGCAGGCTTGGGCTTTATGGTGAAGGCTTTTTGGTTTGGGTTTATGGTGTGAGCTTTTTGATTTAGGCTTTATGGTAAAGACTTTTTGGTTTGGGCTTCATGATGAAGGTTTTTGGGAGTGGGTTTCATGGTGAATGCTTTTTAGAGTGGGCTTCATAGTGAAGGCTTTATGGTGAAGGCTTGAAGGTTCTTAGTTAAAAGGTTTTTAGGCTTTGAGGATAGTTTATCAGCTTGGGCTTTTCTACAAGGGTGTTTTGAACCTCTTTGAAAGATGGTTGCTTTATCTTAGGTATGGTGCCACAAGTTTTGATCATAAAGATACTGCAGGCTCATAGATAGGGATTTGCCCTTTGACATAGTTGCATCAGTCTAAGAGGATTAAGCTGAGAATAATTTATAGGCTTTAGGAGACTTTCATCTTAGGGATCATATGTTTTACCAATGAGGCTTAATCTTTCAAGGATAATGAGATATTTATCAAAAAGGCATGGGATAGGCCTTGACTAGTTTAAGCCCTTCATAATCAACTTGAGGATGATAGGCTTTGAAAGATATGCCTCGACTTTGGTTTTGCCAAGGAAACTAGATTCAAGGATAATGAGTCCTAATAGACTTGGGATTTTTGGTTTTGGCTTAAGCTTGAAAGGATGGTATGAGGCTTGAGCTTGATAGGATGGGATGATTTTTCCAATAAGGTTTGGGATGGTACATTATGAAGTTTGAGAATGGTTTAAAGGTGGATTAGAAATTTTAAAAATGATTAAGGAGGTTGTACGGCTTTGCTATTTGTAGCATGATACATAGAAAAGAACAAACCAATCTAATTTTGCCGTTTTGAGATTAAAGAGACATTCGGGGTGACACTCTATTGGCTTGAACGTAGATGACATGCTAGCTAAAAGAAAGTAACCTAAGGAGTAGCTGAAGGACTAGTGAGAAAAGACAACTTGGGAATTATGTTCCCAATAAAAGATAGGGATGTGACGGATAGGCAAGCAATGTGAGAGATAATGCATTAGCTCTTTGAATTAACAAGTGATGATGATGACTTATAAGGATATGTCCCCACTATGAGATAAGAGCATAAAGACAATATTACTTTAGACAATGAGCCTCTAATTAGGAAGAATAATTTTGGAATACATAAGACAAGACAGTTTGATTGAAGACAACTTTGGACACGAAGGAAGATGACTGAGATGAGCTTTCTCTTTATATATCTCTCTCTCTCTCTCTCTCTCTCTCTCTCTCTTTCTCCTTTTTTCTTAGCTCTAACTTTTGCCTAAGCTGCCCTTTCGGGTTGAGAAAATATTCTACTATGATTTATTGTTTTTCTTCACTTTGAAGGGCTCTAACTTTTAAATTTTGGATTTGACTAACTTGTTGCTCTTTATTGAGGTGTATCATTTGATTACCTAAAGTGCAATGGGCAATTACATTAATTGTTTAATGAGAGGTCTATTTCTTGACCTTCTTAAAGTGATTATTGATAGTAACTCATGTGCTAGCTGTGGTGGATTTAATTGACTATTCATTTCTCTTTTCTTCTTTCTCTTTTTTTTTTTTCCTTTCTTTCTTTTTGTTTTTTTTTTCAAAGCTCATCCATGTTTAAAACAAGAAAGACAAGTGCATAGATAATTAAAAAAAATATGGATGTTCTATTACAAATGGAAAATTTTATTACAAGATAATAGAAAGAGATTGACATGATCGACGATAACATACACCAAAAAAAAAAACAGATGATAGAATCAGAATCAAATTTAGACTCAGACGTTGAGATTTAGACTTAAACTCAAAATTAGACTTGGAATTCAATCTTAGACAGGTTAAATTAGTTAAACTTGAACTCTTTCATGTTTTGCCACTCAAGGCTGAGATAAGGTGGGACTGAAGTAATTCATGTTCTTCATCACTGTTCGAGTTGGTGGTGGGGAATTCAGGTTGAAATGATGCTCTTTGGATACAATCTTCAACCTTTATTGCAGTTGTAATCAAAGCTTTAAAAGTGGGTATGCATTGGGTTAACAAATGGACTTAATAGGTCGGAAGTAGATTTTTAACAAGGATATCCACTTGCTCTTATTCTATTGGTTTGTTTATCATTTGAGCAGCTTTAGCCCTCTACCTTGTAAGTAATATGGAGAAGAACTCCTTTAGAAGCTGTTTGGTAGTTTCCAAGTCACTAGGCGTGACATCTATTTCACCATTTTAATAATATTGTTTGACAAATGCACAACAAATATCATATCACATCCTTTTTTGGCTTTTGTCTAGTGAAAAGAATCATCTCCTATAAGCATTAGTTAGTGATTATTGGAACAGTTGAGTGAGGAGCTCATTACTATGTCTCAAAGGTTTCATTTCTCCCACATAATCTTCAGATGGGTCTTGGGGCAAGTGGTTCCATCAAATATGTCTAGTTCATGCATTTTTAATTTAGGCAAAAGCTTGGCATCAGGGAACAAGGTCAAATTGTCCACATCAATTAGGTCACTGCTATACTTTAGGGATTTGATGGTTTTCTCCATAGGTTAAAGTTTTTCCATGAACAATCTAGTGTTGGGATAAAAGCAAACTTCCCCACCTTAGTTTAGATATGAGTTGATTTAGTTCATACTAGGGCTAGTGCTAGTTTGGTTCAGGGTTAGGTTTAAGTTAGTCTGGTTAAGGATGGCTTGGTTAATTATAACTTGAACTTCTTCAATGATGAGTTGCCTTTATTCCTCGAATTAGGCTTATTGAGTAGCTAGGATAGCTTGGAAATGCTTTTCTTACTTCTTAAGGAGTCTGGTCATAAGTGTAGTCAGGAAAGCCATGTCAAGTGGGTTAGCCATTGGTACCTTCAAATCAAAGCAATAAGGTAAATGACGGATATGGAACAGAAAAAGTGATGAAGGTATAGGCATGTAGGTCTTAAAGGAAAAGCCTTCCATATTATGTCATGGGCCAACCATGCTTAAGGTAAGATGGGGCAAATATTTTGGGATTTAGCATAGTAGACTAGACCAAAGATATTGGGTTTAAGGTAGCATGTTGGGCCAAAGTTATTAGACATAAGTGTAACAGGCTGGTTTTGAAGGTAATGGGCCATGGATGCTAGGCTAGTGGGATTGATTTTGAACAAGGAGTAGGATTAAAATAATAGTTTTGGTATGGAGAACCTAAAATGTTTTTTTTTTGGATAAGGATAGGGGCTGTGGGTTCGGCTTATAGTCAGATTGCAAGGTTTTTAGGGTTGGATATGGGTTTTAAGATTATAGGTTTATAGCTTAAGGTCCAAAAGTTAAAGATGGTTTAAGTTTACATTTGATGTGTGAGGTTCTGAGTATTTAGTGTTTAGGGTAAGACTAACGCAAGATATTTAAGGTATATGGTTAAGGTGATGGTGTTTGGGATAAAGGCTAGGGTGAGGTGTTTAAAATTAGAGGTTAGGGCGATGGTTTTACGTTTGTGGGGGTGGAGGTGATTGGGATGAAAATGAGTGTGTTTAAGGTTTAGGAATGAAGGTCTTTAGATGAAGGTGAGAGTATCTAAAATTTTAGGTTAAGGGCTAGAGTAAAGGTATAATGGTGTTTAGGTCAAAGGTTTAGGGTGATTGTCTAAGGGTTATCGGATAAAGTGATGGGGTATAGGTGAGAGTGTTTATGGGAGAAGTGTTTGAATAGAGGTAAGAATGCTTGACCCTTCTTTGGTTCAAGGTTCATCCTAAACTTGAAATGAATGCATATTTTGTTATACAATATGGATGCATGATATGCATGGAGAAAACATTTCATGAGAATACAAAGATACAAGGTTTTAATTATGGTACATACAACCTAAGGTTAGGATTTATATTCATTACATGAAAGGGTAAGGGTGGCTTAGTTTGAGTACCCGTTAGACTAGAGCAACGATATACATAACTACATATAAGTCAATGAGTCTCGCGTGGGTCCAATGGTACTTGCATACTTGTTACACCTTTGAAAGGATCAATGGATTCATCGTGGGGTAAATGATTTCACTATCGACAAATAGATCTAATGAGGGTTACCCACTCAATACTACTCACTATCCATTGTTTTCCTAAAATTAGGTTGAATAGAAAAGAGCCTATGCAAATGATGCATGCCAAGTTATAATTATATTAAAAAGCCAAATTCTTTTTAAACCAATTATTAGTCCACTTATTTCTTTTAAGAGAAAGTCTCCAATAAAGTCACCAGCTGTGACGTTTCGCCCGAACACTGATCCGATCAGCTAAAGGGAATCAAAATACTTATTTAGGAAAGAACTCATGGAGAAGCCTTTAGGCTTATCTTTGATAGATTTGAAAATTATTTCTTAAAGTTGCCATTTTAATTTATTTTTATTTGGGAAAATATAAGAAAAAACTCATTTGACTCTAATTATTACCCAAAGGAAAAAAAATCACTAGCCTCAAAACCACAGAGAATCTAGAGACTAGATTTTCAGTTTACCTTAACAAAATAAGTTTGGCCAATTAATATAAGAGTGACTTAAAATATATTTCATGAACAATTTAAGATGCATGAAAAATTTATAATATGCATAATCATTTAGCTCATCCATTCAACAATAAATTAAATACACAAGTAAATTCAAAAGAAAGTTAACATTACAATAAAAATCCCAAACTTAGGGGATACCTCCTCTAGCTCTTATAGGTTTTAGGAAAGTCACAGATTTCCTAAACTAAGCCTAATAACAAAGCAAAAATAAAAAAAAAATAAAATAAAATAAAAAAAGCAAATGAATAAGGTGATAGGGGAGAAAGTTGGTTAGTTTTAATTGGATTAGATGCTTGAACCAAACATGCTTGTGTATCATCTTAAATGGGAATCAGAATCCAGTCAGTTCTCCCTTCTTGCGAAGGGGTTAGTTTAGCCTAGCCATTTTATCAAGTTTTGATTGATTTAGTAAAAGAGGGTTGAGTTGATTGATTTAACTAATAGATTACCCAGTAGAGTTAATTAAGTCAGATTCTAATTATCTACCTTAGCGAATCAAGAATTAGGCAAGGAGCCTTAGAACACGAATTCCAATGAGGGAAACAATAAATAAAATAAAGAAAAGGGAGAAAAAACTTATCTCGAATGGGGGGTGGCTAGCCTTGGATGGCATGGTGGCTTGCCTCAAATGGTGGGTGGTGGCTAGCCTCGGACAGGGGACAGGAGCCTTGGGCAATAGACTTGCCTCGAACAGGCAGGCAGAAAGCCTTTGACTTGTCGAGTAGGAATCAAAGAGAAACCCCTAACTTGCTTTGAGAAGTAAGGAGTAAATGCAAAAAGAAAGAAAAGAAAAGCTTTAGAACTAGTATGGTTTACTTGATGTAAAAGCTTTCAAGCTCCTAAAGTTGATGCCTTAAAGTGTAAAGAGGTCTTTTATATATAGAGGGAAGGCTAAAGCACAGAATACATAAACTTTCTATATAGGATCAAGCAAAAATAGGGGAAATCGCACAAGCTGCCGCACAAGTCTTTGTGGCACTACAAAGGGCAGTGCGGCAATGCTGCAGAATGCTATTCGGCTACCACATAGAGCTATTTGGTGCCGCAGAAGGCTGTGAGACAGCCAACCTTGTTTACACCTGTTTTGCCTATTTTCACTTGTTTCTCATCCTTTTTCGCGATTGCAATTGCATTGTATTCATTACTCAGTCTTAGATGATTTAAAGGGGTTTAAATGTTAAAGGGATATGTTTTGATTTTTTCTAGTTTTCTCATTTTGAGAGTTTTCAGCTATTAGAAGTTTGTTTACTTAATGTAAGTACTTTTAAAGTTTAAACGCATACTAGAGGTGCAAAATTAAAGGTTCACACACTCCAGCTTCATAATGTTTCTTTAGAAGAACTTTAAGGATCTTGTGATTGACATATACCAAAAAGTAAACTTTTCTAAGTTTCTTTAGATTATTGACTATGGCAAGAAGTCTATTTGTTATTTTGGTGACACTTTCATTAGGCTTCATTATGAAGAGCTCATTCATGAGTGAGCAATTAGGTCTTCTTGGATTTGACTTGCTTAATGCCTTTATGGTAGTTTTCCAAGGTCTTCCAAATGCTATAAGCACTTATGAAATGTTGAACTCTTCTATATTCTTCTTTAGATAAAAAGCTAAATAGAGTGGTCATAGCTCTCTTGTTCTTCCCATTTGCTCTTTTTTGAGCTTTAACCCATTTCTTTCTAGGGATTTCTTCTTCAATGCCTTCAACCACTTTTGATGGAGGCTTCCATTCTTTAAGAACACTATCCTATAAGTTTATGAGATCACAATTAAGATATACTTCCATTCTATACTTCCAATAAGCATAGTTGGTATTGTCAAAGTGTGGTTTGAGGTGATACATTCCTTCATTGGCCATTTGAATCTTTCCTCACTCGTTGAAGCTTAAGAATATGAGACTTTGCTCTGATACCATTTGTTTGCCCTTGTGCACTAAGAAAGGAGGATGAATTGGTGGGAAATTAAACTTTAATAGAAAGAGATAAGGAAAGAGAGATAGAACACAAATAATTTATAGTAGTATGGATGTTAACAAATGCTACATCCACTCCTTAATCTCAATTAGGTGTTTTACTGTCACTAGGCAATCACAATGGAGTATCAAGCTCACTTTCAACTTACAATGTGTTTTAATGGCTCACACACAACCCTTACAAGTGTTTTCCCCTTAAGCTCACACTCAAACCTATACAACGTATTTGAGAAGGCTAACACTTAACCCTTTGAGCAATCAATGCTCTTACAACAACTCAAATATTACAAATGAAAGTTTAAGGCTTTGAGAAATAAATTTGCAAGAGTTTGACTATTGCTAAAGTTGTTGGATAGTTATGAGGGTCTTTGAAGGGGATATTTATAGCTTTCACCCACCAGAGACCCATTACAAAGAGTATGGGTAGGATATCTTCCATAATAACCATAAAATCTGCATTTAATGCTCTATCAAAGTAGCATTGTGGTTGTAGTCACAATGTACTTTTGCACTCAAGATCTCCATTTCTCGATTTTCAAAGATCCCAACAGTTGCTTGATATGTGGCACTGTCCCATTGGCCGTTCAACAATCCATTAGGGCTAGAGTCTGCCTTATGAAATTCATAGTCAAGACTCTTTTATCGGGGTCATGAAATGTCTTGCGTGAACATGATCGTGATTGCGACTTAGGTTGCGAACCTTTCTAAGTCTCAAGGCCTTTTGCCTTTAATTTTTCTCAGTCACAATCTACTGAGTTGTGGTCACAAGTCTTGTATCATGGTTACAATTCTGGCGTTACATCCGCGAATTTGGGATCCATCATATGACTTGAGGTTTTTAAAGTTCTTTTGATTTTTTAACTTTGCCAATGTGTACTTCCTACAAAATCAACACTTAAAACAAACATTAAATCATTCTAATATGATTGTCAATATCAAATAGAAATTGACTAAGTTAAGAATCAATTTAGGTCAACAATATCTAATTTATAATAAAAAATATATAAAAATATAGATGTGAAGGAAGAACATATGAAAATATAAAACAACATTAGATTCTCAACTAATTACTATGAGATCTAAGTCATTGTTATTGTTTTGTATAGATTATTATTTCACGCTTGGAAATTATTCTTACGAATTCTTGCAGGATGTAAAAGGTTGTTTTTGTAATAACCTAAATTTTTTATTATTTTAAAAATTTTATTTTTTAAGGAAAATAAATAATTAAATTATATTCAATAGATTTTTACTAAATCATTTAACTAACTCTCATGCCAAAAAATTTTATTAAGTTATATATCGAAGTAAAAAGGGGGATATTTTTCATGAAATGTCTAATATAAAATTTTATTATTAATATTAAGAGGGTTCAAAATTTCTAAGATTAATATTAATATTATTATTGTTATTATTAATGGTGTTGTGATTAATTTTAAAAGAAAACAGTCATTTTATTAAAATTATTAAACTTAAAAATTCAACTCTATTAAGTTAATAACTTAAGAATCAAATTATATATATACACACACATTCATTTTAATCTAAAAATTATGATATTATTATTATAAAAAAAAAAAAAAAAAAAAAAAAAAAAAAAAAAAAGAAATCTGATCAGCCCATCTGATTGGCTAAGAGTACGCAATCAGATGGATGTTCATGAAAGGAAAATGCTCTCTATCAGCAAACGAGAGAGAGAGCGGTAGAGCTGGGCTCTCGTCAAGCTATCTCTAATCGACGGTGAACAACACTGCCTGTGCCACCATGAAGTCCGGCCACCGATTAGTGGCTAACCACCAAGAGCCACCATGATTATCGGCCGACGATGGTGCGCGCGAGGAAGAAGAGTTTTCCGGCGAGGGGACAGCCATTCACGGTTTTGGCCTATTCTAGCCATTTCTACAAGCAAGATTGGTACCATTTTGAAGCTTGTGACCCTAGGAGCCTTTTGGTACCCACCGTGACCAGAATAAATGGTTAATGGCAACCAGATCGAGCTCTAAAGGAAACGGCCATCGAAAGTTTGAAGGCCGTATTCGGCCAGATGGCGGTGAGTGGCAGCATATGTTCGCCACCAACAGACTCATGGCACTGTGAAGTTTTTGAAGATGTAGGTGTTGTCCTTTGAGACAACCGGCTGTGGCGGAGCGTGGCTGGCCAACCTCAGCTCCGGCGATAATAAAACTAATAGCGTCCTCTCAGCATTTCAAAGAGTTTTTTTACCTTGGTTTTATCGAATTCTATAACTATATGGCTTAATTTCAGGTTGTTTTATGTTAAATAATTGTGTTTGTGATCTTGTTTGTATATCTTAAAGTTAAATTAATAAATATAAATATTTATATAAATTCTAAGAAATTTATTGAAATAAATTTTATATTATGAATGAGTTAAATGACTTAGGATCTTATGAATGTGTATGAATTTTGAGTTGGAATTGTTTATGTAAATTATGTATATAATTGTATAGTTAATAATTAGAAGGTTAAAATTAATTAAAATAATAAGTAATGGAATTAAAGTTATATAATTTTACAAATATTATATTTATGCTATGGAAATGAAGTTAATGAGCAGGAATTTGGTATAAATTATATATGTAAACTTAAGTTGTGAATGTTGATGGAGGATGGGATCAATTATAGTGTTGGAGGTTCAGGTTGGACCATGGAGTTGAGGTTGAATGATGTGTATTGTGACTATTATTTGAAGTGTTTATCCTTTTAATTTAGTGGGGGTAATGTTTAGTTTTTAGGGGAGATTCTGCCGAGTTTTTGGCATGATTCTTAGATTCTAAGAATGGTCTAGTTAAGGCTTTATCGAATAGAGTTTGATTATTATCTATCTTATCTTCTAAATGCTATAAGTTCTTCGATGTTGGGTTCCTCAAACAGCATGGATTAAACTTCCTCTTCTTTCAGCCAGTTTGTGAGTTGATATATTTTAATTTAGTACTGCATTATAACATTTTTTTTCATGCATGATAGAATGTATGTATATATATATAATATTGACTATCACTATATGCATCAGAATAGGAGTATGATGTATGTTCATGCCATGTATTGTCATGATGGAATGGATATTTTTTTATATGTGTTATGTGTTTCTGAAGGAAATTGGATGAAGTGAGTCCAATGCATACTAACATATGAAATATGATCATTACATAATGATATGATATGATAATGAAATGATATAATAATGTTAATGATGTTAGCCTGGTTCAAGCTGTTCTCACTATAGCCATATGTTATGGATAAGAGAAAAATCAACCTAGTTTGAGCTGGTCTCACTGTAGCCGTATGTTTAGACTAAGAAAGCGAAGGAAAAGGGTTAGCTCCCCATATATAATGGTTTGAATGAGGATCAGATTCACCTATTGTTCCCATCATATATGATGATGATGTGTGAATGTGATGTGACATGTAGACATCAGGGTCATGGCATGCTAAATTGATATATATCATCTCATTAAATAGAACACTCACTACTGTTCAACATTATTTTTTAAGGCTTAGTTGACAGTGGAATCAGCTGATGGTGGGTTCATTATTAAATATTAGCACTGCATTTCTTCTTTTACAGTTGCTTCGTGGATATTTTATGTGTTGTGAATTTAAATCTCCACTTAGTACTTTGCACATCATTCTGTTAAAAAAAAAATTGTACAAAATTGATTAATAGAAAGATAGTTAAGTCATTAAGTTGTAAATGATATGCTTAATTTATGTTTAATGTTTAATTAGGCTTACTACAGGTTCCAAAAGTTTTATGCTTTCTTGTTCCCTAGTGTCATCACATACCCTTAGGTTCGGGTCGTGACAGTTTTAGTACATGTAATTCCATATAAATTTGGTGG